>JAIFKI010000025.1:25505056-25967556 GCA_025389145.1 Misgurnus mizolepis | reverse complement strand
AATGTGGACCAACCACACACACAAATGGCTTTTAACAAAACACTCCCCATCAAAATTTTCCTCAAATGTCATCATCACCATCATCTCCTGGCTATTTTTAGCTATAAGATGGCGTATCTGTGCTCCATACTAATTTCATCTGGGTGTGATGTAAGCAGTTTTGCCTGTGTGACCCTAATTGCTCGAAAGCAGAATTGTAATTCAGTGTGGATGGCAAAACCTGATTCATTTATTGGGGGGATGTGGGTGATGATGTGGGGGTCGGTGATTCTGAAATGAACACACCCTTGGGCCACACGTCACCATATGGTTTCAGTAACACCCTGTTTATCATCCCAAAACACAGAGGAGAGAAATAAAACCCAACCCACCCCCTCACACACCCTCCAGATGTGCGTGTTTGGCCCAGAACCGTTGCTGTGACTTCATGCACATTCTTATGCGAGTTTGTCTGGGTGTATTTTTCATTTTATGCACACTTTAGGAACAAAAGACTTCTCCTGTCAGGACCACGTGCAATGTGTGTCTTCAGCGCATCACTTAACAAAGACCAACCTTGCATTTTATGAGAAAAGACTGTGTTTTTAATGGATCATTTGTTTTTAGTTGAGGTAGCTATGCACCTGGAGTTTATGGATAGAGCTGTGAAATTTTTATACCAAATGTTTGACACTACGCATGTGCACATGTGAACATTTTTAAAATGTTTTTAATATTGCTGAGCCAATAGTGCCGCTAAAGCGATTGTTAAAAAGAAATCTGTTTTATTTCCTTTTGTGCTATTGTGAGTGGTTACCAAATGCCAAGGCAGTTGTGTGTATTGTTAAAAAAAAATTGGGGGGGTTTTACATCTTTAATTCTTTTGTCCATTCCATCACCTGCCAGGCAAAAATCTGTTTAATAAAATGGCAAGCTCCTTGTCCTCGGCACAAGAAATGCAAGGCAAGGAAGAAGCTGATGCTTAATACTTAGGTTTAGATTTTTTTCAAGACTATTTCCAAGCTGGTCCCTTTAATCCAATTACACACTAGAAGAAATGACAGGCTGAGGGTTTTCAACTGTAAATTGTAGTTTTTATGTGGTTTGGCTGTTTGTTTACAAAAAAAATGTATTTTCCACAAGGTATTTGTTCCAGAGGTCAGGTTAGTCGCTAGCCAGATCGATAAACAAGCTCAGACCGAAAGTTAAATTTGGGCCAGACGGTTT
This sequence comes from Misgurnus mizolepis, assembly GCA_025389145.1. Classification (NCBI taxonomy): domain Eukaryota; kingdom Metazoa; phylum Chordata; class Actinopteri; order Cypriniformes; family Cobitidae; genus Misgurnus; species Misgurnus mizolepis. The sequence goes on along the minus strand of JAIFKI010000025.1, from coordinate 25,966,350 downwards.
GCTGCAGTTATGCGCGTGTGTCCGATGAAACCGTCTCTAACCAAAACAACAATGGTGGCCAACAGGACTGTTTTTTTTTTGCTTCTCAAGATATTGAGTTTATTAATTTTTTTCAACAAAGTTTAAAAATGTTGGCAATTTATAGTGCAGGGTCTTTTGTAGTAATAAACCTACCTCATCATTCATGCTTCCGCCGTTGTGATTGTTTGTATATATATATCGCTTTGTACAAGAATGCGTGTGTGCGGAGGTGTATACTGTTTTACAAAGTAACATCGCCATCTACTGTCATGGCACACGTGAAACAAGTTGTCTTCATGGATTTTTACTCATTTATTATTATATTGGTGGACAAAAATGAAGCTGATTTATTCTTAAGTGCAGCTGGCAACACTGGCACGACTGCAACCTTCTTAAACCTGATGCCATTAAAGGTGACATTTCACAAGACTTTTTTTAAGATGTCAAATGAATCTTTGGTGTTCCCAGAGTACGTATGTAAAGTTTTAGCTTAAAATATCATATGGATAATTTTATTATAACACGTTAAAATTGCCACTTTGTAGGTGTGAGCAAAAATGTGTTCTTTTAAATGCAAATGAGCTGATCTCTTCACTAAATGGCAGTGCCGTGGTTGGATAGTGCAGATTAAGGCGCGGTATTATCCCCTTCTGACATCACAAGGGGAGCCAAATTTCAATGACCTATTTTCCACAGGCTTGCAGAGAATGGTTTACCATCTTAATCATGTTTTATACTTTGATAGAAGCACTGGGGACCCAATTAAAGCACTTAAAGGCGCTCTAAGCGAATTGACGCGTTTTAGACCATAAAACATTTTTTGTTACATACCGGAAACATCTCCTCACTATCTGCTTGCTGCCTGTCCGCTGATCAAACTGTAAAAAAACGCGATCTCTGTAGACAGCCCAGGCTTCACAAACGGCAATATCAACATAGTGGCCAAACCTAGCACCACAAAACAAAGTATTCCAGCCAATAAACGACAAAAAGGATTTGGGGGTGGGGGTTGGGCGCGTTCATGAAAGCACGAAAGGGAGGGGGAGGAGTTAGCTACGCTCCGTCTGTTTGAAAACAGTTCAAAAGTCAACAATAACTAACGTCTCGCAGATTCGCTTAGAGAGCCTTTACATGGACAAAAGTCAGATTTTCATGATATGTCCCCTTTAATCCAAGCGCGTCATAGATGCCCCAGTGCTTTAAAACATTTTTGCGTGTTAGGGAGCGCGGGAACAACTGATTCACTGGTTTTAAACACCTGTATGCATAAAAACCTCTCTTTTGCAAGGAAATGTCATATACGCAAGTATTACTAGTTGAAGTTCAAAGCATAGTCCGAGTCATGCGCATTACAAGTTCAGGCGCAAGAAGGAGTCTGTGAAAGCTTCCTCATGCAAGAAAGCACGCAATGCGCATTGGTGACCAAGTATGATTGCATAACGATTAATCGCGATTAATCTATTGCAGAATAAAGTTTTTTGTTTACATCATATATGTGTGTGTACTGTGTATAATTACTTATGCATATATATATTTAAGAAATGTGTATATAAATGTATTTATTTATTTAAAACAAGCACAAATATCTGCAAATGCGGTAATACATTTTTGCTTGAGTTAAGTGTTTAAGAAAAAATATTTATTTCAAGATTTTTTTCTCACCCCATTGGCAGGTATTTTTGCTTGTTTTAAGCACAAATTCACTTAAGTTGTATATTTTTTGTCTATGAACTATGAAGAAAATACACCTTGATTTAAGAATTTTTAGATATTTCTACTGAAAACAAGAAAAAAATACTAAGTAAGAAAGTCATTTTTGCAGTGTATAATTTCTATTATATATATAAATACTTATTATATTTTTTTTTCTTAAAATTATACATGCATGTACATATATTATTCACAGTTCACACAAATATTTGATGTAAACAAAAACTTCTATTCCGCAATAGATTAATCGCGATTAATCGTCATGCAAACCTAGTCGCAAGTATGGAAATTTTTATGTAAAACTATGATAATAATAATAGCTTAATATTAATTTATAACTATAATGGGCAATTATACCAACTATCATCACGAAGGACCTCTATCTGCAAAACCCTAACGTACGTCAAATCTTTCAAAAACACAGGAAAACGTTTCTGTTTTTCACTACGTCGTTGTCGTGTAAACGTACCATTACTGTGTTTGTGGAAACAATGAAAGAACCAATGAGAAGAAAGCGAAACTCAATTAAGTGTGAAGTGGAGCTGGTACTGATAAATGTGGAGGCTTGAACGAATATTCGGTTTCCTGGTCTCTCGATGAGTGTATCTAACAAAAGAAAGAATGTGAAGTGCTAGCCAGTTACAGAGACAGACGGTGTATCTGCTCTGGACCGTTGCTGTGATGAAAAAATGTGCCATGCTTAAATAACATCTAAAGAAAGAGTAGCCACAAAAACAGAAAGAGTTTAGGGTCAGTCTGTGTACAGTTTGATCTCAGATCTTTTGGCCAGGCATTCCTATAATATTAATAATAGAGTAAAATGCGGTCCATCAAACCCGTATCTGGTTTGGGTGTGTGGCACCTGCAGCTTTGTCCTACTGTAGTATCCAGACAATATCTAATTTATACCCTGGTCGGTTTAGACTGAAAGGAAACGTCCCATTAAACAAAACGGTTTGTGTGGGACATTTCAGCCGGGTTGTTCTGTGATCGGTTTCTGTTTTGTAAAGGACAGACTATATTAAACTCGACTGTAAACGCACAGCCCACGCACGGACACAAAAAGCACCACTGTGTTCATCTCACATGTGAGGTTTACACCACAGATTGATCTTCAGTGTTGTCTAGTTTAGTCGGCGTGGATTAAAAATCGTATTTATGCCGTACAAAACAACTGCACTCAAGATGTTCATAACACGAGCTTGATGCAGCGTTGGTAGGCTATAACCTAATTTAATACTGCAAATGTAAACCATGTGCTGCATCTCTGCACCTTGTGAACGTTCAGTGAGTTTAGTGTGCGGGATTTGGCCCAGTTTTTCTCTGACTTTTTTCATTGTTATGCAATCGCTGTCACTGTTTGTTAACATCTTTGTGGAGGAACCCAAATGAGTTTGGGAGAAATTACCCTGTTTACTTTTACTGTCCCAATTCCCTTCTTCCAGCTGTATCCCTGCTCTTCCTCTCTCCTCATCCTCACTGATAAAACTCTCCTGCTTGATTTACTTAAAAAATATGATGAATTTTTTTGCGTAGATCATACAAGACTTGCAAGGCTCGCAAAATCGCTAGCCCGACGTCCCAGGGGTATTTTGCCTTTCAGTCGGGCTACCAAAATGAATCTCCACCCTGCCTAGCGGGCTATATTGACTTATAGGGAGGAAAAATATGTTTAATTGCCTTTGCATTCTCTCATAGATTTTGTTTTGTAATTATGTTGTATGATATTCAGGAATCAGATATTTAAATCGCGTTTGAATGTGCGCTCGCGTTTACTTTCACATTGCATCCACGATCGCACAAATCCACGAACTGTAAGGGAAGCAAGCATTACTGATGTGTCATTGACCATCTGGATCTGTATCGGAAAAAATTCCTGCAACGTCGTCCTGTCAGTCATAACTGTCCTTACGTAAAAAATGAAATCTCCAGCAGCAAGCTTAAAAGTGATATAAATTGTATGGATTGGACAGTGAAGAGAATTGCAAAAAAGTCTACAGTATGTGACTCCGTGAAGAACTCGCTCTTAAAGTGACAGTAGACGCTATTTTTCTGATTGTTAATATTTTAGAATCTGAAGTTTATAGAAGTTTCAGTTCAGTTAGAAGCAAATATTTGTATTGATTGTAATTTAATAATTTTGTGTTATTTGTGTTTTGATTTGATAGATGTTTTGTCTCAATATTCTACATTTAAAGTAATGTCTTTTCTATTCGGGCTAATTGCATTCATTTTGGATTATCAAAATCTTAAGAGTGCCCGCCCAAAGGGTTACCAGGGATTTTGAAATTTTGCGAGCCTTGACTTGTCTTTGTAGAAACTACTTAATTTTTCTGTTTGTTGAAATATAATTTGTACATATGAAGAGTTTGGTTCCAAAACATAAATCCATTTTGAGTAATTTTGGTAAAGATGTGTTATCTATACCAAAAAAGTGAGGTTGCTGAATTTTTTGACAGCGATCAGCTATAAAATGTTTTGGTTCTGCTTGATTTTCGTTGACTTCTAGTAAAATAATGGAAAGTTTTTCATAAGATCTCCTGGGGTCAATGTGTTAGCTTGATGCTGTCGTGTGAGAACAAGCAACAACCGGCATTTTTCCTTCAACCGAGTGCCTCTCACGTAAATTATTCGATTTTGATTGCTTACGATTATTCCCCGCCACAGAAAACCAGCACAGGTTTATCAATGCCATCAAAAGTATTATTTTGTTTTTGTTTGTTTGTTGATCACGAAGTACAAAGTTGATGAGGAAAACTAGGATTCTGTGTTTATTCAAAGCAGGACTGGTGTTTGTCACAGTTTGGAAAAAAGGGAGAAAGGATGACAGAATAACACGGCAGATATCAGATTTTGCGTAAAATTAAGAATGTACTTTTAAAATACTGACCTGATACAATACTGATTTTGGTGGTAACACTTTTTTATAAATGGTATTTATCACATTTTGGAACCAAACTCTTCATATATTAAACTTAATTTTAGTATTTTTATAGTCATTATTTTATGTGTATAATCTACATAACTTCAAGATTTCTAAATGTATATTTTGAATTGAATCCAACAATTTTTTCAATTAGATTTACTTTGTATTTCTAAATTGATTGGGATGTATCAGACATTGTTTGAAATGGAAAATCCCTGGATGTCTGACAGGTCTGATTCACGCTTGATCTCTCAGCACAGAAAGAGTTTGGTTGAAGATTGACAGAGAACAAGATGTGAGTGTGTATATATAGAGTTTCTATGCTCCGTTTCAACAATAATTGCTCATATATATTCTGATCTTAGTTTTTTAGTCTGATCATATTTTGGTGATAAATGTATTTCATATTTCAGAGTCTTTAATGACCTATGATTTCTCACACCCCAATAATCACACACAGCACAAACCATAAAACATTCACCGTCTACTCTGATCTAGAGATGTAACGATTATCTGTTTAATGGTTAACCGTGATAAAAAATGTCCAACGATTAGTATTACCGCATCATTTTTTAATTATCGTTTAACCATGCCAGTGTCATGGCTCGAAAACCCGTCCAGCCTTGACCAATTTAATCCAACACCAAAGAGTTGTTTTTACCTTAAAATAACGTTTCCAAAAAAGTTTCAGTCGTTCATCCACTCGAAACAGGGTGAATGGCACTTTCACATTTGCTTTGCAGCCCTCTATCAGCCAAAACCGCACTAAAGAAGTTTCCAACCATCGGGTCGTGGTCCTGTAGTTCGAGTAAAAACTACCAAAACTTGCTTTACGGCAGACCTACAATCCAATCAGAGCCAGCTATGCTGCAATATTTACGATAGTGGTAATGGACAATTACGCTTCTAACCTGTAGGGGGAGCAAAGAGCAAAAACTCTTTAGTGTTACTTTAAGCAATAATAAGAGACGAACACAATTATTCACATCTGCTTCCATGTGTTTGTGATGACAGCTCTTCACTGACTGAATTTAAATCCAAAAAATTTCACATTTAGGGAAATCTAGTTGTACTGACACATCTACTTAATATTTCAGATCCATCTTTTCTATTAATTTTCCATTTAATGATGTGATCTGATGAGTTTAAAGCTCTGTTTGTTTCTTCAGTGATTTCTGTGAGCGCAGGTGTTGTGTAGTTTACTCCTGGGTCCTAAAGTTTACCCTATTTCCAACAACATGCAAAGACAGATGACTTGCTGATGTTGACTTGCTGTGTTTATATAAAAATCTAATTTACTTGTGTGTTTTATCTAAACTAGATGAACATTCAACATTTACCTCACGACCCCAAATGTGCCATGATTAAAGTTATTTATTTTATGCACTGTAAAAAATACTTTGCTGCCTTAAAATTTTTTGTTGAATCAACTTAGATTTACAAGTCATTTCAACTTACTATTATTTATCTTGACTAGAGATGAGTTGTTATAACTACAGGTGAGTTGTTATAACTTATACATTTAAGTTGACTTTTCTCAACCATATTTTATAAGTTGTGACACCTAATTTCTGTTGACATGACTTGTAAATTTGAGTTGATATAACAAAAAATTTTAAGGCAGCAAAGTTTTTTTTACAGTGTGTTTATGCGAACAAATGTGCACTTGCATGTAAAATCAATTTTACATTTGGTTTGCATCAGTACTTTTTTATAAACTTCTAGAAATTGTTCGCAAAATATATAATATAATATAATATAATTTATTATTAATCATATAATAATGTTAATAACCATGGTGATTTTGGTCACTATAACCTTGATGTAAACTTTTCATCTCTGCTCTGATCTGTGATCTTAAATGTGCTTATGTGTGACTAAAAGGATCCAAGTGCAATATGATAACATTCAGAAAAGTCCTTAAAGGGATAATGCTTCCAAAAATGTAAATTACCCCATGATTTACTCACCCTCAGTTCACCCTCGATGTATATGATTATCTTTTTAGGCAAACACAGTTTGTTTTTAATTTAGTATGGTCTTGAACAAGCTATTTCACCTAACAGATGCTTAAATATTAAGTCACAACACAGAACATTAACTTCATTGCCATTTACAAAAATAACCCAGTTCATGTTAACTGTATCTTGTAGGTGAACTTTGGCATAATAGATGATTAAGTAACATCATAGTTATACATTTTTCAGTTCCTAAAGAAGCAAGACTTTAAAATGTTTATGCTTTAACTTTTATGAGTGGTGTAAAGGTTTATCATATAGACGGTTTCAGCAGTAACAACATAAAGAAGCGGCTTTCGTGGTCAACTTCCGGTAAACTGTGCTAAGAATGAATAACAAAGTACTTTAAACGTAGTTTATTTATATAACAAGCAAAATGAGCAACACATAGATTATCTAGGAAACCACATTTGTTATTTGTAATTCAGTTTAGCAACTAGTAAGACCATTAAAAACCTGAAACCGGAAGTAAGTTAAGTATTTGTTCAGTTAAAAGGTCCGTTGTGTTAAAAAGGGAAACAAGAGCTTCTCACCTCACATACACAAGAGTTTATTCAAAATAACAAAGGTCATACAGAGGTCTTAAAAATACAGAAGCACTAATGGGCCGTTTACAGAGCAAAAAATCATCATATTCTTAATTATATTTTTTTTCATTTGTTTTAAGTATAAATAATATGCAGTAATAATATTTTTTTTTTTTAAGTATATATTTATATTTTTGTAAACAATTGATTTGTGTTATCAGACAAAGATACTACTCATTAAAAGAAAATGAAGTGTGAGGTATCTGTGTGTGCATCGCTGAAGAGGTTTCCATCCCAGCATGCTGTGCGTCCTTGCATTATTCAGCACGTTGTCATGGCGATGGACACATCTGAGTATTGTGCTTCATGTGGGAGGAGCTGGACAGCTGGTGGATGGAGACAGCTGCGTCATGGATTCCCTGCTTTCAGATGAAACGTCTGCGTGTGTGTCACTTGAGTGTGTGTGCGTGTGTGCGCATCCATGCGTCTCCGTGTGTCCATATTGTGTCTGTGTCCATGTGTCTTCATGTTTGTGTGTCTTTTGTGGGGTCTTAGTTATGCTTGGAAGGCAAGATTGTCTCCAGAAGTGCTTTAAGTCCAAAATTGCATTGCTTTTTACGACATTGTGGGACATTCCTTATGTTTTTATGTAATTGGTTACTACAAGGGTTAGCATTTTGGTTAGTTTATAGTAACTGTAGGGATTGCCAGTGCATGAAACTGTTATTTCTGAAACACTTCGGTTATGGAGTTTTGGTTTGTGGATGTGAATATCAATTTTGGGCTTGTCAGACATATCCAAGTGACTACCAAAGGTCTCTCTCTCTCTCTCTCTCTCTCTCTCTCTCTCTCTCTCTCTCTCTCTTTCTCTCTCTCTTTCTCTCTCTCTCTCTCGTTTTAAGATTGTACCTTGGTTCTATCCTCATGAATGTCATGGTGAGGGATTGTGTACTTTGTTCATCTGCCACACCTTGTTAACTTGTCTATTGTCATTATTTCCTTCCAGTCTAGTTAACTTAGTCATTATTTTCCCTGTCGTTAAAATTCAACTTTACAATAATGATGATCTTGATATTGCTCAATTGTTGAGTATTTCTGTATACAGTTTCTGTTACCTATAACAAGTCAGATTCAGTGGCTGGTTAGTTTAGCTGTAATGTTACACCTTCATGTTATCCTAAACCAGTGTGACCTCAATCTGTCAATCACAAGATGAAAATGTCCACTTCTCCTTTGTAAACAATGACACCATTTAGTGACCACAGGTCAGGCTGTCAAAGCCATAGTTAGCTGTCATCTTATTTGCATTATGTTGTTGAGGATGACTATTGAATATGATGAGATGGGCAAACTATTTAAATTTAAAGGCGGGGTGCATGATTTTTGAAAAATACTTGGGAAAAGGGAGTCGGGCCAATCAGCAGTAAGGGGCGTGTCTAATAGCCGACATTGTCGCCTGGTTTGCGTATGTGTGGGGCGGATCTATCAAAAGAAGGTCCAGATTATATTGGGATAGGGGCGTGTTTGTTTCGGTGATTTCAAATGTGAGCATTTGCTTTCAGAGATCATGCACCCCACCTTTAAGTCCTAGTCATAGAGCTATAGTATGAACATTTAAAATATAATATACAATACACATTGGCAAGTGTTGTTGTTGTTGTGGTATAATTTTTGGGGCTTAACATATGGATTTGTTTATCACCAAAATACCACACGTCAGTCTAAACTCATATTGCTTGCTTGCTTTTTAGAAATCAGGGAAATGATTCGTAGACTTTTTTGTATCTGTCAAACATTCGGTTGCCCATTAAACCAGGAACATAGATAATTTGAAGATAAGCGTGTGGGATTGGAAATATTTTGCTGTACTGAAAGTATGTTTGTCAGTCACATGGATAACCTGCATTCCCTTCAGTGCCGCACTTGTTTCCTCATGCTTATCCACTTAAGTGTGATGGAGCTGACACAATGCATTGTGGGATGGCCTGTCTAGTTCCTTAAGCCAGGAGTGCTTCATCAGATCTTTAGACGGTAAGCATCATGTGCTCTTGGGTGAAAGTATTTGAGCTATTATGTGGTTTAGCTGGTTTTGATGCACTATAAAGTATGATGTAAAATAACCCTTTTCTTCGGCAGTGATTGGTGTTTCCTGTCATGCCGTTATTTTTGTGCCAAAGATCCCACATATGCGATCACCTGAGTTTCTCTAGTATACATGCAGCACACACAAACCTTTTGTATTTAATTGTCTTGCTTCATTTTGTGACCTAAACCTGATACTGATGTCCTCATTTAAAGAACGGAGGTGGGGTTGGGGTTCTTTGATGAATAATAGAGAGGTCTACTTCTTCACAGACAGTGTATTGTTCGCATTTACTCTCTAAATCTCTTGCAAGCGTCCTGATGTCCAGCCGTCGTTGAAAAGCTGTGTGTTTGTTTAATTGTTTTCTTTTCTTCTGGTTGTTTTGTGTTTTTGTTTGTTAATGGTTTGTGTCAGCGAATATCTTCTGCTCTAAACATTAAACCTACATAAATAGTGGCACGTGAGTGCAGCGGTATAAATAAACAGTTAATTTTTTGTTTGTATTTTTGACTCGCGTCGCGTGTCCTTTTTATGTTACGTGACCCCCTTTCCTTAAGAGAATTTTTCAGGGGTTCGTAACAAACACTTCCTTTAGATGCGTTTAATCTTATGGTGTTTGCTAAGACAACATTTAGCAGTAGCACTTTTAATTTTTTTATGATTTGGGTTAAGAGGAGTTATTTGTGTTTTAGGCATGAATGACCATTAAACAATGTGGCTCGGGTTTGAGACCAAAGTATCAGCATTCAGAGGACGCCCTATAGCCACGGCCTAGCAACCACCTTGGGTACCATACTGACATGCTAAATTCACAAGTGTAATAAAATCTAGTTGCTTTTTGTTTAAAAAAAATGTTAGGGTGGGTCAGGGAATACTTTGCTTGTGATGTCATGAGATTACAGCAAGTTGAAGGAAAACAGGGAAATTTTAGTTGGCTTTGAGTGCACACACACACACACACACACACACACACACACACACACACACACACACACACACACACACACACACTGCGGAGATGGTGTTGATGTCTCTCCCATAAGCACTAGCAGCATGATAATCATTTCACAGAACTGTGTATTTTAGTGTTTTCATGTTAATGTTTGTGTGTATGCATGTTAATGTGTGTGGATGCATAATTAAGATTTCATGACATCAGCAGATACTGCAATTTATTTTACTGCTGTGCTGCTCACTTAAGTGTATACTGCACACAGACATTAAGTGATATTACACTCGATCGCCCGTCGGCACTGGAGCCAAAACCGTAGCTCTGCTGAAATTAATGTCCGAGAGAGAGCGAGAGATTTATTAGTAGAGGAGTACAGGCAAACAATTACTCCTGATGAAGTATGTACTGCACGTGATGCTCTCACAATTATTACAGAATATATACAGTGTTTTGTGAATCACCTGCCACATACAAACCTTTAAATTCAGAACATTGAACAGACTGCTGATTGGCCCATGCCATTTAACATGGCTTATTTTGGTCCTAGAAATTTAGCATTGGATTAGGAGTTGATCCAAGTGTGTAGGGTTGGATAATAGATGTTTAAGTGGATTTTTAACTCTTTCCCCGCCGGCATTTTTAGTATGAGACATTTTTTTGTTTGAAAGCAGAGGGTCTGTTCTTTCATTTGATATATCCTATGTTTATATGTTTAAAGAAGAACATTTACTGGAAGGCATTAAACTTTTGTGAAAATCATAAAAAATGCTGCCGCTGGTTGGCAATTAAAAAAAAAAAATGCCGGCGGGGAAAGAGTTAAGACACCAACAGTTTTTGGGATCTTACAAATAAACCCAACAGATCAGGGATCTCACAGATAACCTGGACGGTCTGGGATCTCAAAGATAAACCAGGCAGATCCAGGACCTCTCAGATAAACCCAACAGATCCGGGATCTTGCAGATAACCCCCGACAGATCCGGGATCTCGCAGATAACCCCCGACAGATCCGGGATTCTCGCAGATAACCCCCGACAGATCCGTGCTCTCGCAGATAACCCCCGACAGATCCGTGCTCTCGCAGATAACCCCCGACAGATCCGTGCTCTCGCAGAAAACCCCCGACAGATCCGTGCTCTCGCAGATAACCCCCGACAGATCCGTGCTCTCGCAGATAACCCCCGACAGATCCGTGCTCTCGCAGATAACCCCCGACAGATCCGGGATTCGTGCAGATAACCCCAACCGATCTGGGATCTCGCAGATAACCCCAGAGAGATCCGTGTTCTCGCAGATAACCCCCGACAGATCCGTGCTCTCGCAGATAACCACCGACCGCTCCGGGAACGCGCAGATAACCCCCGGCCGCTCCGGGATCTCGCAGATAACCCCCGACCGCTCCGGGATCTCGCAGATAACCCCCGACCGCTCCGGGATCTCGCAGATAACCCCCGACAGATCCGTGCTCTCGCAGATAACCACCGACCGCTCCGGGATCGCGCAGATAACCCCCGACCGCTCCGGGATCTCGCAGATAACCCCCGACCGCTCCGGGATCTCGCAGATAACCCCCGACCGCTCCGGGATCTCGCAGATAACCCCTGACCGATCCGGGATCGCGCAGATAACCCCCGACCGATCCGGGATTCGCGCAGATAACCCCCGACCGATTCGGGATCGCGCAGATAACCCCCGAGAGATCCGGGATTCGCACAGATAACCCCCGACCGATCCGGGATCTCGCAGATAACCCCCGACAGATCCGGGATCTCGCAGATAACCCCCGACAGATCCGGGATCTCGCAGATAACCCCCGACAACCCCCGACAGATCCGTGCTCTTGCAGACAACCCCCGACAGATCCGTGCTCTCGCAGACAACCCCCCACAAATCCGGGATCTCGCAGATAATGGATCTTTACTGACACTTTGAGATGGGTGAAGTCTTGCGGAACATTCACATGGGGCGAAAGCGTTAACGCTTTACGGAAGGCTTGTCTGAAGCGTGGCCAACAGCCAGTGGCCGCAACACATGCTCCGGTCTTCTATAAGCGTAATTGGCTGGCTTTGCCTAGGTTATTTGTATAAGGCGATCTGATTGGCTGACGCACACGTTGCCGCTTGATAAGTTGATAAATGTTCAACTTTTGCCGCGAGCAACGACAGTGAGGCGGCGCCGACGGATCCACAGTTCAGGTTGCCAACGCTTGCCGTCACCCATTAAAAGTGAATGGGAAGCGTTAACGCTTACGCCCCGTGTGATTGTACCATCAATGTGTGAGCAGAAGGGTTTGAAGCACCTCTGAATATAATTTACTTTCACTTCTTGTTCTGTTTCAGTACTCTTCTTTTTATTCGAATGTGAGCTTTTGCTTTCAGAAAAAATATATTTTAGTTTAGTTCTCGCAGACAACCCCCCGACAGATCCGTGTTCTCGCAGACAACCCCCCGACATATCCGTGTTCTCGCAGACAACCCCCCGACAGATCCGTGTTCTCGCAGACAACCCCCCGACAGATCCGTGTTCTCGCAGACAACCCCCGACAGATCCGTGTTCTCGCAGACAACCCCCGACAGATCCGTGTTCTCGCAGACAACCCCCGACAGATCCGTGTTCTCGCAGACAACCCCCGACAGATCCGTGTTCTCGCAGACAACCCCCGACAGATCCGTGTTCTCGCAGACAACCCCCGACAGATCCGTGTTCTCGCAGACAACCCCCGACAGATCCGGGATCGCGCAGACAACCCCCGACAGATCCGGGATCGCGCAGACAACCCCCGACAGATCCGGGATCGCGCAGACAACCCCCGACAGATCCGGGATCGCGCAGACAACCCCCGACAGATCCGGGATCGCGCAGACAACCCCCGACAGATCCGGGATCGCGCAGACAACCCCCGACAGATCCGTGTTCTCGCAGACAACCCCAGACAGATCGGTGTTCTCGCAGACAACCCCAGACAGATCGGTGTTCTCGCAGACAACCCCAGACAGATCGGTGTTCTCGCAGACAACCCCCGACAGATCCGTGTTCTCGCAGACAACCCCCGACAGATCCGTGTTCTCGCAGACAACCCCCGACAGATCCGTGTTCTCGCAGACAACCCCCGACAGATCCGGGATCGCGCAGACAACCCCCGACAGATCCGGGATCGCGCAGACAACCCCCGACAGATCCGGGATCGCGCAGACAACCCCCGACAGATCCGGGATCGCGCAGACAACCCCCGACAGATCCGGGATCGCGCAGACAACCCCCGACAGATCCGGGATCGCGCAGACAACCCCCGACAGATCCGGGATCGCGCAGACAACCCCCGACAGATCCGGGATCGCGCAGACAACCCCCGACCGATCCGGGATCGCGCAGACAACCCCCGACCGATCCGGGATCGCGCAGACAACCCCCGACAGATCGGTGTTCTCGCAGACAACCCCCGACAGATCGGTGTTCTCGCAGACAACCCCAGACAGATCGGTGTTCTCGCAGACAACCCCAGACAGATCGGTGTTCTCGCAGACAACCCCAGACAGATCGGTGTTCTCGCAGACAACCCCCGACAGATCCGTGTTCTCGCAGACAACCCCCGACCGATCCGGGATCGCGCAGACAACCCCCGACCGATCCGGGATCGCGCAGACAACCCCCGACCGTTCCGGGATCGCGCAGACAACCCCCGACCGATCCGGGATCGCGCAGACAACCCCCGACCGATCCGGGATCGCGCAGACAACCCCCGACCGATCCGGGATCTCGCAGACAACCCCCGACCGATCCGGGATCTCGCAGACAACCCCCGACCGATCCGGGATCTCGCAGACAACCCCCGACCGATCCGGGATCGCGCAGACAACCCCCGACCGATCCGGGATCGCGCAGACAACCCCCGACCGATCCGGGATCGCGCAGACAACCCCCGACCGATCCGGGATCGCGCAGACAACCCCCGACCGATCCGTGTTCTCGCAGACAACCCCCGACCGATCCGTGCTCTCGCAGACAACCCCCGACCGATCCGTGCTCTCGCAGACAACCCCCGACAGATCCGTGCTCTCGCAGACAACCCCCGACAGATCCGTGCTCTCGCAGACAACCCCCGACAGATCCGGGATCTCGCAGACAACCCCCGACAGATCCGGGATCTCGCAGACAACCCCCGACAGATCCGGGATCTCGCAGACAACCCCCGACAGATCCGGGATCTCGCAGACAACCCCCGACAGATCCGGGATCTCGCAGACAACCCCCCACCGATCCGGGATCTCGCAGACAACCCCCCACCGATCCGGGATCTCGCAGATAATGGATCTTTACTAACACTTTGAGATGGGTGAAGTCTTGCGGAACATTCACATGGGGCGAAAGCGTTAACGCTTTACGGAAGGCTTGTCTGAAGCATGGCCAACAGCCAGTGGCCGCAACACATGCTCCGGTCTTCTATAAGCGTAATTGGCTGGCTCTGCCTAGGTTATTTGTATAAGGCGATCTGATTGGCTGACGCACACGTTGCCGCTTGAAAAGTTGAGAAATGTTCAACTTCTGCCGCGAGCAACGGCAGTGACGCGGCGCCGACGGATCCACAATTCAGTTTGCCAACGCTTGCCGTCACCCATTAAAAGTGAATGGGAAGCGTTAACGCTTACGCCTCGTGTGATTGTACCGTCAATGTGTGAGCAGAAGGGTTTGAAGCACCTCTGAATATAATTTACTTTCACTTTTTGTTCTGTTTCAGTTCTCTTCTTTTTATTCGAATGTGAGCTTTTTAACAATGAATTAGAATGCTTTCAGAAAAAAATCTATTTTAGTTTAGTTGCGTTTTCCTATATGAACGTATAAATTCTTCTCAGTTTTCCAGACACATGCTGTGTTTCAAATGTACACTGTAAAAAATTCCGTAGAAATCGCAGCTGGGTTGCCGGTAATTTACCGTAGATTTACATTTATGTTATTTACTGGCAAGAGTTTGTTCAAAGTTAAATGAACATTAAACATTTACAAGTCTTTGTCTTTACAGAGTAAAACTAAAAAAACAGCATCAAGCAAAACATTCTGGGAAACAAAATATGAAGCAAAAAACAGAAAAAGGTTGATGATGATTTCTGATTCCCAGAATGCTTTGCATGAGGCTGTTATTGTATAGTTTTATTCTGTGAAGATAAAGACTTGTTAATATTTAAAATGTATTTAACTTTAAACAAACTCTTGCCAGTAAATAACATAAATGTAAATCTACGGTAAATTACCGGCAACCCAGCTGCAATAACATTGAAATTTCTACGGACTTTTTTTACAGTGTATAGTCATGAGCAATATGGTTGTATTACTTCATCCGGTCTCTGTCTGCAGTCAGACAGGAATAACTACCCAGCAGTAATGAGTCAGTGTATTGATCTGAGGTTCAGTGCCCATCTTAAAGCACTCAGCTCTCAGAAATGCAGGCAGAGTTCAAGTAGAAGCACAGGCCAGAAGCAGATCAATGAGATCGACCACACAGACAATGACTTGAACATTTCTTATTGGGCTTTCCTGTTAGTCAATTTCCAGAATGTGCCATCAAATATTTGCACTGTCTTGAACCCAGATGATCTCCCCGCATATTTAGGATCCCAAGGAGACCCTTTCATCCACCCCATGACTGCTCAACACAAAAACAGATGGATGTCATTGTCTTTTAACAGACCCATGTGTTCCCTAAACTAAATGTTTGATTTGTGTCATGTTGTTTAAACCCTTAAGTCGAGTAACACATGTAGATGTAATCTAGAAGTGCACGCTGTGTGCTGTCTAGTAGAAGATGCCGGTGTGTTTGAGGGTTATGCCCCTCATGGCGATTAAGATACACTCGTCTGGATGCTGAAGGGATGATGGCATCTAAATTGAAGTTTTATGGCTCCCCTGAAGTGTGCCCTTCCGGTTTGCTGTGGTGTTTGTTGTAACAATGCAAAGATTTGGTTTGAAAGCACAAGAGGGCTGTATAAATGTTAATGTCTCTGCAGAAGTTGGATGCTTATGTTTGCTTTAGGGCTGCAACAACTAATCGATAAAATTGATAAAAATCAATAATGATTTAGTTGGTCTGTGATCTCACATGCTTCCGCACCAACGTCCGCTTCATACAGCGCGAGCTGTGTGCTTATTAAAGCTGCCTGCTCAAAGTCAGTCCTGTTTTCTTCACACAACATGAGCTGCACGTTTATAAGGCGCTTTTTCTTCTCACCGTGCGAGTAGATTGGTTAAAAGCAATGCAGCGTTGCCAGGTCTTCTGTTTTGAATTGGCCTACTTTAAAACTGTTTCTGCAGGTTTATGGTTTTCTGCTGGTTAGAGATGAAAGGATTTGGTTTGCAGCCTTGCGATTCAGAATCGATTTCAGACAGGTATTTTTTATGGGACACGCGATTAATCGTCACAGCCCTAGTAAAACTCTACTAGATTTGTGTGGCTTTTGCACTTCTACACCTGAATGCCCTAATTTAGTGCCTTATTTAGCTATAATAAGTGAAACGTTTATTAGAGTAAATATTTTTATGTTTAAAATATGTTTTTATCCGATTAGTCGATTAATCGATAAAATACTTGCCATTTAATCGATTCTGAAAAATTCTTAGTCGCAGCCCTAGTTTGTCTTGTGACTGTTTGGCTGTTTGAGCAAAAACTGTCAAGATTTATGTTTGCATGTTTCAGATAGAGAGACCGGGATGATAGATGAAATGTCTCTCCCTTATGAGAGGGGAGGTTTCAATTGATTTTGTCATGACCAGAACTAGAAGAGAAATTGATGTTGGGCTGGACAGGTCACATGTGTGTGAAATACATATTTTATTTTAGAGTTTATTCATAAATTAATCCAAATATACAAGACTTATCCATTTGCGATGATGCGACTGATGGATGAGTTTTGTGATCTGTGTGTGCGTTATTAATCTTGGTAAGAAAAAGTTTGACTAAAACAGGCAAAAGTCATGTATAAAAAAGAAATCATTTCTTAAATGATTTTGTCCAGCCTAATAGCGCCTTCAGATCATTTGCTTTAAAGGAAAACAGCACTGTTTTTCAAAAACTGTTTTTCAAATGTTTTACCTCATCTTAGATGAATTAATACATATCTATTTTTTTTCAATGTGTGCACTTTTAATCTTTGTACAGCCCCTTTGAATGTGTTAGCATTTAGCCTAGCTCCATTCATTCCTATGGCTCCAAACAAATGTTTTATTTTGTGCACTAAACTTAATCATGTAACTACTCCTGTAACAGTCTTTAAATATGGAAAACATGAAGTGTTTGGTGGCTTCTAAATTCATCCCTGTTTGGATCCTAAGGAATGAATGGGGCTAGGCTAAATGCTAACACATTCACGAGGCACTGTACAAAGATTAAAAGTGCATGCATTGAAAAAATATATATAATGTCTAAGTTGAGGTAAGAACATAGTAAATATTAAAAATGGTGGTGTTTTCCTTTAAATGAAAATTCCCTCCTTGCGTTCTGGTATTTTAAAGTCATTATATATGCATTAATTTTAAAACAATGTCTGTGCCGTCTCATATAAGTGAGTCTCTTGTTTTTAAAATGTGTGTTGTGTTCGACTGCAGGTTCCTATGACTTTCGGTACTGTTAACACATTAAACCATCTGTCTGCTGTCTCTGTTAATGGTGATTTAGCTTTTGAGGTCAGAAAGCAGACATTTTTAGCAACTGACCCCCTTAATTTTGAACCTCTCCTTCTTTTGTGAATTCTGTCTTTATTTTTACTTTCCTCTCTCATGTATATCTGAAAATGATCTTGGACATCACCAGTAAAGTGATATACAAAAAAAAATCACTTCTTCATGTATCCATCATAAAAATGATTGTAATGTGAAAAATGTCTGGTATCAGAGTTTGCAGTTAGTTTTGAAGGGCATCTCTCTTTCTGAATCATCACTGGCAACTGTGTACTCTCTCTCCTCTTCAATTTCGATTAAAATGTGCTTTATTGGCATGAGAAAAACCTATATGTCTGTACAGCATGCATGCATGCATGCATGCAGGTACATTTGCACTTAAAAATATGCTTTTGGCAGACAATTTTATCCAAAGGGGCTTACAGTGCATGCAATTTTTTTTGTGCATTTTTGGCAATAATTGTGTTCAGTGGATATTAAACCGATGACCATTTATGCTGCAATGGACATCTGTAGTGCAACTGTTGTTTACAAAGGAAAAAGTAGGACGATACAACAAAAGAGATTTACAAAAAGCAAGAAACTAAGGAAGTAACATATATTATACATACAAATACCTACATACAAGGGAATTATCAAGTCAGGGCAGATTCACTGTCACTCTCTCTCCATCTCTGTTGATATATTATGTAAATTGGCAGGATTTGCCCCAGTACCATCTGTTGTAGTTAGACTCTGGCCATTCAGCATCACGACTCCAGGGATTAACTGAAGAACACTTTAGTTCCAACACAGACACACACACTGGTTTTCATGTTTTATGAGTATTTGAGCGAAAGAGCCCTGGGAAGTTTTTGAAAATATACATACATAGATACAGGTCATTGAAATAGCTCGAATCTGTTTTATGCTAGAAGTTTTCTGGAAAAAAATCCATATTATTCCCTGTGTAGTGTAGGATAATATCATAAAAAAATTCTAGACGTTTTAAGCACACGTGCTAAACTGTTCGCTTTAAATGCTTATATCTGCTGTATGCGAATGTTGATTAATACCAAAATGCTTTTTTGCATAGTTGTGTTTGACACATGAAAACGTCTCTGGTTATGTATGTAATTGTTGTTACCTGAGAAGGGAACGAGACGCTGCGTCTCCCTTGCCATACTTCCTGCGTCCCTATAACGCCGTCTTTGGCAATATTTCAGATAGCGATATACTCCCTGGCACCCTGTCTTTGTTGTTAAGCCTTTGGTTGAATTTGATTTACACATTCAGACGCACTTACCCCTGGAGGCGTCCCCAAAGTGTCACCGCAGTGACGCAGCGCGAGTTCCCTCGAAAGGGAACTGTAACAATGTATCTTAAAAGGTAACACGATGTAACCTTGCTCTTACTTGAAATGTGTCCCCACATTTAGTCCTTGAATTTGAGGGTTTTGGACTTGGGAAGATCCTTGAATTTGAAGTTATCTAAGGTGTGGGAACCCTGCATATTTTATTTAACTGTGTGTGGATACACATGATGTGTGTATATGGTGAAGTAGTTCATAATTAATAAATGTATTTTAGTTTGTGCTGTGATATTCTGTAAATGATTGAAGGAACTTTATTGTAGCTTTTCATTTAATTGCATACTAACAAAAAACTATATATATATCAAAAAACTCTGTGTTATAATTTCCTACATAATGGTGAGTGTACTTTAGCCTGAATTGTTTCATGCTAAAATGAGATTTTTGTTTGCTCAAATGTGTGTGAATTTCCATAACACTGTTTATATATCTCGTGGGAACAATTCAGCATATTGAGGAAGCAGCAGACTGTTTTTTAATATATGATAAAATATCCCCCCACCCCATGATAAGCTCATTAGCATGTACATAAAGCAACGACACTTTTTCCTGTCTGTACCTCAACCCCCATCAAACCCCTTGCTGTGTACACACACACACAGAGAAAGAGACACACAAACGCAGACAGACGCACACGGCTCATTTCTACAGCATCCCTTGTCATTGCTCATATGAGCTGAATGTGTAATTATGTTGCTTGCGGGGTTTTACATACACACCCATGTTAAACCTTTAGCTAATGGCTACCCGGTTTAACCCAGAGAGAACTCATCCTCATGTCGCGTGTCCTTCTGGCTCTAAATGTGGCTTTTTTATAGCTAGATTTCAGGAGATTTCATTCATTTTTTTACAATGTTATAAATATTTCATTGTGGTCTTGAACACATTAAAGCAGAGATTGAATCGGCTGTCTGACACAAAGACTTAAATATCAGTTGTGATGATTTTAAACTTGTCTTTCCTGTTGTATGTTTCACCCCTAGATTTTATAAAACATGGATGTAGTGTCAGTGACGTCACCCGTATAAGTTTCTGAAGAGCATCTTTGAAGCCAAAGTGGGCAGAGCCGACCGTCACCATCTTGGCAGCGCGTTACATTTCCGGATACACACAGTTAAATCGCTATGGGATAATCAGATGCTTTGTTAAAAAAAATTAATGTACATTAAAGCTGAAATGCGACCTGAGTGTTGACATTGACAACACAAAATAATATACAATCACTAATGTGATCATCAAATCCTTTTAAACTCTTTATTTTATTTTTTTCCACAAAACCTTTGCTCTCTAGAAATCATGTCAGTTTTGTCAATTAAGTTCAAGTATTAGCATTATAAACGCTAAATTAATATATATGAAATTAATTCAAGGAAATCAAATTGGGAATATTGGACAGTTAATATATAACAGGAATTTAACTACTTAAAACAGTTTTGGCAGTATTATCATATGTTTGTTAAAGCAAGACTGTAAACATAAAAACTTCATTTCTATAAAAAAACAAAATTGTTTAAATATTCAATAAAATATTCAATTATGACAGAAACAGCAATGCATCATGTTTTATAAGATCATCATGTTGGAGTGTGTTCAAGGTGATTAAAACCTATAATATATTACAGACCTAGCGGAGTAATAGTAGTAAATAAATAAGTAAATATATTCTGTGTTATAAGTAGTGATTAAACATCTAAAATCATATATATACACTCACCTTAAGCATTATTAGGAACACCTGTTCAATTTCTCATTAATGCAATTATCTAATCAACCAATCACATGGCAGTTGCTTCAATGTATTTAGGGGTGTGGTCAAGACAATCTCCTGAACTCCAAACTGAATGTCAGAATGGGAAAGAAAGGGGATTTAAGCAATTTTGAGCGTGGCATGGTTGTTGGTGCCAGACGGGCTGGTCTGAGTATTTCACAATCTGCTCAGTTACTGGGATTTTCACACACAACCATTTCTAGGGTTTACAAAGAATTGTCTGAAAGGGGAAAAACATCCAGTATGCGGCAGTCCTGTGGGTGAAAATGCCTTGTTGATGCTAAAGGTCAGAAAGAGCAAGAGCAACTTTGACTGAAATAACCACTCGTTACAACCGAGGTATGCAGCAAAGCATTTGTGAAGCCACAACACTCACAACCTTGAGGCAGATGGGCTACAGCAGCAGAAGACCCCACCGAGTACCACTCATCTCCATTACAAATATGAAAAAGAGGCTACAATTTGCACAAGCTCACCAAAATTGGACAGTTTAAGGTTAGAAAAATGTTGCCTGGTTTAATGAGTCTCGATTTCTGTTGAGACATTCAGATGGTAGAGTCAGAATTTGGCATAAACAGAATGAGAACATGGATCTATCATGCCTTGTTACCACTGTGCAGGCTGGTAGTGGTGGTGAAATGATGTGGGGGATGTTTTCTTTGCACACTTTAGGTCCCTTAGTGCCAATTTGGCATCATTTAAATGCCACAGCCTACCTGAGCATTGTTTCTGACCATGTCCATCCTTTTATGACCACCATGTACACATCCTCTGATCGCTACTTCCAGCAGGATAATGCACCATGTTGCAAAGCTCAAATCATTTCAAATTGGTTTCTTGAACATGACAATGAGTTCACTGTACTAAAATGGCCCCCACAGTCACCAGATCTCAACCCAATAGAGCATCTTTGGGATGTGGTGGAACGGGAGCTTCGTGCCCTGGATGTGCATCCCACAAATCTCCATCAACTGCAAAATGCTATCCTATCAATTATGGGCCAACATTTCTAAAAAATGCTTTCAGCACCTTGTTGAATCAATGCCACCTAGAATTAAGGCAGTTCTGAAGGCAAAAAGGGGTCAAACACAGTATTAGTATGGTGTTCCTAATAATCCTTTAGGTGACATACATATATATAGTTACATAAAATGGAAATGTCCACATATAAAAGAAAATACAGCATGTACTGTAGGTGTCATAAATACTAACAGTATAATAACATTACACCATTTCACTCTTTGACGGTAGGGAACGCAGCGGCAATCCACCTGTCACTCAAGTAACCACACTCATAATTATGCGCAACTTTAAGGCTTAATTTGATGAGTTACAGTTGTCATGAAGGGCAAAATTAGCTTTATAGACCAAAACCACTTTTTGTACCAGGCTGTAAACATATTTTTCTGCTGGAAAGTTGGGTATTTTAACATGGGTGTCTATGGGATTGACTCCCTTTTGTCTCTAGTGGCTAGTTGATGAATTGCAGTTTAAGTCATTTCTGTACTGTATTCATAAGAGAGACCTCTGCCCAGATAATTCTGTTCATATTCACCTCTGACTTTAATTCAATGAACTGATATGATGTCGTTCTTCCTCTCTTTGTCTCACCAAGCTGTGTGGTGTCTTTGTTTCCCTATGACATAAATTTGTTTTATGTGGACACTTTTATTGACGGCTCATCCTACTGTGCCGATTTAATTCACATTACTGCAATATAAAGATATCTGCAGCATGCAAGCATCTCCTGTGAGATGAATAATTAAACATTAAAAAAAAATTGCATTGATAAATTGCTCACAATACAGGCAGAAATTTGGATTAAGAAAGTAAAAGTGTCCAAATTTAATTTGGTGTTGCCTTTAAAGAGTCACCAGTCTCTGTTATATTTTCCTTGTCCAGAGTTGACTCATATGGATTTCTGTCTCAGTGGTCTTGTTATAAAACTGGTTTGTCGTGTTCTTTTAAGACCCTCGCTGGTGTCGCCGCACACGCTCGACTCGATCTTCAAACGCTCAGAGGATGACTTTCTTTGAGGTGCAGAAGAAGAATATGTTTTGGATGCGTGTGCGTAAATGCAAGCACCAGAAAAGAATCTGTGTTGTTTTATTATCTCGATGTCTTCTATGGAAATGCTGCAGTAGAGCAAGAGAGAGATCACAATATAAGTTACACAAAGACAAGTCTTGGGGGATTGACAGACTGTCTGATGCATGTTGTATTGCACAACAAGATGTTTCGTTTTGGATGGTTTCCAGGAGAGGTTGCATGTTTTTCAGAAAATTGCAAGTTGTTTGTAAATTTTGTTGAAATAAATGCTTTCATGTCAAAAGTATTTTCTGAATTTGCCAAGAAAGGTTTGTGACCATGAATCTTTCAAAGAGGCACTTAGAAGCAAGTAAATAATATCCACAAGAAATATATCCAGAACGGTCCTTTTTGAAGGGCTGCGACAACTAACCTAATATTCGATAATGAAAATAGTGTTCAACGAATGTCAGTCAAGTTTGTTCTGTGACTTCTCTTGCCCACCGCCCCATTGCAACAGCGCAACTTGCGCATTGGCGCACGCAGCACAGAAAAGCGGGAGTTAAATGATGACGCGATACAGTAAGATGATTGACAGGAAGATGACGTAGTTAAAACCGCAAAGTTTGTTTAATTTCACCATTTAATAAGTGATTTTGTCTTCGTTTGGGGCAGATGGGGCGGCAACAAAGTGACGTCACAGACCAAACTCATCAATAATGACGTGTGTTGAACACAAATTTTATTATCACAAGACGATTATCGAATTTTCTATTAGTTGTTGAAGCCCTACTTTTTTAATTGGGTTTATAAATAAACTACTTTAATGAGTTGGTCAAATGCCCCAGAAATAATTATGATAGTGGATATTATTGTCTTTTTAAGACCATTTTATATCACAGATTATATATGACAATAAAATAGCACAATAATGCAATTGCATCCTGTTTAAGTATATTATACATTGAAATTGCAATGTGAGGGAAAAATAATATTCTTAACACAAATTAATATTATAAAATTTTATTTTAAAACACTTGCTACATTCACCTCTAGCTCTGTGTGCCCGAAAATAGTCTTTAGCAATTGAAAGTTACCAATGGGACTATTTTCAGGCGCTGCGTAATATCATTGCGCCTGCTGCACCCATGGTACGACACAGTGTTTCCGCTATATACATTCTACCGTGGTGGCCCGCCACGCCTAAAACATCCCCGCCACACCTTCGGATGTGGATAGAAGGGATACAGCAAACGAAATCTTGCCGGATAAGCACAGTTTTATCCTAATCCTTCACCCAAACCCAACTCTAAACACAAAATTTCACACGATTATAGGATATATTTGTATCTCATTTAGCCAGAGCCACTGTTTTCATCCTAATAATCCTACCTCCAAATCTAATCATTAACTTTTCTGCATTTGCTGTATCCCTTCTAGACAAAACCCACGGCGGCAGCTCGCAAAATAAAGAGCCCGGTCAGACTGGCTGTCTTTAAAAATAAATACATTTCTTTCTGGATTCGCGTTGTAAACTTATTTATAAGTAAATCGCCTAAAATATCATAATTTCCCCCATCGGTTTAGTTTAATGCACAAATAGATTTAAATCAACAGATGATAATTAGGCTACGTCTCTGTTTTGAGAAATAATAAT
Source organism: Misgurnus mizolepis (assembly GCA_025389145.1). NCBI lineage: Eukaryota > Metazoa > Chordata > Actinopteri > Cypriniformes > Cobitidae > Misgurnus > Misgurnus mizolepis. The sequence goes on along the minus strand of JAIFKI010000025.1, from coordinate 25,941,644 downwards.
AAAATAAATAAGCCTACACGAAATATGTTACACTTAAATAATTATCAGATTGACAAAAGGAATAAAAAAGTATTTGAGTTTCTGTTCTTTTTTGTGACGCGCTCTAAAACCAAAGCAGCAGAAAGCACGTTAAAAAGAAAGCAGAAACTTACATTATTCCTTTGGGAAGAGAGGTACGTTGGTAATAAAAACTTGAGGCAGAAGGTGAGACTGTTTCATCTGTTTCAGATAGGAGGGTCGGGGTACCCGCGGGTAAAACGCATAATATTTGAGGTAACGAGTGTAATAATATTAACATGTCATTTGCATTGTAGATGCAGGTCGGGACTCAATATAGTTAATTGCGGGTCTAACATCCAACACCAAAAGGTTAGACCGTTAAAGGTTTATATTTAACTGCGCAATTTGCGTTGTGACCGGGTCGGGGTTATGTCAAACAGGCCGGGTGTGGATTAAAATTGCTGCTGATGTCGGATAACTGTTCGGATGTTCTGTCAAACAGGACTGTGCGTGACTTTGCTACAGCTCTGTAACGCTAAACACGAGCACGAACTTGCGCACTACATTAAAACTACAATGAAAGATCCGTACGAAGCTATAAAACGTATTTTTTAAGAAAATACAATTTAGATCAAACAAAGCAATATGCTATAAATATGAGGAAAAGTAAATGACAGCATGAAAATTATAAAAAAAAATACATGTTAGTTTACTGTAGCCTATTTTCTACATTTAAAAAAATAATGTACATTTATAATCATCATGGGCATCCCCTGCCGCCACAGCTGGAAAAAATCGTAGAGGAAACACTGCGGCAGCAAAGTCCTTGATTATTACGCTGGAATGAGAGTATAGTTCCTAGAAAATCACACCTTTTAATTTCCGTCGGTCTTAGTACACAATGTAACGACAGAAGAGTCAAGTTTTAAATAGAAAAAATATCGAAACTCTTTGGTCGTTTTTTGAGCGCGATGCTAATGGTCTTATCAGATTCAATGGATTATGCTAAGCTATGCTAAAAGTAGTAACGCCAGACATGGAGATTGACTAAATGGATTCCTAAACGGTAAAACTCATATGTTTAGCTGGAAAATGAGTGTCCCTTTAATAAAGTTACATACCTTTTATGTAAATATCAAAGAACAATTTAACATATTATTTCAATGCATTCTTTGGCACCTTTACCCACAACATTAGCATTGGATAAAACCTTGTGTGTGCCAATTTTATCACTTCATGTCTTGTGTCTAATGAAGGCCGTTTCTCTACAGACACACAGCTTCATGTGTAAATTCACCCCAGGTTTTCCCAAAACCTGTCAGCTAACTCATAAAAATGTCATAAAATTGGCCTTTAATTAGTATAAAAACCCTGCACTTACTCTTTGGTGCTTTTTAATCACGTTAAGAAGAGCTCAGAACTGAATTAAAAACATTTCTGCGGTAAGCACTTACATTTTTATTCAGACCATATAAACACACAAACTGCTGATGAGAAGAATTGGTGAATTTCTAAATTTACACCAATGGCTATTTTAATAACAGTGTTTCGGTCACACAGCTCTCTCTTACAAACAGAGAGAGAGAGGAGTGATATTTTTAGCCTGATGAATGATGTGTCTTTGTTTTAAAGCCTCTCGTGTGATCATATTTCTGTCTGACTCCTCTCAATCAGGGTCTTACATTCGGCGCAGGATTGCACACGTTGCACAAAATTAATGCTCAAAACGTGTGCGACGTTGTTGTGATGGTGGTTTTAAAAGCCTGCTTGCTCATAATAGTAAATAAACACATTTGAAAACAGAGACAGTGATAGTGCTTTAAACTAAATCTGTGATCAACATATATCACCTGTAACATTTATAATCTGATTTCTAGAGATTTTTCATAAATATTCTTTTATAATTTACTGACCCTAATGCCATTACAGATTTATATGACTTCCTTTCTTCAGTCGAATGCAAATAAATGATTAATGCCATTTTCTGATATGGCCCAGGGCTCAAAATAGTGAATCCATGCATCCATCATAAAAGTAATTCAGATTACTCCAGTGGGATAATATATGTTGCATAATATATGTCTTCTTGAGTAAAACGATAATGAAACAATGTATATTTTGAGCTTATATGGAAATGTAAAATGCAAATTTAAGCCATGCATTCAAGCATGGCGGCATGTTAATATCTTCAAATAAATTCTCATGACAAAACTTGCGGATGACAGCTAGTCACTTTGGCATTTTGATAGTAACACATTTTGATATAAAATTACACATTTGTGTTCACCATAAAGAATCTGATATAGCATGAGGATGAGTAAATTATGAGAGTATTTTCATATTTGGATGACTCTTTTTACTAGTGCATTTTTATAATTTGCATGTATTTAAAGGTGCATTGTATAACTTTCAGAAATGCAATTTAATGCATAACTATATTATCAGTGGTGTAACAAACAAGCAAAGTTAAAACACCAGGTAAAAAGTCAAGGAAACAGAAAAACAAGGTAGACTTGTGTAGAAAGCACACTTACTACTATTGTATTCACTGGATGACTAATCGTTGTAAGCGTTGTAAAACTTTTTCTGATGTCACCTTTTGAAAGGAAAATATGATTTATGCAAGAGAGTCCAAGATTATAAACACAGAGTCACACCTGGAGAAACCAGCATTGAGAGAGGATTTTTCGGTGTTATGTAAGGCAAACCAGGAACCTAAAGAGACAGGAGAAAGTCTGGAAGTTTGGCTACAGCTGAACATCTGGGTTGTTTTGGGGTTTAGTCATCACCGTATCCTCCACTAGATAAGATTACTCCTGGACCACAAACCATGAGTCAGACAAGGAGTTTCTACAAAACAAAATATGACCAATTTACAGCTCTTACAGATGACCCGTCATGTATTTGTGTCTCGCCTTTACGTCACAGCCATGCTGAACAAGCTGAGGATAATCATCAGGTCCTATTGTGTAATTGTAGTATCAACAGTCTAACAGAGTCGTGATTAAAGGCTACAATGACTCCCTCACAGTATATTATAATGTTTGGATCATAGATGGTTTTCGGGTATCAGAACCTTGTTTTTGTGCTCTTTGATAATGAAGATGGAGATTTCCTTATGAATAAAGCCTTATGAATGATATATTCATTTTCTCATTTTACAAAAAAGTTGCCAGCCAGTGCCAGCATTTTTCATGATTTTCACAAAAGTTTAATGCCTTCCAGAAAATTTTCTTCTTTAAAGGTGCAGTGTGTAAATTTTAATGGCATCTAGTGGTGAGGTTGCGAATTGCAACCAATGTCTCAGTCCACTGCTCACCCCTTGCTTTTGAAACGCATAGAGAAGCTACGGTAGCCGCCACTGGACAAACATGTCATCGTTGGAGACAACTTAATAAAAAAGTTTGTCTGTTAAGGGCTTCTGTAGAAACATGGCAGCACAAAATGGCGACTTCCATGTAAGGGGACCCTCAGTGTGTGTAGATAAAACGTCTCCTTCTAAGGCAATTAACACATAACGGTTTATTATGAAAGGTCTTTATACACCCTCTGATAATTTAGTTTTGTATATTATTTTGCATTTCTTTCAAGAGATCCTTCTAAAAATTACACACTGCACCTTTAAATATATAAACATACAATACAGTATATCAAATGAAAGAACAGACCCTCTGCTTAAGTTAATGAAATGTTAAGTTAATGAAACTTAAAAGGGATAGTTTATCCAAAACTGAATATTACCCCATGATGAAAGTTTTAAATATTACATATTAAATATTTAAATGTTTTATTACAAAATCCCATCGATTTCCCTCAGAAGGCCTTTATTAACCCCTTGGAGCTAGGGATGCTTAACGATTAATCGCGATTAATCGGTAGCAGAATAAAAGTTTTTGTTTACATCATATATATGTGTGAACTAAACTTTGTATAAATAAATGCACACACATTCATGTATATATTTAAGAAATGTTTATGTGTATATACATTTGTATATTTATTTATAATTTATATTATATATAAATACATAATATATAAAAATATTTTTTTCTTATTATACATGCATGTGTGCATATTTATATATACATAATTATAATACACCGTTCACACACATATATGATGTAAACAAAAACTTTCATTCTGCTATCGATTAATCGCGATTAATTGTTAAGCATCCCTACTTGGAGCCATGTGGATTACTTCTGTAAAGGATGTTTGCACTTGGGCTTCAAAATCAGGAGCACCATTTACTACCATTATAAAGCTTGGAAGAGCCAGGGCATTTTCTAATATAACGCAGATTGTGTCCGGCGGAAAGATGATAGGCAAATACGTCTTGGGTGGCTTGAGGGTAAGTAAATTATGGCGTAATTCTCAAATTATGGGTGAACTATTCATTTAATAATTCATTAAATATTCATTTAATAATTCAGATTAAAGGTCATATTTACTAAACTGGGCAAATTAAAGAACACAGGTGTGAAATCTAATTTCCATAGTGTTGAACGCAATTTATCAAGAGCAGTGCATAGGGTTTAAGAAATGCTTTTTAGGCGTAAAATAATGGCACAAATACTGATGAGTACAAACCTTTAGTAAATCATTTTGCATGATTCATTTAAATAATCTCCTCCCTAAAAGAGGTGCTCCTCCTACAAATGCATATGCAATAAGGTCAATCGTCAAAATAACAAAGAAAATCTGGCCATGTGTGTTCGAGAGTTGAATTTTGAACCTCTAAAGGGTTGTGCACAACGAAAATTTAATATGTGTCTGAAAACGCCTGGAGGACACCGAATGCCAGCCGAGCATTTTTTAGCTGTGATATTTGAGCTGGGAGCCGGTTGGTTGTTGTAATACTTGTCATGCCCTTCCTCCACTGTGATTGGACGGCCGTATGAGAACTGACATTGACCAGCGGAGCTTTTCACCCAAAGTTGAATCGGAAAAACCGCCGAGTGCTGGCTTATTTAAAAAACGCTGCGTTTCCATTGGAATCAATTGAAACATGCACCGGCCGCAGGCGTAAAAGCTTTGGTGTGCACGCCCTTTAACTCTATATAACCAAATTTAACCGCGAAGTTGAAACAAACAAAGAATAATCTAGTGCAGGGGTCTCCAACCTTTCTGTAAGGAAGGGCCTACCAAAATGGATAAATCATTCTGGAGGGGTACTTTTTTGATATAGTCTACTCAAAACGTTTTTGTTTTAATTGTTGATTTTATTTTATTTTACTTGTTTATATGTTTTATTATTGTATAAAATTTTAACATTGATAAAAGAAGCCAAACTAATATAAAAAATGTGATAAATAAATTTTAAAATTGAGGCTATTAACTGAATGTGCTTTGGCGGGCATCTCACAGACTGTGTGGGCAACCTGGTGCCCATGGGCACAATGTTGGAGACCATTGATCTAGTGTGTATAATGTGTGTATTTCAATTTTAGCACATTTCATTGTCTATTCTTTCAGTCTTTATATGTGATTTGTGTCTTTGTGTAGACGTGTATTTCAGTAGTGAACTTTTACACCTCTTCTCTGAATTTAGAGTTTACCTAAGGCGTGTGTAAGATAAAAGAGAGCAGACTGATGACAGGTTTCCGCTAAAAGCAACAGCAGTGTCTGAAATCTATGGGTGTTTGTGTGTGTGTGTGTGTGTGTGTGTGTGTACCCTGCACTTAAACAGCAGTCCTGTCTGTCTGAAACAATCTTTCATCAGCTGTTTGTGTGTCAGTCTCTTATGTGACTAACATGCTAGTGATGTGTCTAACAATGTGTTTGTTTGTCTTGCTGCCTACTGTTGTGTGCTTGTGTATTACGGTTTCCTATTTGTATTGTGTGTGTTTGTGTGTGTGTGTGTGTGTGTGAGTGTGAGTGTCAGATATCACATTACAGCATCGCAGAGGTCAGTCACAGATCAAAACCCATAGAGCTTTCTGCTCACCTGTGACATCACTGCAGGGAGGGCGGAGCCTCTTATAAACACCAACACACACACGCATGCACATGCACACAGTGTCTGTGCTGTCAGGAACTGGAGTTGTGTTTTACTGGAGTTGTGTCTGTGTCAGTATGTCGTATAGAGATTGGTAAGGTGAAATATCTTTGTACTGTACTGTTTCTGTTGTACTGTGAATGCGTATAAAAAGGCATTGGCCAAATGTGTAAATGTGAGCCAATTGAAAGAGACTAGACTTTTTTTGTGATGTTTCTTTATGGTGTTGATTAATCTTGTTGTCGATATTTGGAGTTTCGGCACATTTTCCGGACGGAAGGTGTTGTTTAACCTAGCATCAGTTTCAAATCATATCAATGAATAGTGCATACGTTATGTTTTTTACATTTTTTGTAAAATTGGTTTTGTTGAACGTAGTTTAGAGATTTGGTCTGTCTTTGTTCAAGCTGGTTTGTGTTCTGACTGATCCTTGTATTTGTTCTTATTGTGTTGTGAGATGGTGCACACTATTTCCAGTATTACATAATCCTCATGGGACATTTACATGATGAATTTTATTTCTACTTCAGGTTGTTTCCATTGAGTTAATTCCACTTCTGATTGGCTGTGTTTCAGAGTTAGCCACGCCCATAGCTGAAGATGTCAGACAATGGGGAAGTAGACGACAAGCCACCAGCTCCGCCCATGAGGAACACCAGCACTATGATTGGTTCATCCAGTAAAGACTCGGGCCCGCTGAATCACGGCTCCAAACCGCTGCCACCGAATCCAGAAGACAAGAGAAGAAAAGAAGGTTTCATTCGATCAATACTCACTGGAGGCGGAGACAAAAGTAAGTAACAGTAAAACGAGATACTTAAAGGATTATTCCACTTTCATAAAAAAAATATTTTTTCCTTGTTCAGTCAAGAAGAAATTAAGGTTTTTATAAAGGAAAACATTTCAGGATTTTTCTCCATAAAGTGGACTTTAGTGGACCTCAACAATTTACAGTTTCAATGCAGCTTTAAAGGGCTCTTAATGTTCCCAACTGAGGCATAAGGGTCTTAACTAGTACAACGATCATCATATTCGCCAAAAAAATAAAAAAGTTCTTTGCTTTTAACTGGGTGTGCCTCATAAGCCTTGAAAAGTGAAGCCTCTGGCTCTTTGATCGCCCCCCGGTGGCTGGCTGCAGTACAAGTCATAAACCCCGCCCTCTCCATTCAAACGAATGGGACTCTTCTCTAAATAAAAAAATTATTTACACTTCCAATAAATGCTTCCGAAAGATGGCTTTGGTCCTTTCAAGTAGTTGTTGTCACGCTGATATATGTTCAAGTGTTCATTATTGTGGTAAGTTTCATTTTAGCTAGTAATTTAATGCTATAGAAATGGGGCATGTCGTTATGATTGGCGTGGTTCAATTGGTCGGGCGATCGTTTGGGCGGAAGATTGATACCACGATTCCTTCTGCACATGCCTTGGCTCCAAACTGACGTTTTTACGTAACATGGCGGCGACATTTTGGGCTTCAATTCATTCCAATGGTGGGAGGCGACGTCGCGTCGTCCATCTTTTTTACAGTCTATGTTTTTAACCACAACTTCTCGTCTTGTGATGCGCCAGCGTGAACTTATGTTTTACGTAATCATGTCGAAAGGTCAAGCATGACGCATGTGAAACGACCGCTCGAATGTTTACAAGTGTAAAGAAAGAGGACCATTCTGACGTTGTTGTATGTGGTATACACTTTTATCAGTTTTTTGTGTCAGTTTATGGTTTAAAACAGTCTGCAAGTTTGCGTATCACATATGTAACGGGTGACCTTTTGACGTAATTATGTAATATGTGAGGTCACACGGCTAGTGCAAAAAGAGAAGATGTGGTTTAGAAGTACAGGTTTTTTTTGGGGATGAAAATGGCGATCGTTTCGCTAGATAAGACCTTTATGCCTCGGTTTGGATTGTTTAGAGCCTTTTGAAGCTGCATTGAAACTCTAAAATGTTGAGGTCCACTGAAGTCCACTATATGGAGAAAAATCCTGGAATATTTTCCTCAAAAAAAATACTTTTTTTCCGACTGAATAAAGAAAGGGTGAGAAAAATTTATTAATTTTTTAATAAAAGTGGAAGATAAAAAGGGATAGTTCGACCAAAAATGATATTAAACTCACGATTTACTCACCCCCAAGCTGTCCGAAATGCATATGTTCATAATTTTATTTAGACGAACACATCTTCACAAAATAAATCCAAAAGGCTCCAGGATGATAAACAAAGGTCTTCTGTGGGTAATCATCGTCATGTTGTTGTTGAAATGTCCACATTTAAAACTATATAAATGAAAATAACTAGCTTCCAGTAACGCCGCCATCTTAGTCGCGTCCGGGTTCAAGTGAGAGCGTATGCAGTTTACGGAGGTTTCTCTGCTGCTGCTCTGTGCCCACGCCTTCTGCATTTATCATACGTCACTGAGAAAAGTGCGTACACTACGCTGATACTCTCTCCTGAATACAGAGGAGTCTAAGATGGCGGCGTTACCGGAAGTTAGTTATTTGCATTTATAAATTTTTAAATGTGAAAATTTCTACAACAAAACGGCACAGATTACCCTCAGAAGGCCTTTGTTTATCATCCTGGAGCTGTTTGGATTTATTTTGTGAAGGATGGGTGCACATTTTTTGGACTTGAAGGTCGTGGACCCCGTAACTTAACATTTGATTAACTGAAAGATCTAAAACATTTTCTAAAACAACTTAAATGTGTTCGTCTGCAAAATGATGGACATATGCATTTCGGACAGCTTGGGGTGAGTAAATCATGGGTTTAATTTATTTTTTGGCCGAACCATCCCTTTAATACACTATGATATATAATATATTTTTAGGGAAACATGTTATGTTCATGTATCCGTTTCTCTGAAAAACAATGCTGTAGCCAGTTATCACGGTTGCTTAAATGAGACCGCAATAGACCATAAATGGGAGATTTTATGGGATAATGCTACTCTTTTAAAATTCATGCACTAGATTGTAAAGTACATAGTGTGTAGTTTAAGTGCATAGTGTTTATGTCATTTGGGACACAGCTAGAGTTTCCTTTCATTCAAGCTTCTTCTGTTAAATAGTTTCACCAGTAAGTCTTTTAATTTTGTTTTATCCCCTAACCATTTTCTCTACACTTCCTGTGTCCTGTTCAGCCAATAAGAAGAAGGAACGTCCAGAGATTTCTCTTCCCTCAGATTTTGAGCACACCATCCACGTTGGCTTTGATGCCGTCACAGGAGAATTCACAGTGAGTGTGAGCAGATCTTACTTCAGAATACATTTACATTTCTATTAGAGATGCACAGATCGACTGGCCAGAGACCAGAATTGGATGATTTTATGCATGATCCGATTGGTCGGTCTCACGACATTCCGATTCCGAACCAGTTGCGCAAGCAATAACGTCACAGCTACATGCACACATTCACAGTGGAAGCAGCACCGACTCGTTATCCAACAGCAGCGTTACCTTAATTCGGTACCCAGAAACATAATTCGGTCTGCGACCCGAACCTTTGGGCAGTCCGCCCGTGCCTATATTGATTCCTGCCCCGCATCCGCAAATGACATGTTGATACTGTTAAAGAATATTAGAGACTGGCAATATTTTTTAGAGAGAACATATGGAGGCAAGATTAAAATAATAACTTATGCATATTACATTAATAATTTATTACTTATCAGTAATCAATCAAGTTAAACAAAAATTATTAATAATTTTTACCTCGCACAGTGTTTTGATTGAAATACGCTAAAATGCATATCGCCGTGTAGTCACTCAAGTTAAACATTTTTACGGATACAATGCTCAAAAATTTTCTGAAAATTACGTATTTGAAGATTGTCGTCACCTCACACAGCCCCTTCACGACTCTCCGAAGGGATTTAATGACTTCTGCCGTTGTTTGTCGTGTACTGTGGAAAGGCGGCTTAACGCACCATACATCAATGGAAAACTTTCCATCCTTTCCATTATCATATAATAAACTTCAGCTTTGAAATGATGATGAATAAATCTCAATTTCTAAAAACATTTATGACCTTTACCCTTATGGTTGTTTTTGGGGTCCAGGGTCACATATTTGATAAGATATTAAATGAGTTTAACTCTTAAATTAGGCATTTCAATGGGTTTGTTCTGTGTAATGCTGAAAAGCTTTACTTTGTGTAATGAGGGTTAATGAGAGCCGCTGGGTCAGAACCACATCGCCCTGCTGCCCGAGACACTTCAGTGACTTCAGTTCATTAGATCTTAAACTGATGAAAGTGGTCAGATAACCTACAGCAGTTCAATAACACAAACACACACAATTCACCAGCTCACTTTTCTCTCTTTATTGTGCTTTAGGAACATTTCTAGCGCTTTTTTTTAATCCATATGCTTAAGAAATACAAATATTAACCAAAAATTCTGATATTTTGCTTGCTTTTCTGTCTTCTTTTTGGAAAGACAAAAGTTGATTTTAGTCCTTGTTTTATTGTTAACTCTTTCCCCGCCAGCGTTTAAATAAAAAAGTTGTCAACCAGCGCCAGCATTTTTTATGATTTTCACAAAAGTAATGCCTTCCAGACAAAGTTATTTAAATATATAAACATACAATATATCAAATATAAGAACAGACCCTCTGAAAATAACTTTCATCCTACCTTTATTTGTTCTCTTCTTTTATCACCTCTCAAATATGGGTAGGTTTCTTCAAAAAGCCAAATTTTGAGCGCCACCTGGTGTATAATAACGGAAATATGGATTTCCGAAAAAGCTTGTCATTGGCAGGAAAGCGTTTTTCTTAAATGACCATATAACTCGTCAATGGTGGGGAAAGAGTTAATGTTACTATTTTAATGTATCCCATAGCCACACTTTTGACTATTTTTGAAGATCTGGTTCTCTTTAGACCTTGTTCGGTCAAGAACCATTAGCATAGATAAGAAAAGTTGTGTAAAGTACAGTAAGTGATCGACCATCAAGATTCTGAAATAAAATTATGTTTATCCAGAAGTAGTGATCATTTCAAAGACTTTAATGAAGATCAATGAAGTGTTTGCAGTTTTTGTATAAATCATGAAGGTCTGTAAATGTACTGTTCTGTCTAAGGCTATGTTTACTTGACAAGGCTGTCGTGAAAAGTTAAAAGTTTTTCCTTTTGCGTAAAAAAAGATCAATATACACACGAAAAAGTTGTCAAAAAGATCAGCGTTTACTATACACAGATCCACAAAAAAACTTAATTTGCTGCATAACGTGTGCCAGGCCAGTAGATGGCGATGTTACTTTATAAAGGAACACTACACATCTGCGCAAACACGCATTCTTCTACAGAGTGATACATACAAACAATCAAGACGGCTGAAGCATCAAGTAGTTTGGTTTAGACAGATTGTGACTATACATGGGTTTCATCTGGCGTCACTCTCTTGTCTTCCGCCATTTTGAGGACCTGAAGTGGTCGCAAAAGAACTAGAAGCTATGCCTTCAATATGTTGTGAGCATCAAAATCGCTATTTTTACAACACTAAGAAGGCTCGACAAAACATGATATTTTGCTCGAAGTATCGCCTGTGTCTCTACACGTGAACTCGAGCATTGAGAACATTGTTTGTGAACAAAGAGTTTACTAAAAAGAAGGTTTTGAACAACTGACTTTGGTTGATTTGGCTTCCGCTCGCCGCCATCTTCCCAGTCTAGATGTATCGATCTGCGAATGGAACGTAAGGAGGGAGGAGAGTAAAGATGGATAGCTCCTAAAGCATAGTTCCATATAAATGCACAGATAATTCGTTGTTTTGTCGCAAGTGAAAAACAATATTGACCTTCTAGTTGAAAAAGGAGCCTCATATGAGATTCATTCATTCGCATTCAGAAATCGATTATTTCCGTCTGGCAGGGATGACGAGCAGACACCATAACAGCCAAAATCAGTTGTACAAAACTTTCTTTTTATTAAACTCTGTGTACACAAACAATGTTCTCAATGTTCGTGTTCATGAGTAGAGATCCAGGTGATACTTCGAGCAAAGTTTCATGTTGTGACGCGCCGCCTTAGTGTTGTAAAATAGTGGTAGTTCGGTAGCAGCGAACAGCGGCTGGAAGAACGTATCGGGGATTGAGTAGGCATCACACCCAAACCAAGGTATATTTTTTTAAAGTCGCGTTTCTTTTCATGACAGTTGAGATGTGACATGTTGTCTTTCGTAGCCATTTCCCGTATCCATAAGAATCATAGACAGTAAAAGATAAGAAATCCGTAAATCGTAGCAAGCCAGCCAATGCTTGTCAGTAGCCTACTGGTACTCGGTAGGTCCTCAAGATGGCGGCATAACGTAAAAAGTCACATGACTGAAACCCATGTATACGTGAGCCTTGATTATACAATTTTGTAAACTTTGTTTGAGAAGCGTTAATAAACTCAGTATTTTGATCAGCACAAACACAGTCCTGAAGGCCACTATTGCTTTGGTAATACTACAGACATTAACACATGCGCATGAAGTCACTTTTACCACAGATTTGCATTTACGTAGTTTACACAGAGACTATAAGACGCCTTTATCAAAAAGCGCACTTTGAAACCCATCTTCAGAGGTTTGAAACCCATCGTTATGTAAACAAACATCCCAAACGCATAAAAACATTCCTGTTACGGTCAAAATTGGTCCCTAATGCTGCGTTCAGACCAGCCACATTAGAGGCGTCAAGCGTGAGTGATTTCAATGTTAAGTCAATGTAAAGTCGCGTTGACGCGCATCTGGAGGTCTCGCGGCGTGAAAGAGGCATTTAGTGCGGAGTGGTAGACACAATTCCACCTCATTCGCGCATCTAGTTCGCGAGAATGGCGCGAATTGAGCGTTGCCACAGGAAACGCGCAAGTAGAAAAATGTAAACTTTGGCGAAAAAAATTGTCGCGTTAACCAATCAGGAGCTTGCTCTAGTAGTGACGTGATTACAGGAAGCGAGCGGAGTAGCAGAAGCCCCTCTTAAGACGCGAATTTCCGCGTGCATGTCTCGATGACTAGAATTTCACACACGGCTTTCACGCGCGAATGAAGCGAGTAAACTCAAAATGTTCAAGTGCCAAAGTAGCCGCGAATTTGACGGCTCAAATGCGGCTGGTGTGAACCCACTGTAAGACTGCAACTATAAAGTTGACTAAAATAAATCATATTATTTACTAGACAGAAGTATTTGCTGTAAATGTTTTTGATGGTTGACACAATTTGTGTTTTATGTAGGGAATGCCAGAGCAGTGGGCACGATTACTCCAGACATCAAACATCACCAAGCTGGAGCAGAAGAAGAATCCTCAGGCCGTTCTCGATGTCCTTAAGTTTTACGACTCTAAAGACACGACCAACAGCCAGAAATACATGAGCTTTTCAGGTGTGACTCATACACGTACACATTACACGACTCTTTGAGATATAATTGCTATGGTTACAACATCCTTAGGTTGCAATAGTGTCAGTGATCTATGCAAGTCATTCAGCTGAAGATGTATTTAAATAATTTTGCTTTCCTTGTAATGTTACTATATTATTATGTTTGTTGACGCATGGTGCTAGTAAAATTATTTTTGTACATATCAGAAATTTTGTGCATGTCTCATCTGCTATTATTATGATAGCATCAATCATTAAATTACACGGGTATCAGTCAAATACCATACCAGTGTTATGTTGTATGTAGATTTGTGTTTTTCATTTCTCATGTTTCTCTTTATTTCAGATAAAAATGCAGAAACCTTCAACTCTTTAAATGCAGTGGTGAGTAAATATTAAGTGGATTTAAGCTTAAAGGGGAAGTTTTCCCAAACAAACATCACAACAGATTGACAGAGGACAGGACAGGGAGGTTTGCCGTAGGGGAAGCAGGAAAGAGAGGAGAAACTGGGAGCTGAAATGGGAATTTGGGGAGTGGGGGGCAAACACAGGAGAGACACAGAGGGCAGAGTCATGTAAGAGCTGCCCACATAACAGAAGGACAAAATGAATGCCAACACTAAAGGCAATGCCAACGAGTTCATCCTTCATCTCTCTGTCTCTCTCTCTCTCTCGTGCTTTCGCTCTCTCTCTCTCTCTCTCTCTGCGTTGTGAGTCAGCATCTTTTTTCTTTCCAATACACCTGCTGAGATGTACATTATCTGTAGCTCAGCGTGAGACAGTTTTATTGCTCATAGCAGGATGGGTTTATATTTAGCTGATAGTCTGGTTATGGTGAATTCGGTCAGCGGGTATAGTGAGCAGACTGGCGTGTAATTGGCATGTTAGCGTTGGGTTTGTTTTGCACACATGTTGTGATGTCATTGGGTCAGCCTCATCTCCGGATTGGCTTCTTTCATCCTCCACAGAACACCAAAACCGTTTCTGAGACCCCTGCGGTGGCCACCGTCTCTGAGGATGAAGAAGAGGAAGAGGAGGAAGATGAGGATGAAGATGATGACGCAACGCCTCCACCTACGATTGCTCCTCGCCCTGAGCACACCAAATCTGTAAGTGACTGTTTATAAGGACATTTCATTTGCTTTGTTTCTGTCTTTCCTTTTTTTATTTAATCTAAATGTTCAGTTTTGCATTTCAACTGCCTGGAGTCATAATGCCAAAGCTTTTGCATACAATTACGAATAAAAAATAAAGAAATGCTTATTACCTTCACTTACAACATAAAAATTAAATTATTGTTATATTAATCCAGATTTATTGTAACATTTCTGCTAAGTACAGCAGATGTCTAAGCACAGCAGTTTTTTCACCCCAAAAAGTATTTGGACACTTAAAGGGATAGTTCAACCAAAAATGAAAATTCTGTCATCATTTTCTCATCCTCATGTTGTTTTAAACCTGTTTGAATTTCTTTTTTGTGATAAACACAAAAGAAGATATTTTGATAAATGATGGTAACCACACAGCTGATTGTAACCATTGACTTCCATAGTAGGAATACAAATACGATTGATTTGAATGGGTACTTACCATCATTTATCAATATATATTCTTCATTATTTATCACAATGCATCCATAATATTTGTTTTCCTACTATGGAAGTTAATTGTTACAATCAACTGTGTGCTTGCCATAATTTATCAAAATATTTCTTTTGTGGTCATCAGAAAAAAAACTCATACAGGTTAAGAACAACATGAGGATGAGAAAATGATGGCAGAATTTTCATTTTTGGGTGAACTGTCCATTAAAGTCATGCTTAAGAAGTGTATCCATGTCATTGCATTAGATAGCATAAATGAAAGTTATTTTTTTTAAGTGCACCTATATTTCATTGCTAAAAACAACGTTATTTTATAATACAATGTGTTCACATGGTTTATGGTTAAAAAACACATTATTTTTGTAGCTCCAGATATCCTGCTTTCCTCTAAAGCTTTGATTTTGTACAAAGCTCACCGATCTGAAAAGCTCTGTGTCCCTGATTGGCCAGCTAATCTGTACGTTGTGATTGGCCTGAATACCTGTGATGTCAGCCAGAAATGTGACGGCTCTTACCATGTTTTGAAGATTCACTCATAATGCAATGCTAACAGTAGTTAACTTACAGGCTGGGAGTTCGAATTGGGAGGAATTATGATAAGGTCGGTCTTTACTACATCACCAATCCCAGAAAGTAAACTGTTGCCTACAATCCGTGTGTTTGTTGTAGTCCAAGAAAAGAGATTTACGTTGGAAAAGATAACTCGCGTCAACGTTTACTTTAGGGTTTGTACCTTTTGCATATCGTTAACATGTACTAATACACACTTACACACCAAAGAAAATGTAAAATCATGAATCGGACAATAGTTCCTCTTTAAAGGAAAAGTGGGATAACCTTAATTTATTTCGTCATGAAACACAAGTCACAATTGTCTTTATTTCCCTATTGTGATGTATATTCAAGTGAAACAGCATTTGAAATGTGAAAAATGTAGGGCGCAACTTAATTTCATTTATTGGGAACTGATTGGATCATTGGATGTTGGGCATTGCTAACCAAAAGAGCGTCACATTTCCGCCTGACGTCAGAGGTATTCAGGACAATCACAACGTAATGGTAAGCTGGCCAATCAGGGACACAGTGCTTTCAAGATTGATGAGCTTTGTAAAAAAATCAAATAATGTGTTTTTTAACCATAAACCATGCGAACACATTGTATTATACCAAATACACAAATAATCTTGTTTTTAGCAATGAAATAGGTGCTCTTTAAAAATATATATATAATGAAGTGCACCGATAAATAATTTATAAAAAACGGTACCATATTTTTAAAAAAAAACTCTTAAAATTAAAACATTTTAAAATGAAAAATAACACTTTTCAATAAGGTAGTATTAGTAAACAAAAGTAAATTATAATTAGTAAATATTTGATTTGAATTATATATTACTAAATGCTGTAGAAGGTATGTTCATTGATAGTTTGTGTTCGCTAAGGGGGTGTGCACACCAAAGCTTTAAACGCCTGGAGGACACCGAATGACAGCTGTTTTTTCAGCTGAGCGCCAGCATTGCTGTGATACGTCTGCTTTTCACCCAAAGTTGAATATTTTTAAACTCTCGGCGCTGAGCGTGTAAAAATCACCGAGCATGAAAAAACGCTTGCTGCTGGCTTTTTTAAAAAACGCTGAGCTTCCATTGGAAACAATTGGGAACATATGCCGGCCGTGGATGTAAAAACTTTGGTGTGCACACCCCCTAATGCATTAACTAACTGTTAACAAATACAACCTTATTGTAAAGTGTTACAATAGTGATGTATCTACATCTAAGGTTGCTCACGTAAAAAATCACAAAAAAATGACTCAAAAAGTGAAGCTTTGATTCCTGATAACAGCACTTTCTTTCATATTTTGTTATCCTATGTAATTGCATTCACTTTTATAAATTGTGGCCTAAGTATTCAGATTTTGTGTTATTTTGTCATACAGTTCATTGCAGACAGCTTTGTTTTATAAGTTGTTTTGTTATTATTGGATTATAAAAAAAAAAACTAATTTGTTGTTTTTTGAAACAAGGTTTTCCTCATCTCGCTTTCTGACAGTTTAATGTGCATTTGTCTGAATGTCGTTTGCAAAGATGGGAAATATTTAGAAAGCTGAAGCCTTAAGGGCCGTTCACATTATAACGATAACTATAACGTTAACTATAACGATAAATATATTAGCTTCGACATTATAACGATAACTTTATGCTAATTCGCTCACGTGCGGGGCACTTGCGCAAATACTTGCCTTTAATGACATTAACTTTTATTGGATATTTCTTGTAATAAAAACTTTTGCAATTGTTTACATGTCACTGAATATGTAAATATGCTGTTCTTGTTGCATTTACACAGCTGGAAACGTGCACATGCATTTGAAGTTCAATAGATTTGATTGGCTGTCAATGGTTTATCGTTCATCAGGTGGGGAAAAAATCGCTCAGAAAGTGATCCCAATGATATCGTTCGTTGTATCTTTATAGTTATATGTGAACTCCGCTTTTGTCTTTAATATTAAACGATTTTCAAAACTATATTTTTTATAGTTTATCGTTATCTTTATGGCCCTTTAATCTCTGGCGGATGACGTCACATTAATCACAAACACGTCAGTCTTGAGACTCCTACGCTTTATCACAATGTGTGTGTCAGCACTGATGATCCATATGAGAGGATCGGTGCTGCTGGTACCACGTGGCGACTCAACATCTGCACACCTTTGAACTTTCTGGGTTGTGTTTTTTGTCTTTCAAAGAGCACACGGATCTGTTTCTCTTTGAACAGATTAAAAAGTGATGCATCAGTGAGCAAATATGTTGAAAGTTTGTGGGTCTGAGTTATGTTCACTGGACTCAGTTTAGACTTAAGCATCACTGGAATGTGTTTTATTGTTTCTGTGGGTACCAATCTGAGGGTTTCATTCCCAAATCTCTTATTAATCATCCACAGCTGTTTGGCTCAATGTGGGCTGATTCGGTCATTGTGGATCCTAGTTTGGTGGTCACCAAACATTCAAATCCGGTCTCATTCTGGCCAAAATTCGCAGGAAATGACTGTCCAACCACAAAGTGCATGATGAATTCAATGACACCACAATAATAGACCCACATAGTTTCCACCTTATTACTTAAAAAAAAAGTAAAATACTGGCAGAAACCAAAATATCAGATTCAGGTTTACAATTTTTGCATATCTTTTGACATTTTTACAATATTTTTCGCAAGCTGGTTAGGTCAGGTTAGGTTGTGTGTTTTGCGTTATGTTTTGGCAGTCTGCTGCTAACAAATCACATCTCCACCCCACAGATCTACACCCGCTCTGTTATCGAGCCTCTTTTTCCTCCACTGCCCACCAAAGATGCCACCACATCACCCGTCACCAGCGCAGCGGCAGACGGAGGCAGCCCGACCCCGACGCCCTCCACTACCACCACAACCACTACAACCCCACCTGCCCCGTCCACACCACTAAGCACAGACAAGACACGCAAGAAGAAGATGAGCGATGAGGAAATACTCGAGAAGCTGCGTAAGTAATATTGTCAAGATTATGGTAATGTTTGTAAAGGCTCCTCGACGAAAACGACAAATCAAAATGAGTTTTAAGATTACTTTATTTGGCCCTTTAGGGAAATTTGCCTTGGACACATAAAAGTACATACATTTATAGTAATGCACAAAAACTAGTTAGCATAAGCACATTCAATACCTACAACACCACCACCCCTCATCCATCTTATATCCTTCTGAGTTTAAAAGATTTACTAATCAGTCCTTCCAGAAAATCGCTGTTTTTTGTGATTGTTGCGGGCAAAAATCCTTTATCTTGCAGCACGTTTTCTTAAAAAAATGCAATGGAATATGCGGGATATTTATAAGATGAAATTGCGGGAACTTGCAAAAACTGTTTGCAGCTTTTGCAGCTTTTCAGTGATTTTCACGTCACATAATCACGTCACTTCATAACGTTCCCATGGCAACAGGGGAAATGGCTGCGCTTGTGTGAAGTAAATGCCACATTTTTCAACTTTCTGCTAAGATATATGTGATTTTTGCTACGAAAATGCGGGGATTATGAAATCATGCAAGCCCTGCATATTTTGCACACGGAAATCATCAATTTATGCTGCGAAAGTGAGGCGTATTTTAAAAAAAGGCCCCTGCATAAATATGCAGACTTTGTCTGATTATGTGTTGAATCATGCGATCGCATAATCGCTAGGGGTGTGACAAGACACCTAATCCACAAGACGAGACACAAGATGGGGTTCATGAGAACGAGACGAGACGATATTTTTACACCATTTAAGAAATTCTTAAGGATAAAATAAATGAATAAGAAACGGAAATCATGTTATTTCTAAAAGTTTTAACTAATCAAGGACTGTCCCTTACAATTATTTTGCTAACTGATAATGAAGTAATTTGTTATTTTTGTGTAATAAAAATAGACCCAAATGAGCAGTAGCATTTAAAATTACATAATAACGAAGATGCAATAATAATTGGTTCAAATAAAGTATTAAAACCAAGTTACATTAAACAACATTACATTAACAAACACATTACATTTGTGGCCTATAAATAAAAAGCATTATGTATGTATTATAACAAATGCCTGCAGGGGGCGATAGTGGACTCGTCTCGCGGACGCTATCTTCACTTTCACTTTAAATGGAGAGAAACGCTTATTTTAAGCCAAACAATGTTTAATTCCATTTTAATATTTAATATGTGTCCATTTCTTTACAATAGAAATTATACAACCACTGTCATTTTTTAGCAAGAACATGCAGACATTAGGTTTAATCTGCTAAGACTTCACACCTGACCGTGATCAACAGATAAACACAACGTCTCGGACTTCACACGAACAAACATTATTGAAAACCCAAACAAAGAAGCAAATGCAGTAAAAGACAAATATAATGCATGCACTGTAAAAGGGTCAAACAGAAAGCTGCCTCCTCCGAAGGTCGCGTATGCAGGCTGCATACGTCATCAAGGTTTATTTCAGATCATTAACTGAGCATTACATTCGCAAGTCGTGAGCATATTACAATTTGCGATTAACTAAATAATTAGTAAACTTTATAATTGTTAATAGTCTCTAATAAGACAGTCTTTATGAAGTAAATGCAGTTTAAAAATATATCCTCCGAAGGATGCAGTCTTTTATTTCAGAAACTCCAGCATTTCACCTCCACAAGAAATCTCGCGAGACACATTTAATCTCACACAAGATCTCGTCACACCCCTAATAATCGCGTTTTTCTGGAGGGACTGACTAATAAGGTGACAAAAGAGTTTTTATATCTATTTAGATATCTTTGGCCAATCATGCTTAATAAACACAATTTATGTTTATTTTTCGAAAATTACAAACACGCTCTTATCTCATATTTTAAAGATTTCATACTTAATTGAGTCCTTTTATATAGTTTTTTTATTTTCAAAATGTTTTTTTTTTCAGAAATGTTACTATTATTTAATTTAATTTGTATTATAACACTGCTCATTGGAATGCTTGATTCTGATAGGCCAGTCTCGAGATTTTCAGGTTTGTTATTAACACTAATAAGACACGGTAACCCGGACGCTGCAAATCTTTTTGACAGGTACAGTTTAATATTACACATAAATTAAATATAAATATTATTTTAATAACATTTTTACGGAGACCCTAAGGGGACATGGAGCAAAAATTTAATAAAGTTTCGTTTCACGTGTGCATGTGAAACTATACTTAAAAAAAAATTCTGCACATGAAGGTTTCGTTTGAGCACATGAAAACAAACTTTAGATTTTTTTACTCCAATGTCACCTTAGGGGCTCTGTACATATATGACATTATATTTACAAATAATTAAACCAAATAGTGTGTTCATGACATTTGAACGTCTTATCGTATTATCGTAAAACGAAAGTAAACAGGTTTTCCTAATGAAAGGTCTGCATTTGATAAAAATTAGAAAATAGAATATTTCAAATCAATATTTACCGTATAAATCCGGTCGCTCCGGAGTAACTTTATAAGTCGCATCAGGCAAAAATGCGTTTTGAAGAGGAAAAAACATATATACTATACGTCGCGTTTATTTAGAAAATGATTTCACAAAATCCAAGCCAAAGAACAGACATTTAGTCTGGAAAGGCAAGTTATTTACCTAAACAATAGCAAAGAATAGCAGGCTGAATAGGTGTCCGTACATGCTAAAGTAACATAAACATTTATTTACATGATACACAATAGCATACAGAACATATGTGGGAGGCTGAATAGGCTAAATTAACAGGACAAGCCAAATCAAGTTCAAAAAGGTCCCGAAGTCATTTCGCATCACTGAATCCATTGAATTACATAAATACAGGAGCAGCATAGAGCGGACTCTCGCGGCTGTAGGCGGTAATGGTTTCTCTTGGTTCATATTAAATAATTTTGATGTATAACTCACACTTGAACTTAAGTTGCAGGACCTGTTAAACTATGAAAAAAGTGTGACTTATAGTCCGGAAATCTTGGTAATATTCCTTACCTTACTTATGAGGTAAATAGCCGTGTAATAAGCGGGATAATGTACAGGCAGCAGGTTGTTATTGTGAAATAAGCCCCTTTAGCATGATATACATTATTATAGACTGTCTATATATTATAAATTACTTATAATTATGTAATTGACTGTAACTGTTGATGAGATGATCCCCAGTCTTTTTGTTTATGAGCGGGCCCTAAATAAGCATAGCTTTCTTGTATCTTTATCATAAACCCCATGCTACAGATGTGCTAAGATCGCCCTCTACTGGTAAGACATCAGCCATCAGTGTGTCTTTCCTGATCCCCTCTGTCAATTCGGGTCCACTCTTCAGGCCCAAAGATGTGTCATCCCTTACTCATCAATGGTTGCCATGGTTACCTCATCCAGCTACAGGCGTTTCTGTCTTTCCCTCACATGAGCTGAATTTAAGATTGAAGAGATGTCGTAAATCTCTCGTCAGCCCTCGCTCTTCTTTCTCGTTGTCTTTTCCAGCCTATTGTTACATTCTTGTTTACTGCCAGGTCTGAAAAGTCTTTTATTCCCTTCTGTTTTTTCCCCTTTTTTTTTTGTTAGTCAACTTGACTTCACGGCATCGATTTGACTGATTGAAGCATTTGATGAATGACATACTATTATGTGATTACTTTTTCATTTAAATGATGCTGTTTGTTTCTCACCTGTGGACAAAGGAGTGTTTAATTCCTGACAGTATTGTGTGCTCTATAGGAAGTATAGTCAGTGTTGGTGACCCAAAGAAGAAATACACACGATTTGAGAAGATAGGGCAAGGGTAAGTTTAACTTGTTTAGTGTTTTATCTCAAAATCTCAAACATTTATCTAATGTCATATATATCGTTTCTTTGTACAGAGCATCTGGTACAGTATACACAGCCATAGACATCGCCACAGGACAGGAGGTGAGGTTTATCATAGCATATATCCATCACCTAGATGTCCGTTTGGGTGATTCTCAGATGCAATAATAACTTTTCGTAACATAATTTTGAAAATAAGTCCTAAAAAATCTCATTACCGCAACAGTCTGAAAACATCAGCACTGTAAGAAAAGCTAATATATTTTCACATTTTTAAAAATGGATTATTAAAAGTCATGCACAGTAAATTAAAATTCTGAAATAATATTTATTTTTAATTTAACAGTTTTTTTATTTTGTTTTATTTATATCATTACCGCAACATCTTCCACAATTTACAACCATTTTTTTTATTTCGATGAAACATGAAATCCAACATCAGGCATGGATGGACACATAATTTTCCTAATTTTTCTTCATTATTATTATTATACATGAATATTCAGAAAATTATTTTTCTGTCATCTAAAATAATCTAGTAAAACATCCATTTATGTTTTTTATTTGTGATAATTTGTTTAAATTACAACATAACACATGTTCAAACAAAGCCAGACGCATTTCGGTAATGAGAATTTCAGCAGAAAATGCAATAAAATTTAAAGGTGCAGTGTGTATTTTTTAAAAGGATCTCTTGACAGAAATGCAAAATAATATACAAAACTATATTATCAGGGGTGTATAAAGACCTTTCATAATGAACTGTTATGTGTTTATTACCTTAGAATGAGACGTTTTTATCTACATACATAGATAAAGGCCATTTTGTGCCGCCATGTTTCTACAAAAGCTCTTAACGGACAAACTTTTTTACTAAGTTGTCTACAACAATGACGTGTTTGTTCGGTGGCAGCTACTGTAGCTTCTCTATGTGTTTCAAAAGCGAGAAATGAGCAGTGGACTGAGCCGTTGGTTGCAATCCGCAACCTCACCACTAGATGCCGCTAAAATGTACACACTGCACCTTTAAAAAAATATTTTTTATGTTGAAATCACACATTGTGCAAGGTAGAAAACAGTATTGTCTTTGTTCTGATACTTTTTAATATTACTATATTACACATTTTATATTTAAAATCATTAGTGCCGTTGTGTTTTAATGGTTTCGTGAGAATCACCCATGCATTTGATACCCCAAACTAAGCAATATATGAAGAGCTTATATGCAAAACTCTTTAATTGCGTCTGACATGTTTTCTTGTAAATAAGCAATTTTTAATAGATTCTGCCAACAAAGCAGTATTTCTGAATGGCCTGGGGCCGGCAGGATTAAGCGGATCTGAAGCATATTTGATGAACAAATAATACGTGCCGAGAGCATTCGGTCAATATCATTATCTCATTTTTGATGGAGGTGGCGTTTAAGGCCTTTTGCATCAGAGCTCCTCATATAAAGACCAAAATATTTCCGAGACTGTGAGTGATCAGATCAAATGTCCTGGCTACCTGCGTCTGTATACTGTATGTGAAGCAAGATCCTTCTTCATGGCTTCATGGGTTGAATATATTTTTGGCACCACATGCTCTTAGCGATCATTATTAACAAGACTGAGACGAAGTCTTTGGCATTCTTGCTGATCGATGACAATGAATCAGGGGATGCTGGGGGTTGGGACATTACATATTGATCTCGGTGTGATAACATTCCTCTGAGCTGAGGTTGCAATGTAATCTTACCTTCATGCACGGGCTGAAAACATCACAGACGGCTCATTTCCAAGTGAACAGATTAATGGAAAGATGAACTAATGCATACCCATTCATCTTCAGTAGTGTCTAAAAGCTGCTTTTGATGGTTTCTCTTAGGTGGCCATTAAACAGATGAATCTTCAGCAACAGCCGAAGAAAGAGCTGATCATCAATGAGATTCTGGTCATGAGGGAAAACAAAAACCCCAACATTGTGAATTACCTGGACAGGTGAGTTATCATAACATCACCAGGGTGCTCATATTTCTAAATCATTGTTTAGAAACAATGATGTGGAAATAAAAGCTCTCATTGGCATTTTCCACTGTGTGCTTGAGCTCAGGATCAATGTGGTTCAATTAGCAGACCGACCATTTAACGTAATGTGTAAAAATCACTAGTTTATACTGCATTGTAGTCAGCATTAGTAAGGATTGATCAGCAGATAGTAATTAATGGATATAACAAAATTCGGCACTGCTATTACTATGAACAGGAAACAATGGATCTGGCTAGATGGGATACAGCTACTGCCAATTTTCGCAAGATGTTGGATGAAAACAGCGCTCTTCCGATGAGATTTCACATGATTTTGGCCGTAGCTGTATCCCTTCTAGCCATAACCAGGAGAAAATAGGCTTGTTTGAGATGCGACTCACCAGGCTGTGTTTAAAATAATTCATAATATATATTATAAATACATTATATATATATATATATTTTACAATACATATGCGCAGTAGCTTAAATGACCTTAAGAAAGTGTTTGTAGGGCAATTTGATATGGTCCGATTGAAGTCAGGTTCAGAATATGTTGCTTAATTTAGCAGCTAAATTTACAGATATCCTTTTTCCCTATTCAAGTAGATAAGACTATAGTTTTGCATGACTGAAATTAGGGATGCTTAACGATTAATCGCGATTAATCTTTAGCAGAATAAAAGTTTTTGTTTACATCATGTGTGTGAACTGTGTATAAATTTGTATAAATAAATGTACACACATGCATGTATATGTTTTAGAAATGTTTACATGTGTATATACATTTGTATATTTATGTATAATTTATATTATATATAAATATAAATACCTAATATATACATTTTTTTCCCTTAAAATTATACATGAATGTGTTCATATTTATATATATACATATTTTTATACACAGTTTACACACATTTGTGATGTAAACTAAAACTTTTATTCTGCTAACGATTAATCGTGATTAATTGTTTGGCATCCCTAACTGAAATACTGTAATTGCCCTGAGGCATTGCAAACATGCCGCATACTGGCGCCACTTCCCTAAAGGGACTTTGATTTAGCTGCTGCCATCTTCATGGACTAATGCTGAGTCAAAGCTTTGAGTAATCTGTGTCCGTATCCATGGTAACTTGACATATCCGTTTTCACTAATAAAGCCAGTGTCGCCTCCCGTTGTCACGGCGATGCTGCTGCATCACTCTGCAATGCTGCATGTGCTGATGGTGTTTTCTGGTTTCTATAGTTACCTGGTAGGAGATGAGCTCTGGGTGGTGATGGAGTATCTGGCCGGAGGTTCCCTGACTGATGTGGTCACAGAAACGTGCATGGATGAAGCACAGATAGCGGCCGTCTGCCGGGAAGTGAGTGCAAAACATTACAGAAATGTTGGCTGTAGCTATAAAACATGACTTGCATTGTTATCTAAGACCGTAATGAAACTTCATTAGTGACTGATTTCAAGTGCTTGGCATAGATTAAAACACAAACAGCACTTGAGACTCGCAATCGATACCAATAGAGTTTTACAATCATTTACCAACACATTAACTGTGCAATACTCTATTAATACTAAAGTTATTATACGTTTATGCAATTGACAGATGCTTGCATCCAAAGCAACTTATGGTGCATTCAAAGTTTACTTTTTTATCAGCATTGGTGTTCCCTGGGAATCAAACCTATGAGCTTTGTGCTGCTGATGCAATGCTCAGTCAATTGAGTTACATGAACACAATAATGCACGCAAACAGAAGAGAAACTTTTGTTTATTAAAAAATAAAATCTTATATGCCATGGGTCTGCAATGGGGGTCTGGGGGCCCTTAGGGGTACGTGGTGGCATTAATGGGGTCCTCCAAATATTCTTTGAATGCAAAATATTTTTGGGGTGTGTAATTAGGGATCAAACAAAAATGCATCAATGTGTTAATAATAATCAGGGTTTCAACAGGTCCTTGAAATCCTTTAAAGTTTGTGAATCTGGGGAAAAAATTCAAGGCCCTGGAAAGTTTTAGAAAATATACGTACATAGATACAGGTCATTGAAAGTGCTTGAATCTATTTTATGCAAGAAGTTTTCTGGAAAAATCCATATAATTCCCTGTGTAGTGTAGGATAATATCATAAAAAATCTAGACTTTGTAAGCACACATGCTAAACTATTCACTTTAAATGCTTATATCTTCTGTATGCGAATGTTGATTCATACCAAAATGCTTTTTTGCATAGGTGTGTTTGACACATGAAAACATGAGAAGTTCCCTGAGACGGGAACGAGACGCTGCGTCTTCCTTGCCATACTTCCTGCGTCTCTGTAACACCGTCTTTGGCAATATTTCAGATAGCGATATACTTCCTGGCTTCCGCGTCACCCTGTCTTTGTCATTATGCCTCACCATTGGTTGAATTTGATATACACATTCAGACGCACACTTACCCCTGGAGGCGTCCCCAAAGTGTCACCGCAGTGACGCAGCGCGAGTTCCCTCAAAAGGGACTTTGCTGCTGTAACATGGCTGCAGCAGGCGTAGTGATATTACGCACTGCCTGAAAATAGTCCCCTTGGTTGTTTTCAATAGCAAGGGACTATTTTCAGGCACTGCGTAATATTATTGGAGTGTCCCTTTAAGGGGTCCTTAGACAACATGTATTTTAAATGCTCTCTCATTTGTAAGTCGCTTTGGATAAAATTGTCTGCTAAATGAATAAATTTAAATGTATTTGTCTTTTTCATAGTGTCTACAAGCCCTGGAGTTCCTGCACTCGAATCAGGTCATCCATAGAGACATCAAGAGTGACAATATTCTCTTGGGCATGGACGGCTCTGTCAAACTCAGTATGTTGCATCCTCATATACATCATCATTATTTCATATACACATTAAATAGGAATTGTAGTAGGTTTTGTTTTCTGCATCCATGAATGCCTCTAAATGTTTATTTAAATAGTTTGTGTGACATGCTGGCTAGCAATATTGGCAGGGTTAACAAAAGTGAATTGAGAGAATTTGAAAAGGCTTTTCCTGGAATTGAACTTCTTAAATTAATTCATACAGATCATTATGAAACATTTTTTATGCTTTGCTTTGATCATATTTAATGAGTAGGAAAAGCACTGAGATCTAACTCCTCATTCAACTTTTCCACCAGTAGATGGAGCAAGAGTCCAGATTGTCAAATGTGTCTGTACTTTATGCAATGTTTTTTTTTCCGGACAGGGTTTAGATTAAACCAGAACTAGGCCTAAGTTATATTAAGACATTTAAGTCATTTTTACAAACATACCTTACAAAAACAATACTGGGGTCTGGCGGTACCTTTTTTAGCATTTTCTTGAGACAATGTTAAGAGATGTCAGTGCAAGGTATTTTTTTTAATGAAGGCAGGCAGCTCAAACATGCATTTTAGTCTGGGAGTAGGATAAACTGACCCTTAATGAAACAATATGTACAGTATTATAAAGTGAAGATTGAGTCTGAACCTCTCATCATCTGTCTTTCTCTCGCAGCTGATTTTGGGTTTTGCGCTCAAATCACTCCTGAGCAGAGCAAGAGAAGCACGATGGTCGGGACGCCATACTGGATGGCACCGGAGGTCGTGACCCGCAAGGCTTACGGCCCGAAAGTGGACATCTGGTCGTTGGGTATCATGGCTATCGAAATGGTCGAGGGCGAACCGCCGTACCTCAACGAGAACCCACTGAGGGTAAGACATCACAGCCGATTCTGTGCAACAAAATGTACACAACTCAGGACAAATAATGGATTAGTTGTAAACACCCACTACAAAATAAAAAAGTACTTTGGTACTATCAGATAATATACTAAATAGGGATGCACTGAAACAAAGTTTCTGTGCCGATATCGATATTACATTACGTAGATTGACAACCACTGTACCAATACCAATAGATACCGATAGTTTTGCTTTTTACTCCTTGTTTCTAAGGCTGGATTTACACTACATGATGCCCAATTCTGATTTGTTCCTTGTGTCAAATTTTTTTGATCAACTTTTAAAAAGGGATTCCGATATCTATAATTAAACTTAACACTTGGCAAAACAATTCAAGGTAGACATACTGACCCGGAACAGCTTGAACCACAGAGGAAGTAAAATGTTGTGATATGCAATAGACCGACAAAGATTTATTTCTGTAACAAGACATAAAAATTCAACATTACTCCACTAAGTGGAGCTGTGGTCCTCCATTGCACTGCTTAGAAGAGTCATGTGATCATCGGTGGTGTCCACCTGAGTTGATGTCATTTGCAGGCATCTCATTTTCAATGACGCACAACACCCGTCTTGAGATGGGTATTTCTGATCTGTACGCTTGCATTGCAAACGGGAATGCATGTATGTGATTCATATCAAATTTATTTCCACATCTGAATAAGGCCTGAAACCGATGCTTATGCGTTCGTGGATCATATCCGATCTGTGCCACAGGAGCGTAAATAATCTGAATTGAGTCACTTCAAACATGCAATGTAAATGCGGCCTTTGTTGTGAAATCCTTGAAATTCAGACCATACAATTCTGTTATCATTGTGACCCAATTCCAAATAATCCGTTTTCTGATGCATTTTTCCGCCCCTGCATTTTTGATTTCCAGGATATAATCTGCCCTGATCATCGACTCATTTCAGTCGACCAATGTCCGATAGTGGGGGAGATGCTTTTATCTGCCCATACCAATTATAGGTCAATATATGTGCATTCTTATTAACACTGCAAAAAAGACTTTCTTACTTAGTATTTTTGTCTTGTTTTCAGTAGAAATATCGAAAAATTCTTAAATCAAGATGCATTTTCTTGATGAGCAAAATTACCTAAGAAAATAAGTTTGGTTTTAAGACAAAAACTATACAATTTAAGTGAAATTGTGCTTAAAACAAGCTAAATTCTCTGCCAATGGGGTGAGGAAATTTTGCTTGAATTAAGTGTTTAAGAAAAAAGAAAACTTATTTCAAAAAAATATTCTCACCCCAATGGCAAATATTTTTGCTTGTTTTAAGCACAAGTTCACTGAAATTGAAATTGAAAAAAAGAAAATACATTTTGATTTAAGAATTTGTAGATATTTTCTACTGAAAACAAAATACTATGTAAGAAAGTCATTTTTGCAGTGAATATGGTAATTGAAAGTGCAAAGTAAAGCCACAGATATATATATTTTTTTTAATTACATGCATTTGTTTAGCAGACACTTTTATCACCTAGGGTTACGAACTTCACAAGCAATTTGCCATTTTACAATAATAATACCATTGTTTGGTGGTGAATTTAAATTTAAAATGTACATAGTTATTAACATGCTGATGTTTATTTAAAAGGTTTGCCACACCTGCTTGCTGCACACAAATGGCAGAACATGCAAACTTGGTGTAATGTGTTTTAAATATATATATAAAAATAAATGCATTGACCGAGATTAATGAATGTTTTGCTGTTGTCCAGGCTCTTTATCTCATTGCCACCAATGGAACCCCAGAGCTGCAAAACCCTGAGAAACTCTCATCTATATTCAGAGATTTCTTAAACCGCTGTCTGGAGATGGATGTGGAGAAGAGAGGTTCTGCTAAAGAGCTTTTACAGGTCTGTTTCTTTAGACAGGGTTACTGTTGAAGTTGGGTCAAGTTTATAAAATAAAAATAATCCGTGACCTGGATTGATATGGATAAGGGTGTGTAGTTTGCATGCAGTGTATGTGTATAGTGTCTCTCTCGCTCTCGCATGCCTCCAACTAGAGATCTTCTCGGGTCCAAAGAAATGTACCTGACCTGATATGACACAAATCATAAATATAAAAAACCAAAAAATTATTGCTGATACCGATTTTAAAGGCACACCATGGAACTTTTTGGACACTATGGGGTGCTAGACGTGTATTTTTCACGTCCAGCGCCCCTAGGGGCCACAAGCGCCACAGCACTGTCGCAAAGGAAAAGAAGACAACTCTTAAGGTCACAAAGTAATATAATTTCATGGGTTTTATTTTATTTCAAACACCAAAAGATCTCGTAGCTCACGTTTTCAAGCCAGTTGTTAAAGCAAGTTTATATTTAAAAAAATTGCCCTAAAGGGGAACCGAACCTGGATCTCCCGTGTGCTAGGTCCATGACGCCACCACAGCGCCACAATGTCACGTGATATAAGTCTCTCTAAACCCTCCAAGTAGCCTCCAGTAAAATTCACGTAAAACAAATAGCGTTCAGGTGCCAGACAGGACTTATATATGCAAGCAATATAACATTACGTACTAGTACAAAAGCATGAGGGCCAAGTCAGCATCGGTCAGAAACCCCTCCTCCTTCTTTAGTTCACGCCAGGGAGCAAACGCTGGCCTAATATAATTGATCCTCGTCCTTCTTTTTATTCTGTCACTCTCCCCTTTTCCCTTTCTGGTCTCTTCAGACAAAACCTTGGTTTCTTTTTCTTAGTTGCTGCTTCGGCCATGACAAAAACCTGATAGTGTCCTATCACTAACGGCACGGACTTGTGTGCAGTCTCCATCCACACACGCACCAGTCAAACAGACAGAAACCCAGATGGCCTCGCATACAATTTGGCCTGCTGTTTCATTGATTTTGATTTGATATCTGACGAAATTGATTGACAGGTCCGTCAATCTGCAGGAAATCTCAGATATTGAACATAAATTTAACAGAAAATAGATTTAAAGACCAGGTGCGTGATTTAAAAAAACACTTTGGGAGTGGGGCTGACTACCAAAACACACTTGTAGCCAATCAGCAGTAAGGGGCGTGTCTACTACATCTACTACCGACATCGTTGCCTGGGTTGGGTATGTGTGGGGCGGGTCTATCAAATTCTATTGGGGTAGGGAACTGTTTGTTTAGGTGATTTCAAATGTCAACATTGGCTTTCAGAGATCACGCACCCCACCTTTAATACAGTAAGAACAACCTCTGTCTGCTTCGAACCTTATTGGTGACCCATAAAAACATTTAAAAATGCATATCCTGGAAAAATATCCTTTTTTTTTTTTGAACGGGTTCGGACATGTCCTGTCCAAAATAATTCCTCAAATCCAGCAAGTAAAAAATGTAAAAACTTTCCAAGTTTCTGAAGCAACTTATTATTATTCATTGTTCTTTTTTTAATCATTTAAAAGTAGGTTATTATTTAACATCAGTAAATACATTTGGAAAGTAAATGTAACAACATGTGACTCTTTCTTCTCGTCTCCGCAGCATCAGTTCCTGAAAATCGCAAAGCCTCTGTCCAGTCTCACACCGTTGATCATTGCAGCTAAGGAGGCAGCCAAAAACAACCGCTAGTCCCCGAGGAGGCCCCCGGGCCCCACCTCACCTCCGCCCGACCCCCAGAGCGCCCCATCATCCGTATCTCTCTCAGCCCGGTTACGGGCTCCTGTGGTGAGGTGTTACCCACCCCTCACCCTCTGGTTTTACTGTTAGTCTCAGAGGGCGTCTGAGGTCACCAAAAGGACCCAAATGATGACATCACTGGAAATTATGTACTAATGGCTCACAGTGCATCAGGCCCAAGGGATTATGGGGGATTTTTCCCTTATATTTCACTGGATAGAGAGGAATGTCCCACAGTCCTTGACTTTCTCTGGACCTCGCTGTCTGTTTATTGTTTTTGGGTTTCTTTTGTGTTTATAGCCTGTCGGTTCATGAAAGCAAATCCGTTTTTGAAAGTGGACTTTGTGGGCCTTTTTTGTTAATTCTACAACTTTTTTAAAGATGTTTTGTGTGTGAGAGAAAGTGTGTGTATGTGTTTGTGTCGGGTTATAGATTAGTTGAGATTGCGTGATGAGTTTGTACTCCAATCTTATCAAATTAAAAAAGCCACAAACTGAAGAATAAATCTGGTACGGAGCCGTGCACATTATTGATATAATGATCTATAAAAGACTATCGATGATGAAGGTTTTATGAAGGATGCCTGTGCATGATGAAACATAAACCTGAGGTTTTTACTGTCCCATGACTCCCCCACACCATAAAAAAGTAACAAAAAGCTTACTGCGTTCTTCGCATGAAGATATTTTGTATTGCCACAAACATTAACATCAAGGAAACTGGAAAATAAAGTTTTTTGAAGTTGCATTATTGTAACCTTTGGCCTTAAACTGTGACAAGGATACTACATTGATTTTAAAGAAGGCACAAGCGTCCATGATACAATCTGGTATTGTTTTGATTCTTTCAATGGACTTAAAGGATCTGTGGAGAAGAAAATATTTCCTGTAAGCAATCATAATCTATCTATGCGAGCCATAAACTGTTTATAAGGCTTTTTGATGATCAAAATTCATATTTGAAATGGGACAAATAAACTTCAGAATGAGTCAAAAATTGGAGTTGACTGTTTTGTGTTCAGTAAGTATGATGCTGGTTTACTCTGAACATTGCTACTGTGAATGCCAGGGTTTTAATGTGAAAACAGGCTTTTGTAATAGCTTTGATTTTAGTAGGCTTCAGAATTAGATGAAAATAACGGCACTGTTATAAAACACTCGCCTGTAAACTGCATAATAACACTGTGACCAAAAAATCTGCATTGTTATGTGAATGGGTTGCACAGAAATAATAATTTCTGTTATCATTTTCTCGTGCACTTTCAAACCTGCATTACTTTTATTCTTTCTTTCATGCATTTTTTCATTTTTCAAGTCATTTAAGTTTAGTAAAGCATTGGAGTGACAAAGTGATAACAGAATATTCATTTTCGGTGAACAAAACACAACAATAACACTAAACTGTATTTTAATGCACTGTCTTCTGAAAGGAGCTGTTTGCCATTTATGTACAGTTTTTCCTTAATAGTTTCTCCAAGGCAATTCTGTAAACTTGAATTGTTAAAGCTGCATTATAAAACTGAAAACAGCCCATAGATGAGGCAACAATGGTAGCGATTGTGCCAAAGCACTTCCTGACGATCAATGAAAGATTTTCTTCACTATAATCTGATTCGTAATGCTCTTATAAGCTTCTTTACTGGGTCTGCAGAATGGATTTGGAAGGGTTACAAGTACCAGCGATGTACTGGAGCAATGCTGCTAATGCAAATGCTCGGTTATGCAACGTAGCCGATTGGTTGCTTGTTTGCCAAGATAAGCATTAGTTATTTGGGTTACTTTTCATTTAAAAGCGGGGTCCATCTTCTGGAGCAGTATGGGATTCAGTGACGTGCTCTGCAAATGCTGTAGTAAGAAATCGGGCACGATTGCCCTGTAAGATATTTTATTACCCGTCAAGTAAAAACACTAAAGCTCACCCCTGTAAAGCCCGCTGTATCCGCTATTCTTCCTCTCTGTAGGAAATCCTGCTGTGCTGGCATTTAATGGATTGGAAGTCTGCCAATGCTTCACATACAGTACTGAAAACGAGGGTGAGGAAATACCTGCTGAGGAATAACAAATTGTCCTGTTTGATTGCATCCTCATGGTGG
Source organism: Misgurnus mizolepis (assembly GCA_025389145.1). NCBI lineage: Eukaryota > Metazoa > Chordata > Actinopteri > Cypriniformes > Cobitidae > Misgurnus > Misgurnus mizolepis. The sequence continues at coordinate 25,907,877 of JAIFKI010000025.1, read as the reverse complement.
ATTATGTGTAGTTTTCTCAATGATGAGTGACTGTGTGTTTAGTGATGAATTGTATAGTGAAAGATGCTCACAGTTCTTAAGAAAAATCCTCCTCTTATGATTTTCAAGCATTTTCTGTACATTTGAGTTCTACCAAACATTTAAGGTTTTGAGGGATTTCTCTCACACACGCACGCACACTTACATTCAGTCAAATTTCTTTGGCATTTTGTAAAAACAGACATTTCAAAATGCATCAAAAAATCTACTATTTGAAATAATATTTATTTTTAATGTCCTTTCTAATGTTTATATATACATACATTCACAAAATGTATCACTAAAGTATTGATGTGAGCAGTTGCCCATATCCAGTAAAATGAATGACTGTCTAAGGCCCTCTGCCGGTCAAAGCTATTTCTTTCTTAAACGGTAATTCCTTTAGGTTTATCACCTAACACCTAGATCAATATCCAGAAACAACCAAATTTAGATGATCATTTAAATGTGCAGTGTGTAACTTTTATAAGGATCTTTTGACAGAAATGCAATATAAAATACATAACTACACTTTCAGTGGTGTATAAAGACTGTTCATAATGAATCGTTATGTTTTTATTACCTTAGAAGAGATGTTCTATTTACATACAGTGAGGGTCCCCTTACATGGATGTCACCAGTTTGTGCCGCCATGTTTCTACAGAAGCCCTTAAAGGACAAACTTTTTTTACCATGTTGTCTCCGATGACATGTTTGTCTGGTGGCAGATACCGTAGCTTTTCTATACGTTTCGGTGAACGGTGGACTGAAAAGTTGGTTGAAATTCATAACCTCACCACTAGAAATGTACACACTGCACCTTTAAGTGATTTTTTTATTTTAAAAAAAATCTACATTTCACATGCAAGCTAATGGTGTAGTTGAGGATTTTTGTGGTGAATGGATACAAAAGTACTTTAAATCTCTCAAAACACTGCTTTATTGTATAGATAAGAAGTAAAATATATATATATATATATATATATATATATATATATTATTTGTATTATTGATCGATTTTGGGGTCATATAGACCCCAAGGGCCAGTAGTGTAAACATTTAACCTAAAAAAAGGCTTAAATGTCTAACGAGAATGTTGAAATAAGTGGTCAAAATGTAGGTGTCACTGGGGCCCTTTAAAATAGTCCAGCTTTCCACCTGAAGGGTGCATATTAGTACCTCAGATATACAAATTGATAGTACTGTATGCATATATGTACCTAATGGTAGGCTACATATTAAGGTACTGACACTACTTGTTAAACATTTCTGTAGAAATTACACTATTACTGGCAGCGGGATGTATGTTATTTACTATTTGTTTAAAGATAAATGAACATTAAACATTTACAAGACTTTATATTTATAGGAAAAAACTGTAAAATACCAGCATCACGTTAAGCATTTTTATCCAAAATCAGAAAAAGGTTGATGAGAAGTTCCCAGAATGCTTTTCAGGTGTTTTTATAATTGTATTCTTTATTCTGACAAAGACTTGTTAATGTTTAATGTTCATTTTTCTTTAAACAAACTCTTGCTAATAAATTAGATAAATATAAATCTACAGTAAGTTACTGGCAAACTGCTGCATAACTACAGCAAATATTTTACAGTGTACAAATTTTGACCATTTTCTCTTAATGCAATTTTTAAATCTCCACAAGCTTAGTTTACATTTTTTTGAAAACAATGGCCCCAAATAGCAGTTAAGTTAAATTAGATAACAGATTATCCAAGTGGCGTCTGCAAACACATGCCAGATATATTAGATTAGAAATGTATTACATTACATTACATTATATCCTTTTTCAAAAGAGCAGTCAATAAGTCATTAGGTCTATTAAGTCATGACAAAAGCAACTGATCAATTGACGCTATGAGGTTGAATTACATAAGAGTGATTGATATGCTGAGCTCACGCGCTGCATCACCAGCACTGCGCAGCACGCGCTCAGTGACCAAAGCGCCGGGCGGTCTCGACACTGCGGAATGTGAAGCGTTCAGCATGCGTTCGCGTTTGTGCGTCAGTAACATCAAAAGCGTCCTCGTGCATGAGTGGCCGCGTGTTGTGGTGCTGATGCTGAGCAGACTGCACGTGCATGAATCCATCAACTCAATGCAGAGATTTCACTCAATCTGACTTACTGCAGCATCACAGCAGGTGAGCGTTTACCTATTATTACCAATATAAATGTTGTTTTTATACATGCAGGCATATTAAATGTATGAAACATGTTAGCCTACTTTATTAAAATAGTCTTGACCTCTGTGGTTATGAATGGGCTTGCAAAATAATTACACTGACTCACTGTCTTTTTTTAAGAATCCATTAGCAATGTTTATGAGTGATGCCTTGATATGTACACTCTAAAAAAACAAACGGTGCTATATAGCACCAAAACAATTGCTTTGGATCGTAACGATAGAAGAACCATTTTAGTGCCATATAGCACCGGTGAAGAACCAGTGAAGCACCAGTGAAGCACCAGTGTAGAACCATATAGGGGCCATATAGCACCACATATGGTTCTACATAGCACTATATGGTTCTACACAGGTGCTTCACTGGTGCTTCACTGGTTCTTCACCGGTGCTATATGGCACTAAAAATGGTTCTTCTATCGTTACGATCCAAAGCAACTGTTTTGGTGCTATATAGCACCGTTTGTTTTTTAGAGTGTAATGCAGTGGTAAAATATGTATTTATCTTCATCAGGAGTGATGTTTGGATGTGCAGTGTGAATTTCTTTGTTGAAGGGCAGGACAGGTGCATTTTTCTTCAAACAACTTTGTTACGCAGTAGATGAGAGTGTGCGTAGGTCTGTGTGTAGGAGGCTTTTCATAAAGGAGAAATACTGCCTGTGCTTTTCTGCTTATTATTGTTCAAGGTTTCGCAATTCTTATAAGGGAAACTATTGAGCCTTTGAGCTCACAGTGATGAGCAGTCTTAAATGAAGGATAAAAACTACCGTGTCTCGTGTTTGATGTCTCTATGCCAAACTGTCTGGATTGAACAGCTTTCTTTGTACCAGACAAATCCATATTGTCCGTCAGTCTGTCCATCTGTTGATCCATCCATCCATGCATCATCTATTTGTCTGATAACTAACAAAATTACATATGTTGATATTTGCATATAACTGTTTAAAACCTTTGTTTTTATGGTTACTGAACATTTGTAAATTCTTTCCAAACATCAAATAACCTTCCCCTGAACCGATCTAGCCTATGAACAGTTCTTTGTTAAAAGTGTATAATTTCATAATGAGATTTTTATGATGTTTACGTTGTGCTGTGTTCAGTATGTACATTAACTGTAGGGAAACTCCTGAATGGTAATGAGGGTCATTACACCGATGTCACTTATTAAATCTCCAAGAGCCACAGGGGTTAAATTGTCCTGCAAAGAGCTTAATGGTGATGTAGCCTCATTTTGATTTATGTAAGTCTTTGATTCATGAATGATTACTATGCACCCAATCTACCGGTAGATAAATTTCTGATCGATGTAAAGCTGTTGTAAGAGAGCTAAACATGTATAGAGCAGGTACAGCGGGGAAAATAAGTATTTGACACATCAGCATTTTTATCAGTAAGGAGATTTCTAAGACACAAAATTGCTATTGACACAAAATTTCGATCAGATGTAGCCATCAAGGCAAATACTGAATTCATACAAAGAAATCAAAACATTTAAGTATACAAGTTGGGTCATAATAAATAAAGTGAAATGACACAGAAAAGCCTTTCTTGGTGATTACAGCTCCTAGACGCCCCTTGTATGGAGAGACCAGTCATCTGCATTGCTCAGGAGTGATTCTGGCCCATTCTTCCACACAAATGGTCTTTAATCTTGAAGGTTCTTTGGCCTCTTTTATTAACTTTTATCTTTGGTTCTCTCACTGGGCCATTCAAGCAACTTGTTTTTCTTTGAAACCACTTGATTGTTTCCTTGGCCTTGCGTTTGGGATCATTGTCTTGCTGAAATGTTTCATTTTCAGCTTTCTGGTAGATGGCAGCAGATTTTTATCCAGAATGTCCCGGTACATTTCTCCATAAAAATGCACAAAATGCAGATTTGTCAAATACTTATTTTCCCCCCTGTATATTGAAATTATCTTTTGGTTTACATTAGGACGACTTCAGATTTGTATTTACCAATGGCTGTAGCAGTTCAAACTGGAATTATCCTTGTCATAACAAATACACAGAAAAATCAGAAGATTGCTTACAGCCACTTTAGGTTATTTGATACAGTTTTCTCTATGCTATTGAAGGGATAGTTCACCCAAAAATAAAAATAATATCATAATTAACTCTGATGTTGTTAGAAACCCGTATAAATTTTTTTGTTCTGTAAAAAGACTACTATTGGAGTAAATGGGGTCCACGAAATATCAAAATATCTTCCTTTGTTTTCATCAGAATAAAGACATTTATACGGGTTTGTAACAACATGAGAGTGAATAAATGATGACAGAATTTTCATTTTTGGGTGAACTATCCCTTTAAGATACTCTGAGGTCTTTACATAGATCGAAACGGCTATAATGTGAAACTGTAAAACGCAGTGCAGTCACCCATGCAGTTTTAGTTTAAATATGGCATCAGACCTTTACATCACATACCACATTATAATTCAGGCTTAACTGAGACAGAGAGTTTTAGCCTGACCAAATACACAAAGTGCGCACAGAGTTAGAAATTACTCATCCAACCGGTAATCTTTCATTCTCTCACAGTATTGTTTAAAAAGATAAAGAAAAGCTTAGGATGACCTGCTGGAGAACTGAATACAAATGTATTTAACCAACGTAACCACATATCTAGAGTTCTCTGGTGGAGTCTGGTGGAGTAAAAGAAGCTCAATGCATTTTCCATGGATTAATTGTTGAAATCTTTTTTGATTTACATGTATTTTTATGTGCAACTTATAGAAATCTTTCAGACAAAAAATGTCAATTGTGTATATGGATAAGATCACATTTCATCAATTTCTGAGGTTGGTTTTCAGTGGCTTGTTGTTGTTGTTGTTGTTGAAGGGGAGGGGTTTACTCTCCGTGGGAGGGGTTTGCGGTCGGTGGGAGGGGTTTACGGTCAGTGAGTGTTGAGATAGCAACAGGTCTTCTGCAGCAGCACACAGTGACAGCACTGCTGTTGATAACACAAACACACACAGGATTAAATCCGCCGGTCGACCGACAGTTTGTCTTTTTTTCATACCGAGACTGAACTCCTTCACCCGGTATATTCCCACATCCGAAGAAGAGTTGGTGAGTAAACGCGTTTACTGATATGTGAAAACGGTTTTGGTTGTTTTTACTGATACTGTATGTGCTGTCTCTCAGCCAGGACAGCAAACGCGCTTACGCGTTTTTTTACGCGTTTACGCGATGTTGCGCGTACTGTCCTTGCCTTTAGTCAATGAATGACGTCTACTAACATGTTTTTGACAAATACTGTGGTAATACTACGTTTTTGAATATAAAAGTAAAAAGTATTATAGTACTGTGCCGTGTTCTTTCATCACTATAAATTAAAGGTATATAAACACAAAGGTTCACTTCATATCGATTGAGGCTCTTAGACTATAGATTGATATGTTGGGATTATAGATTTAAAGGGGTCATATGATGCAATTTCATGTTTTCTTTATCTTTGAAATTTTAAAAGCTGCTTTGCGCATATAGAAGATTTGTAAAGTCGCAAAGATTAAAGTCTTAAACTCAAAGAGATATTCTTTTAAAAATAATATAATCTTTTTAATAATATGCCTCATTCAAACACACCCCAACATATCAACATCACTGTGTGGGAAGATTTGCATAACACCGCCCAAATGTATATGCGGCGTAACTTTGATATTGCGTGGTGTTGTTGCTGCCGCTGCCATGTCGTTGAGACGCTATGTGTTGGTAGCTGATATTTCAAATATCGCGTGAGGTGATCGGCTAATCACAACGCACTGGATAGCTGGCCAAACAAAGCACACCGTGGTTTTCAGAACAATGATCTTGGTCAAATTTGCCGTGTCTCAGAAAGGCGGGGCATAGAGGAGCATCAGTTATGAACGGTTTGTGCAAAATAATGTTTTTGAACCTTAAAATACGTAAACACATTTCATTAGATCAAGTACAACAAATTATTTTCTTTTTAGCAACGTCATTTGACTACTTTAAAGAGCACCAATTTTCCGATTGTTACTTTCCTTTGGTGTGTAAGTGTGTATTAGTAGGTTAACGATGTAAAGTAAATGATGACGCAAGTTGTCGTCTCCAACGTAAATCTCTTTTCTTGGACTACAAGAAACACCCAGATTACAGTTTACTTCCAGTGATTGGTGAACTCACAGCCTGTAAAGGGGAACGCACACCAGACGAGAAGCGCCGCACCACGTAGCGTCGCGTATAGACGGTTTCAGCAGTAACAACATAAACAAGCGGCGTTCGTGGTCTACACGTAACTTCAGGTAAACTCCGCTAAGAATAAACAAAGCATTTTAAACAGTTTATTTATATAACAAGCCAAATAAATGTATATGTATATGTATATGACCTAGGAAACCAAAACATTAGTTATTTTCGATGAGGTATTGGTTCAAGAGTTCAGTCGGACCATTAAAAAACTGAAACCGGAAATAGAGTTTGGACCAGACGCGTATCCGCACGTGCGTCCGATGAAACTGTCTATAGGACAACTCAGAGGTAACATGTAGATATACAAAACAAAGCCCACGAGGGGGCAAAACAACACAAACAAGATACTTAAACAGAAGGAAAGAACACCTAACAGGACAAGAACTATACTACACTAAAACAGATTATACTAAACAATGAACTAGATTAAATACACTAAACTCTACTAGACAAGCCTTCTGAAACAGCATACTCACAGGATATTGGAACAATGCACAAGCACAAGACAACAAACACAAGGACCTTAAATAGGGGAGAACTAATGAGGACAGCAGGTGACATGGGTTAAACAATAAAGAGGAGGATGACAAGGGAGCGGGGTAAAAGTGACAAGACACCGGGAACATATATGAATGTAGATATACATTGAACATATTAGTGTTTAACTCCTTCAGGCTCTGGGTCTACTGGAATGGACATCACATGTTTTCAGGTTCAAACCAATAAAAATGCTGATCAACCAATCAAAATAAGGCACACTGATTGAACACATGAAAAGGCAGGACTGAAGGGGTTAAACTTTAAAAGGGGTTTCACTTTTCATTTTATTTCAAGAGGGTTCAGCACAACAGACTGTAGAGGATTGGTATCTGGTTTCAGATAGATCAGGTCATTTCTTTCTTATACACATAAAGGAGAGAGAGAGAGAGAGAGATATTAGGTTTAACATTGTTAACCAGATGATGAATGCTGTTTGTATAGCCTGAGGGCAGTTTTGGATAAAAGCACCTGTCAAATGTGAAAATGTAGGTGCATAATCACATAAACATACATTAAACGTGAGACCCGAGACCCAGAAAACTATTAACATCATGAAACGCAATTCAGAGAGACAAGATTCACTCCCATTTTTTGAGTTGTAATAATACTCTGTAAATGTTTAACACATTTTTTCTTCAGTAGTCTTGCCAATAAAGTACTTTACTGAAGTCAAGCGTAGAGCGATGGAGCGCATTAGACCCAGAATGAAAGCACAATGGTCCTGATGTCAGAGCAGTCATCATTATTTGTGTGTGCATTATTTATTTATTTGTTTAAACAAAGCGATGTGTCTCACTAAGCCTGGATCGATTCACTGCATTGTGTGTCTTTGTGTGTGTTTTTCACACTTTTGAGATGCTTTTCACAACTCAATCTCCCTCATTCATAAGATATTAAAGAGTTTACACATAAAACCAATAGCATTTCCTTTACAAAGTCCATTATCATCCATTAGCCTTGAGACACTGTCGAATATGAAATGCTTTACTAGTGTATATGCATATGTAAGACTGCCCCGGGTTGCAGTCATTTTACTTAAGGACTGTTTAAAGTTGTGACATCAGCTGTACTGTATAGCACAATGGCATTTTTATGGCATCATTTATGGCATCATGTTAGATAATGAAGGGATATGTTTAACAGGCTTGTTTTACTGTAGCACAGTAACCCATTTCTAGGTAAAAGGGCATAATAAATATGTTGTAATATTTGCTTTCTTGACTTAGTCATCGGCTGTTTTTAAATTAACTTACTCTCAGGCCCTGTTTGCACCTGGTACTAAGATGCCTTCTTATAACAGGTGGATGATGCTAAATACAGGTGTGAAACATTCTGAACTCGTCCACTTTCGACCACAATTAGAGGTAGTTGAAAACGTATTCAACCGGGTTGCCTTTGTGGTGTAAACACTTATGGGATTGATTGTGTTCGAGCAGCCACAAAAGACCACCTACTCTCCACCTATTGATCTAATGTGATGTACCGAGCACAATGTTTTTACATCGGCTTTCAGTGATAAAACTAAAGTGACTGCTCCCCATCTCTTCATTTTTTTGTTTCATTTTGCGAGCATGTGAAAGTTGTGCAAGCTTATTTTTATAAATTGCTCCGAAATATCTGAGAAAGCTCTTACATATGCATGTACAATATGATGTGCAGTCTGTTTACTAACAACACAAGCAGTGGACTTTGACATAATGTTAGTGTGTGTGTCAATTTAAACCCATCATTTCTCCCGGTCGTGTCTTAACGACTCATCACCTCGAAGTAATCAGGACAGAAGCGGTTGAAAGTGGACAAAAGAGACTCGTCCACTTCTGATCCGATCGACCATAATAGATCTTAAGACCCCTCTCCCATGTTGGCATTGATTTACAATTAAACAAAAAAATTTTTTATGACTGCCACTAGGGGGCGACTCCAACAGTCATGTCCGAATGTAGTGTACAGTGGAAAGGTGGTTTAGCCTATATATCTTTAAAATATTTAATAAAGGAAAATGAAAGGCAATTTTAGTCATTATGAGAAGACTGGCTATATGTTGTGAAATATAACAATTTGAAAGTTAAACAGTTATAAGCAAAAAAAGTTTATGAGCTTTGCATTACAGTTAGTATAGAGGATTAGTTAGATTATTTACACTTGCATTTTTTTAATGCAATGTTCATAGTTGAACTATTAACATTTGGCTCTTGCAAATAGTTTTTAAAGAGTTTATTTATTAAAATACTGAATACAAGAAGTGTGCATATTTTTTGAAGATGCATGTTTTTTTAATATATGATCTATATAACAAAAACTAACAAAAACAACATAAGTTATAATATATATATATAACATATTTGGTGTGTAATAGGCAAAAGTAAAAAAAAAGGTAAAAATAGGGGTAAAAGTCTGGCCCGCATTATATTTACAATTTTAAAATCTGTCCCTCGAAGAAGAGTTGTGAAAACTCCTGTCTTAGGCTTATTAAATGTCATTTTTAGTTGATGATTATGTGACCCACTTAATAAATCAATTTCCTTATATCTGCAATAGATATCAATTGATATTTTACAATCGCCTTTTAACCACCAGTAAGTCCACTTCTCCCAATCCCTTGAAATTCCCAATTAAATCAAGTCCAGTAGATTTTTCTTGTTTCACTTGTAAATAAATCATATAAATGGAACTTTATGGATTTTTTCTTGTTTAAAAGATCAGCATTGGCTGTTTTCGGACAGCTGTTTAAGATTTACAGTTGCATTATGGATATTGAGTAAAAAATTAAATGATCTAATGTCTCTTCCTCACGTCCTGTTGGGACTCCGGTGCTGTCAAGGGCGTCACCATGACAACAGTGAGAGCGGGTGGACTTTTGTCCAGGTATTCCCATTAGAGCTGTCCTCGAAATCGACTATGAAACAAGCCAAAGACGTCAAGGATGTCTCTTTCCCTCGCCCCGGTCATGAAAGCTGACACTTTCTTTATGTTACAGACAGCTGGCAGGTGTGCAGAAGGCTTTTGTATGTGGGCCACAAAGACGCCTCTGTCTGCTTCTTATTATCTTTCTTATTGTCTTTCACCTGTTGTGTCATATTTACCAGTTTATTAGCATCTGACAGATCTGAGCACTGTTTATGCTCTTATCTGTCACCGTTAATCGGTTTAGCTGTGTGACAGGAAGCTTTGTCTTTTCTGATGTGTGTGTCGGGATGGGTCAGACATTATTCCCTCATAACGACACCTTACTGATCCTCTATCGAACCAGACAGTCTGGGGCAGTGATGGGATAACAACAACGCCGTCTGAATTTGTATCTAACACCATTCACATAATCATTCATATAATTCATCATGTAAAAGCTTTCTGTTCGTCTATTCATACTTGAAATTAAATTAACATAAATCTAATGGTTAATAGAATCACTGTTTTCAAACAGGTTTCCATAACTCTCTTCCCCTTTTGCTATTGGTTGATGTAAGTGATAGTCCCACATAGGGATGCTTAACGATTAATCGTGATTAATCGTTTGCAGAATAAAAGTTTTTGTTTACATCATATATGTGTGTGAACTGTGTATAATAACTTTGTATAAATAAATGTACACACATGCATGTATATGTTTTAGAAATGTTTACATGTGTATATACATTTGTATATTTATGTATTATTTATATTATATATAAATATAAATACTTAATATATACATTTTTTTTCTTAAAATTATACATGAATGTGTTCATATTTATATTTATATATATATACATATTTATTATACACAGTTTACACACATATGTGATGTAAACAAAAACTTTTATTCTGCTAACGATTAATCGCGATTAATTGTTTAGCATCAAACTTACACCATTGGTTAAGTTAGTGTTGCGGTGACTACACTCTCAAAAATAAAGGTGCTTTCAAGGTGCTTGAAATTAATATCTCTCTATCTGTCTATCTTCAGAGCATCTCTCATCACTTGGCTCCTGTATGCAGCTGTAGTGGCTGACGTATGGGCCGCTCTCCGGTGAGTCTGTCCAGACTGAAGCTGGGGAAGTTAAAGGTGGTCCGGCGGCAGCTGCTGCAGCGATATGAACACCAGCCGTTCGTCTCGTGTCTGGCCGGTCTGTATGGCTGTCAGTGGAGACGCTATCAGAGAGCCAGAGCTCAGCCGGGTGAATGCTGCTGCAGTCGGGTCAGGATACTCATTCAACATTATCATTATTAATATAAAGATCTGTCATGCTTTTTTATTATTTATAATTTTTGCAATAAATGACTTAAAATGATTTTTCCTCATTTACTTAAAGAAAAATGTTATTGGTGACTTTAAGACTTATCCTCCGTACACACCAAATGCGAAGCATCGTGTTCCTCGCTCTAGATTACTCGCGAGATTTAACTTTGTGTAATGCCAATTTTTTTAGATTAATATTTTTAAATCACGCAAAGATGCGTATGAGGTGAATAGTGTGTGTTTTCACCGCAATCGCACTGCCCGATTCACGTCATTTGTATTGCCCCACACCTATTTGCGTCTATTCGCGTCTATTTGCATTTATCCACGCCTATTTGCATCTATTCATCCATATTTGTGTCAATGCGCATCTCTGCATCGACTTTGTATGTAATCTCCTTGCGCAAACTGTTGAACTCTCGTTTGGTGTTTACGCCCTATTATGCTGCGTACAAACCAAACACGAAGCATTGTTTTCCTTGCTGTAGATTACTCGTGGGATTTAACTTTGTGTAATGCAAATTTTTCGCATTAGATTAATATTTTCATCTCGTGCGAAGATGCGTTTGAGGCGAATAACGCATTTTCGCGGCAATCGCGTTCGCTAACCCCTGAATTCGTGGTTGGTGTGTACGCTCCAATAGACTTTTGTTATAATGGTTTTTTTATATATAATTTCATCACGCTCTAGATTAGTTAACCTCGTGTCATGCAAATGTTTCGCATGAGATTAATATTTTTATCTCGTGCAAAGATGGGTTTGAGGAGAATAGCGCATTTTGGGGGCAAACGCGTTGCCAATTCGCGGAGCCAAATTCGGGGCGCCCAATTCGCGTCCCCCTGAATTCGTGTTTGGTGTGTAAGCCCCAATAGACTTTTGAAATAATGTTTTTTTTTTAATATATATAATTTAATCACTCATAGTGATGTAATGTCGTAATATTTGCATACTGCTACACTATTGTCACATGCTTGTAAACGTTGCATGTTTAATGTGGTAAAGTCCAGTTATCTGGTTGTTTTGCATTTTGTAAATCATTTTTAAAATGTCTTAACACTCTGTGAAAAGTTTAAAAGTGTGGTTGATTTGCTTTCAATTCAATTATAATATGAAGTCCAGTGAATAGCATTGTGGGATACATCATCTCAAATTGCACATACTACTCAAATGGCGGTATACAGTATGTTTTTATACATTGCTATTAAATGAGAAGACTTGCATGAAGGCAGATGGATGAAGCCAGTGAACGCTGGTTAAAAATGATATTTTTCCATTTATCCGCATTTATCAGCTCCTTCTGTGGGAAAATTAAAACATTTTCTCTAGACATTTGAATGTTGCTGCTTTAAGTTAAAATCAAACAGCCTGCTCATGCTCCATAGAAAGTGTTTATCAGTGCACTTAACACAATGAGCACAGGATGGATCTTCTCTCATCTGCTGACACAAGCAAAGCTTTTGTGAGATTTATAAATGATAGCAAGTTCAGGGGTTTAAAATATGATTCAGAAAACATCAGGTCATTTTAATCTGTGGGATGACTCGATATGATTTCTGCACACTGACATGGGTCGTCCTGCAGTATATGCTCTACATAAACAAAACGAATTGCAAGTCCTGACATGACGTGTATCTGTGTGTGTTTTGTTACAGCTGGAGTTTTGTAGTTTCACTCTCATCATTGTGACATTTTTCCTGACGCTGGTGTTGTTGTATTTCTGGAGTGAAGCTCAGAATGATTATGATGACTTTGACTGGTGAGTGTCTCTCGACACAACTTTTACTTAAAGGGGGCCTATTATACAAATTTATACTAGATGTAATATAAGTCTCAGGTGTGCCCAAAATGTGTCTGGAAAGTTTTAGCTCAAAATGCCCCACAGATCATTTGTTATAGCATGTCCAAAATACCCCTATGCAGTGGGTTACTGAAGTAACGAGTAAAGTAACGCATTACTTTTTAAATGTACACATTAATATTTGAGTTACCTTTTCAAAAAAGTAATCCAAGTTGCTTTTTTAGTTTAATAAATTTGATAAAACAAATTATGTACTGAATTAAACTAAACGTAGTCACATTATGCACTCTATGAGTACACACCTGTGTGGGAACAGTTTGAGTCAAAAACCAAGGCGGCAGGCCAGAGCTCAACATTTTTGTGATGAAATATGCAATTTTTGATACAGAACTTTTCAGTCTTAAAAAACACCCGCAAGGCCTGTAAACGCAGTCTGAGACAATAGTTTTTCACTTTTGAGATATAGAGATATAGGGCCCTATTTTAATGATCTGAAACGCAAGTACAAAGCGCAAAGCGCAAGTGAGTTTGTGGGCGGATCTTGGGCGCTGTTGCTATTTTCCCGGCGTGAGAAATAACTCTTGCGCCGGGCGCAAATCAATAAGAGGTTGGTCTGAAGTAGGTTCATTATTCATAGGTGTGGTTTGGGCGTAACGTCAAATAAACCAATCAGAACGCTATCCAACATTCCCTTTAAACGTAAGGGCGCAAGTTCCATGGCGGGTTGCTATTATTATGACGGATTTACCAGGCGCACGCCAGGAGCGGTTCACAGCCGAGGAGACCCACGTTCTTGTAAGAGCAGTCAAAGACAGAGAAGTTGTTTTGTATGGGGATAGGAGAAACCGCCCAAATCAGCATAGGTTAAACAGGCGTGAGAGGAAATAGCCACAATTGTCTCATCAGCTGGCATATCGTTGCGCCAAGCGCTACAATGATGTCAGGAGACGGGGGAATCCCAAGCTTGCCAGCATAAATCAGGCACGCCGTGTAACGGGAGGTGGATCTGCCTCTACCCAGACGCCAGCAGAGGACATCGCTGCATCCACCCTCACCGCTGAAAGGGTTTGGGGGCTTTGAAATCGGTCCCAAGAAACGCAAGCAAGGTCCAACCCCAAAGTACTCTTACAAATCAAGTTCACATACATTAAGGTTTCTTATGAAAACATTTTAATTATTATTTACATAAAATAAACGGAATACAGCCACACAACAAACTTATGAAAATATTTTAATCGTTATTTGCATGAGAATTTTTTAACGCAGCCACACAATAAATAAAAACTATCACCACAACGCTCACCACTATGATTCCCCTTATCTCTTGTATTAATATTTTTAAGTCAATTTATGATTTGGAAAAATAACTGTTGCATCTGTGTAGATTAGATGCAAAGTGTATGCGCGTTGTGCACGCTATACATTATGGTCAAGCATGCGGCCTTAAAATAGCATAATGAACAACGCGCAACGCGCCACTGACTTTAAACTTTTTTTTTCTGGTCAGTGGCGCAATTGTTTTTGGAAACTGCAAAATAGCATCAGGGATGGTTTGCGCCGGAACACGCCTCCTTTTTTGCGCTGAACCGCCCAGGGAGCGCAAGTTCATTCCCTAGTTTGCCGACGTGCATCTGTGGAGGGAAAAACCCGCTGTGCGCCGGTGCAAAATACGAATGATACATGCGTCACTGACAAAGTCAATTGCGCTGGGTGCAAAATAAGGGCCCATAGAGTGGAAACTATGGTAATGCAGGACTGTCAGTCAGTTGCCGTGGGTGGGGCTTTGTTTGTGTGACCTCACATTAATAAGAGAATCAAAACAGCATGATGAGACTTCATTGGGATTAAAAAAGAAGCAGTGGATGGATTGTTTTCATTGTAGGGTGGTTGTGTTCACACATTGCCAACACACATTTATCTCCAAAACTTTTTTCATGGTAGGTGCTCTTTAAGGAAAAAAATTGTTGGGCTGCTCTGTACTGTATGTCAGTGCACTAGATCATTAACATATTCATATACTATGATATTGATATTGTAGTGTACAAACCGATAGTTTGACTAACTGATGTTGCAGGTTTAACTTTGGGAATTTGGGGTTCTGGTTCCCGTGGTCAGTGGTTCTGCTGGTGGTCGTCATTGTGCTCTTCACTTACATCGCCCTCTTGTTGGTGAGGACAACAATAGTGCTTTCACATCACTTTACAATGCTACAATTACTGTGTAGGGTCAGGGTGCACAATTCATAGTTAATAAATGTGTCTAAGCAGTGATAAAGTTGTTGACATTTGGCTTTGATTTGATTTGATTTACAGGTCCTGGCGGTTTGTCTTCTGTCTGAAGGTCAAAGGCTTTACCTTCATTGGAGCCACAAGGTAAACTAAGACAAACTCTTCATGTAAATACTTCAAATTTCAGTTCATTATTGATATATTTATTTCAACAGAATAGAGCGTTAACATTTATTTACAGTATAACCTTTACAAAAGTGCTGTGGTGGTACCGTCATGGTGGAAAAGCAACATACAGCACCAGACAAATGGGGCAGTCATTTCACAGTGAATGATGGGTCTTAGACAAGAAATCATCATGATACTTGACATTATTAATAATTATTTAACAGAAATGTCTTTTTTGTGGTTGAAAACACAGATAGGTATCCTGGTGACTCTCGGTTTCTCCATCAGCGCTACAGCCGTTCTCTCCGACTTATGGAGTAACGAATGGACAACACTTCTCCTGTCATTTCAGGTGGGTCACCTTACTCACCTCGCTGGATGTGATTCAGACCATCTCAACTTTTAGTTTTATGGCAAATGGCAAAGCACTTCCATCTTCTTTTACAGGTCACAGCGCCGTTTCTTCATGTGGGCGGAGTTTCCCTATTGACGCTTCTGTCCTGGCCAATAGCCTTACACTTCTTTCGCATGAATAAAAGAGGTAGGGGAATCTGTTTGGTGACTTTGCCAAATTTCAACTCACAGAGCCCTATTTTAACGATCTAAGCCAGGGATGGGCAACTTCTGGTGTCCTGCAGAGTTTAGCTCCAACTTGCCTCAGCAAACCTGCCTAAAACTTTCTAGTATGCCTAGTAAGACCTTAATTGGCTGCTTCAGGTGTGTTTAATTATGGTTGGAACTAAACTCTGCAGGACATCGGCCTTCCAGGACCGAAGTTGCCCAACCCTGATCTAAGCACATGGTCTGAAGGCGCAGGTGCACTTAGTCTGAATCCACTTTTGCTAGTTTAGTGACGGAAAAAACTATTGGTGCATCAGGCGCATGGTCCGAAAGGGTTGTACATATTCTCTTAATGAGTTATGGGAGTGTTTTGGACGTGCAATGAACCAATCATCTCCCATTCCCTTTATAAGCTGGTTGCGCTTGCACCATGGCGGATTCGCTATATACATGGCGAAATTTTCAAAAGCACTGAACGTTTCTCCAGAGAGTGAACCAATTTCATTCCTCATTACTGCAAATAGGTTATTCTGATACATGCAATGACTGTCCATTATCTTTATGTACACAACAATAATCTTTTACATCGTAATCCTTTCATTTTTAATATTTGGCATGTTTGTGTGCTGTTGCGCATCCTTGTGCAAAGTTGTGCACACGCCTATACTAATGCACACTTTGCAAAATTGCTAAATAAAATACTGCGCCGCCTACTACTGAAAAAATCTTTTCAGTTGCCTAAAAATAGCAACGTGCCAACAATGTGCCTGTACAACCTCTTTTTCAAAACAGCACGCCCATGGGCGTACAGATGGGCGCAAGTGCATTTGCTATTTAAACAACGTAAAAATGATAACTTCATCAGGCTGAAACTAGCAAAAAACACTGGCGTCATGGCCAGCGCTGCATTGCGCCGAGTGTAAAATAGCGCCCAATGTGAATCATGTCAATCTTTCTTTCAGCAACATGGCTGTGGTTCAGTTTCTGGAGTCATGTTTAGTGGCAGCCAGTGACTTTTTTTTCGAGGGTGCATGATGCGAAGCTTGTCAAAACACGTATTTAGCCGTCGTGTGTGGCTCATAATGTTAAAATATGTGTTTGGGAACCACGCCTCATGTTAAAATACATGCCTGCTGCAGACGTTTTGAAGGGGTTAATGATAAAAGAGACACTTGCGATAGCCAGATACTCGCTTAATATCATGTGTAATCAGAATTTAGTGTTAAGCCTTTCACACAGAAATTACGGAAAATACACAGAAAATGCATCCAGGATTTGTCCGGGATCGTTTGATTTTTGGTTCATTTACACTGCCAATGATTTTCTGGAACCGTAAAGACCCCTGACATATTTAAAGTCCTGCACTTGGTAGGTTTTTTCTAGTGTCTGAAGTTTGGTAATTATCTGTGATTTCTCAATCGTGCATTTTTGTTTTATGATAAGATCCTAAGGAGCCGGTGATGCGCCGGTCTCTGCTTAAGTCCAGTTTGCCGACATTTCTCGTTGTGAATGTTGATCTGCTTTTAAATCCCTGTTTCAAAGAGATTTCTGTGAATGTTACGGCATTGTTACTAAGTCCTTTTTATGGGAGCAATCCCAGAACATTTAAGGGATGTGTTTGTATTCACACAGAAGCCTCTCTGTCAATTATACAGACATTTTCTGCGACTAAAGTGCTGTGTGAATGAGGTTTAAGTGACTTTGGGTTCACACCAGCCGCGTTTGAGACATCAAATTTGCGTCTACCGCGTCTAGTTTGCCGCTTGAACATTTTGAGTTTACTCGCTTCATTTGCGTGTAAAAGCTGCACGTGAAATTCTATTCATCAAGACATTCACACGGACATTTGCATCATGGGAGGGGCTTCTGCGACGCCGCTCGGTTCCTGTAATCACGTCCCTACTAGAGCAAGCTCCTGATTGGTTAACGCAGCTCGTTTTTCCGGCAAAGTTCGAATTTTTCAACTAGCGTGTTTTCCACTGCAACGCTCAATTTGCGCCATTCATGCGAACTAGTTGCGCAAATGAGGCAGAATCGCACCATGCTAAACGCCTTATTTGCGCTGCGAGACCTCCAGACGCGTGACAACGCGTCTTCACATTGACTTTACGTTGAAATCGCTCTATCGAGACTGGTGTAACGGCAGCATGAGTGTCTTGCGAGTATTTTGTGAATGTGGGCATCTCTTTTATCATAAACCCCTTCGAAGCGTCTGCAGCAGGCATGTATTTTGACTTGACGCATGATGCACATAGGCTAACATGACGCGCCGAACACATATTTTGACATGACGAGCAACACACATGACACATAATTTAGTCATATACACCGCCGTTGGTGTATGAATGAGTGAGTGAATGGGTGAATGTGAGGCAACTTGTAAAGCGCTTTGGATGGCCATAGGACTGTTAAAAAGCGCTATATAAATGCAGTCCATTTACCAGAATGCAGTCCATATTTTTTGCGGTTCCAGGCTAGAATAAGTGGTTTTCCTCCTAAGTTAGTAGTGGGAGCATTTTGGTGCCAAAAATTAATCATATAAACGAGTACATCTGTTTAAAACAGTTTTCAACAAGCGTTTATGCTATGATAAGTGCTGTGACGCACTGTTTGCCCTTGCAAAAGCTGTTATAGTTTCTCTTTGGCGTTTTTCTTATGTCCTCTGCCTCATGTGCATTTCACTGATGATCAGCTGAGTCATGTCTGAGATTCTTTAATAAGGTCAGGGCGCAAAGACAGAAAGACAGATGCAGGACAGAGAATGAGCTCACAGCAGCTGAATATGACCATCGCCTCCATCCACAGACCGATCCATTGTCTTTACAAAGACATCATCTCTCTCGATCTCTCTCACCCTCTCTTATCCTGAAAAGAGTTGTGTTAGTTGCATCATGCTCTCTCTATGGGCGACCCAGCTATAACTAATTTGGGTCTTTAGATTGAGAGTATATTTCTACAAAATTATTGTAATGCTATTGACAGAAGTAGTGTTGCCAGGATTTACTTTTTTATCTTCTTTTTTATCAAACAAAACTGTGAGGCCAAGCACAGCAGCACATGTGTTTGTAATTTACATTTAATTATAAGAAACATAAAAAGAGAGAGTGACCCCAAAATTGGTAAATGGGATTATTGAGACCCTAGCGTTAACGTTTAATTTCAATATATACCGCTATTTGTCATCTCATGTAGCCAACAATCTACGGTGGCCCTGAAGTGCAAACCACAACAACAAATTACTAAACAACAACAACAAATTAAAAACAACAACAAATTAAAAAAACTACAACAAATTAAAAAACACCACAACAAATTAAAAAACACTACAGCAAATAAAAAAAACACTACAGCAAATTAAAAAACACTACAACAAATTAAAAAAACACCACAACAAATTAAAAAACACCACAACAAATTAAAAAACACTACAACAAAATAAAAAACAAATACAAAATAAAAAACACAACAGCAAGTTAAAAAAACATTGCAGCAAATTAAAAAACACAACTACAAATTAAAAAACACTACAACAAATTAAAAACACAACTACAAATTAAAAAACATTACAACAAAATAAAAAACCATAACAAAATAAAAAACACAACAGCGAGTTAAAAAAACACTACAACAAAATAAAAAAACACAACTACAAATTAAAAAACACAACAACAAATTAAAAACATAACTACAAATTAAAAAACACAACTATATTAACCTACCGGAAGAGGTAGGTACCAGCGGGCAACATGAGACATCGCTGATTGGACGACACTGCTGTCCGGCTTTTGAACTGGAAGTTATTCTTCTTGTTTGTAGTGTTTTTTTAACTTGCTGTTGTGTTTTTTATTTTGTTATGGTTTTTTATTTTGTTGTAGTGTTTTTTAATTTGTTGTAGTGTTTTTTTTACTTAATGTTGAGTTTTTTATTTTGTTATAGTTTTTAATTTTGTTGTAGTGTTTTTTAATTTGTATTTGTTTTTAATTTTGTTGTAGTGTTTTTTTATTTGCTGTAGTGTTTTTTTAATTTGTTGTTGTTTTTTAATTTGTTGCAGTGTTTTTAATTTGTTGTGTTGTCTTTTAATTTGTTGTTGTTGTTTAGTAATTTGTTGTTGTGGTTTGCACTTCAGGGCCACCATAACAATCTATGCAGTTGATGTATAAAATATTATGTTTTTTCTAATGACATATACCGATGTTGTGTTTTTAGTGAGACAGGTGGCTATCCTGAGTTTGTATTTGGCTGTTCTCTTCACACTGTATCTGGTGCCGTTGGGTATGTACTCACCCTGTATCAAAGATAAAGGCACACTGGGTCCAGCACCCATCCTCTTCGGTCACAGGGGAGCACCTATGGTGTGTTATTTTACCATCCTGTTTCTATGCTTTTCTATGTTTAGAAATCTAATGGTAGTTGTTTTAGGGTCTGAACCTTTTTGATTTAAACAGTATTGTTGTTTTTTTAACAGCTGGCACCAGAAAACACACATCTGTCCTTCAAGAGAGCCGTGGAAGCGGGTGGCGAAGGATTAGAGACGGATGTTACAATCAGGTAAGACAATTGCTTCAGGATTTTCTCTTATTATCAAATCACTTTTATTCACATCACCAACAACAGCACATGTGCAGTGATAAGAGAAGGTCTCAATATTGTAATGTAGAAATAACTACTGTATACACATGATATGCATAATATCAACAAAGAAGACAAATAGTAAATACTCATGGGATTGTACCCAAAATACACATAATGTATGTGTAAAGTTGTGCAGTAGGTTAATATGTGCTTGTAAGATTAATAATTGTGTATGGTTTATTATTAGACTCCACATATGAAAGTGTTTCAAGCAAATGCTTGTTTTGCTGAATACAGTATATTACAGTTTTACTACGTCGCTTTGGTACATTTCTCGAATCATCCTCAACATTTGCAAAACAATTTGTGCATTTCTCAAAACAATTTGTACAAATAGCAAAACATTATGGATAACCTGGAAAAGCCAACTCTCAAAGTTCAACTCTCAAAAGTAAATATCTGTGTCAATGAACATCAGAATGACAAGTCATTGTGTCATTGTGTACGGATAAGACAGTCAAATTGCTTGGTCATGTTGTCAATATAACAGTTTACTTTGAAGTGATGTTCTGAAATGAAAGGAAACGCCTTGAACACCTGTTGACTTACATGTTGGAATATCAACATCTTCAAGTTATTTTGGCAAAAAAAAGGCATTTAATCAAATGTAAGGTTATTTAGGGCAGAAGTTAGTTACCCATAGCCGGAGTATATTGGGTCTATAGTTAGCCGTCATTTCAACATCTCAGTTTTTGCTTGTTGGGGTTGTTTCTGTCTGTTAGAAAAGTCTAGAATCATCTGTGAGCAATTTACCAATTCAGGACAGATTTAGAAAAAACATCTAATGGAAATTTGTTTATGAATATGTTATTATGACAACTTGTTCAACCATTTTGCATGTAAAGACTTATACTATTAACTAATACCTAAATGTTGTTGGGGGTGAGACTATTCAACAGAGACCCATTATGATACATTTTGATCAACACGACATAAGCAATTGATAATGTAGGAAAAAGCAGAGAATTATACATAATCATTTGCATGGATGTACCAAAGCTTTTGCAACTTCTTCAAAGAAATGAGAAATGGCTTTTTTGATGTGCACAAGTGACACAATGATGTGAAGATTGAACAGATAGTTTTGAGAATATCATTCTGATCTTAGAAATGTACAAAAGCGACTGAGAAAAACTGTAACAGCATGTTATTGTATATTTGTATTTTGTGATGCTTTCTCAGAAGTCAGATCTGTAAGAGATGATTTTATTACAGTTTTTCTCAGTCGCTTTGGTACATTTCTCGATCATCCTTGATATTTGTCAAACAGTAAGTGCTTTTCTCAAAACAATTTGTACAAATAGTGAAACACCATGGATTAAAGCCAGTCTCTTGCTCAAAATCCTTAGTTCGTCTTTTAAAAGTAAATATTTGTTTTAATGAACATGTCAGTGCCATCGGAATGACAAGTATGTTTTATTGTGTACAGATAAGACAGTCAAATTGCTTAGTCATGTTGTCAGTATAACACTGGAGGGATGTTCTGATGGAAACTATGGCTAAAGTTTTGATTGTAGGTTACACCTTAGTGTACTGTATGTGGGAGTTCACATTTACTGTTTGTACTGTAATTCGTTGACAGACCATGTCATTGTGATGCAGAAAGACAGCACTGCATAGCACAAAGAAAAAAAAACAAAAGTAGAAATGTGAACATAGGACAATATCTTTAGGGAAAACTACATGCAGTGCTGTAGGAATTACACTGAAGTATTCCTACACATCCTGACGTTCCTGTCTGTTAGAGAAAGTCAAGAATCACCTGGGAGCAATTTACCAATTCAGAACAGATTTAGAAAAAAGTCTAATAGAAATGTATAGAAATATGTTTGACCCTGTATTATGACAACCATTTTGCATGTAAAGACTTATGCTATGAACTAATGCTTAAATGTTGTTTGGGATGAGACTATTCAACAGAGACCCATTATTAAAGCAATAAGCCCCAAGATGCAGTGGGTTGCAAGTGCATTTTATAACAGTTAAGGGGCGTTGTTAGGCACGACGTGAAGCAGAGCGGGGCTTATTGCTTTTATAAAACGATTACTTCATATGCATAGCAGGATTTCATAAAATAAAACACAAATAAGGTGTAATTATATTAGTACATATATCACTCTTCCGCCAAACAAAGTAGTTCCTCAGAATCAAGATGAAAATATAATTAAAGACTAGTGTGTAGTGTGTCAACATTCATCTAATTTATAGATAAAAATTTATGTATAAATGTTTAGAGTTAAGCATGGAAGCATGCTTAACTCTTTTCCCGTCAGCATTTTTTTTTTGACACCCAGTTTTAGTTTAATGCCTTCAAGAAAAATGTTCTTCTTTAAATAAACATAAAATGTATATAAAATGAAAGAACAGATCCTCCGCTTAAAAAAAAACAGTTTCATCCTACCTTCATTTTTTCTCTTATCACCTCTCAAATTTTCAGCTAAAAGCGGAGATAATTAAATTTTTGTTAAGAACTTTTGTAAGAGATCAGATTCAGAGCCTGATCAAAACTTACACAGTGTTTTTAGTGTTGAGTGAATGCGTCAGTGTTTAAGTTGGGTAAGATCGTGATACTTATATAATGCGGTCTGAACCATGGGGTTACCGGGGTATTTTATCACAGCTTAGAATGCGTTTCAACCAATCAGAATGAAGAACCAGAAAGGGCCGTTTTATAAAATACATTTTGATCAACATGACATAAGCAATTGATAATGTAGGAAACAGCAGATTTTGCATAATCATTTGCATGGATGTACCAAAGCATTTGCAACTTTTTAAAAGAAATGAGAAACTGTTTTTTTTGATGTGCATAAGTGGCACAATGTTGTGAAGATTGAACAGGTCGTTTTGAGAATTTCAATTCTGATCTGAGAAATGTAACAAAGCGACTAAGAAAACTGTAAATATTGCAAGATATTAAAATGTTTTTGTGAAGCAACTTCATGTGTTTGCATACATGGAGCGCTTTAAATCATTCACCTATGAGTTTCACCTATGGGCATGTTCAAACTTTTGATTTTAAAAATGTTTTAGTAAATGCTGAGATTAACATGAATGAATAAATGGTGTAGAAATGTCATTGATCATTTTTACTTCATGTTAGCTAATGCATGAACTTATATACAATCTTATAGTATTGTTAGCACTTCATTTGTGAATGGTGCCAACGGTCCTCTGCAACATCCAAGCAAATTTCCAATTATCAGAGATGAACAGTTTCAGAAACATCAGTTGAAGATTCATAAGAGCTTTTCCTTTGCTTTTGTCCAGATATCTCTAATAATAGATGTGATCCTAACATCTGCTGTGTGAGTCACCTCACTGCTCTCAGTTAATGTGATTAGAGCAAACTAATCCTGTTAGTGCTCTCATCTCTACTAATCCAAGCCCAGGACACTCAATAGGGAGCATGGACAGGGGGTGGATTTACATCTTATATTACGCAGGTTTGGTGACTGGTTGGTGACAGTGATTTATAATTAGTTGATTATGATACACGCAAGGCACCCAGAAAAGCCCACGGTTTGTGGTTTTCTCAGGTCTCATCTTTAGAGTTAGGTAAAGTTCTTTCTTTTGTTGTTTCAATAGATCAAAGATTTGTAAAGTCTAGATATGGCTCTGACAACTTCCTTACATAATGTCAAAGACCTCACAGAATATAAAAAAATGAAATTTTAAAGAGCACCAATGGTCTGATTTACGATTTTACATTTCCTTTGGTGTGTAAGTGTGTATTAGTACATATTAATGATATGCAAACCCCAAAGTAAACGATGATGCGAGTTATCGTCTCCAACGTAAATCTCTTTTCTTGGACTACAACAAACACACGGAAACAAACAGTTTTCTTCCTGGGATTGGTGACGTAGACAAGATCGACATTATCATAAATCCTCCCGCTTCAGACTCACAGCCTGCAATTAACTCCTGTTAGCATTGCATTGTGCGCAAATCTTTCAAACATGGTAAGAAGCTTCACATTTCCGGTTGACGTCAGAGGTATTCAGACCAATCACAATGTACAGATTAGCTGGCCAATCAGGGACACAAATACATGCGTTTCAAGAAGAGAGTGAAATCTGAAGCTACAAAAATGTACGGTATGTGGAAAATAGTGTTTTTTAACCATAAACCACATGAACACATTGTAAGTCAGCGACCCTGCCTTAAGCAGGCATGATAAAGAAATGCAAATGTTTTTTATACCAACTACACAAAATAATGTTGTTTTTAGCAATGAAATAGGTGCACTTTAAATATATTTCAAAGTATAAAAAATTGCCAAAAATTATATTTGCTTAAATATGTTTACATAAATGTATTTTTCACCAATATATTTCTTTGGCATTTTTTGTTGGCATAATTTAAAAATAAATATTTTTAAGCATTTATATTTAGACTAAGACTTTGTTGCAAACCTGTAAACATAATTATTAAAATTCATTCAAATAAAATTTCTACTTTATAAACTTTTAGATTTTGGCCAGGAAATTAAAAAAATGTGAAATTAGAAAAAAAATTTGTTGCCTTTAACCTACATGTTAAAATATTTTAATATATAAAGGTTAAAACTAAATATATTTCAAATGCCAAATATATATTTATTTAAGCTTTACTCTCTAAAAAAGTATTTAGCATATATTTAAAACATATTTTTGGCCAGATAATTTTTTTTGCCGTATGGGGCTTTATCCTGAAAAGGGTGCTTGACGCCAAAAGGGTGCTTGACAGGGTGGAGTGGCCTTTCATTTTCAGAGCAGATTAATCTAGTGCACAATTTTATTAATCCTATCAGAAATGTTTTAGTATAACAAATGCACTTTATGCAAATACATGGCAAACAATATTTTTTTGATCTATTTACTGTCTTGTTTTTTTTTTTTACATTTGTGTTTCTATATCATGCCTGCTTGAGGCAGGGTCACACTGAGTTTAAAAACAGATATTAAGCCTCATTTAGTGAAACACGGCAGAATGAATTTCTGTGTAAATCAATTGAACGGGTCACATAAGAGTTTTATGAACTTTTCACACTGAATGCGTCATGCTCATGTTTCATAAATGAGAACACATGACAGATTATTTGTGATATAAGTCTCTGACCTCATTAACCAATATAAATCTGTGTTAGGTATAATTTGAAATGGTGTTAAGCAGATCAGCAGACACATGCAACTTTGTTAAAATCTTTTTGTTCACATGTTCAGTTTAACTTCTTGTAAAATGTCAGATGTACCAGATTAAAGTTATCAATTCAATACAGGTAAATACATAGTTTGATGGGCAGTTTGTCTGCTTTGTTTAGAGTAATTTAGTCTTTTAGGTGCACAAAATACAGAAGAAAATTTACTTAGTAATATTTATAAATATTCAATATTTACTACAGTCTAAAATAAAATTAAGAAATTAATAGTTTTGGTCTTTGACATTTTTTATAATTTAGTAAATTCTCATCACCAGCATTTATGCTTTTACCATAGTAAAATTATTAATAGAAATAAAGTTGGATTTTCTGTTGCTGTGTGCAGTTATGATGGTATTCCATTCCTGATGCATGACAGCACATTGAAGAGGACAACCAACGTACACGAGGTGTTTCCCAACCGAACAGATGCACCGGCAGCGATGTTCACATGGACCGAGTTGGAGACACTCAGTGCTGGATCTTGGTTCCTTCAGGTGATGATCCAGCATCTTCTTATTGGTATCACTGTGATTTGACAATCAGGTTGTCACATTATAAATGTTAGAAACTTATTTTAGAATATATGCATCATATAATTTGTATAACATTAGTACATTATATGTTACCCTGGACCACAAAACCAGTCAAGTAGCATGGGTATATTTGAAGAGTTTGGTTCCAAATTGCAATAAATCCATTTAGTCTTATTCCGTTTTCTATACCAAGAAAGTGACGAGATGAAAACCACTATTTTCTGTTACAAACTTTCACACAGCATCTTTAGGTTATAATAACATAAAAAATTTAAATCCATAATTTGATTTTCAAAAATGTATTATAAAAACTGATAATTTTTTCAGCAAAATGCAATAAATCCATGACAATTTTTTTTTTTAATGTTAGAAATCTCTATTGAATCAATGTATAAATGTGCATTCATCTTTGCCATGTTATTCATTCAGTATACACTGATTAAACATTAATGGCATTAATCAAAACACTTTTTCATATTAAGAACACTGTCATTGCTGCTGTAAATTTGGGACGTCGTCGCTGAACTTTTTTGACAGCAATCAGCTGTAAAATGTTTTGGTCCTGCTTGATTTTCGTTGACTTCGAGTAAAATAATGTAAAGTTTTTCATAAGATCCCCTGAGGTCAATGTGTTAGCGTGACTGAAGCTTGATGCTGTCGTGTGAGAACAAACAACAGCCGGCATTTTTCCGTCTCGCGAGTGCCTCTCACGTAAATTATTAGATTTTGATGGCTTACGTTTCTTCTGCACCACAGAAAACCACCACAAGTTTATCAATGCCATCAATATTACTATTTTGTTTTTCTTTGTTTGTTTGTTGATCATGAAGTACAAAGTAGATGAGGAAAACTAGGATTCTGTGAGTATTCAAAGCACCACCATTATTGTTTACAATGCATGGAATGGTGCGCTGTGATTGGTTAAGCAGGTTTATTGCAATCTGCAGAGAAGGAGGACTGGCGTTTGTCACGGTTTCGAAAAAAGGGAGAAAAGATTACAGAATAACATTGCAGATGTCGGATTTTGTGTAAAATTAAGAATTTACTTTTTAATACTGACCAGATACTGATTTGGTAACTTTTTTATGGTGTTTATTGCATTTTGGAACCAAACTCTTCATTTGTAGCAATAGCCAACAATATATTGTATGGGTCAATATTATCATTTTTTATGCCAAATCATTAGGATAACTTTATTAATGAACAACTTAAAAAGGGATTTTCTCAATATTTTAATTATTTCCCCCCCTCAGATATCAGATTTTCAAATTGTTGTATCTCGACGAAATATGGGCCGTATTTTTTCATCTTTTCGGATGTATAAATTTCAATTTAAAATGACTGGTTTTGTGGTCCAGGGTCACATTTAGTTATCTGATAACACTGATTGGACTTTATAGTTTTTTGTTGGTACAAACAGATTCAAAACTTATTGAATAATGATGCAGTTCACATCCAAATGTGGTGTAGTTTTTTTGCCTTCTTAATTAACCTCCGAAATCCCCCTTAAATCTCTGGTGAGATCAGTTGGGATTAAAGGCTGGATTAAGCTTTGCATGAATGTACCATGCGTCACAGTCGACTCGAGTCGGCCCTAAAAGACGCACGACTGCAGCTTAAACCTCACCCTGTTTAAAGATCAACTGAAATCTTTGATGCATGGGTTTATTGGGTTTCTGTGTGTTATGAAATCCATGTACTATACCACCTTTGAGCTCATTAGACGTCACAAATCAATGTCATGAGAGTACAGTATGCACCATATTTAAAGAAATATGTAATGATGTGTGACCAAAGTCATATAATGTAATGATATTTTCACAGAATGTTTTTTACATTTATGTAAGATGATTTTTTTGTAAAAAAAACAGTACATTTCTATTTTCACTTTGATTCAGTTGCGATCTTTATTCAAAAGCAAATAAAATCTTTTATTGCTCAAACATCACACGATTGTTCTGCTCGGTCTCATCTCTCAGAGGGATCCTTTCGGCACGGCATCTTCTCTTGATGCAGACATGAAGGATCAGGTCCAGAACCAAACCATACCCACTCTGAAAGAGTTTCTGAACCTGGCTGCACAGCACGGGAAATTGGTGATATTTGACCTCAGACGTCCACCCAAAGGTCACCCGTACAGAGACACGTGGATCACTCGCACCCTTGAGGTGTTACACAATGAGTCGTTTATTAACTCCAGCCAGGTAGGTCATGATCCAGATGGCCTACTAAATTAAAAGAAGAAATGTGAACAGAAGAGTTGTGATGGATGAAGACCCTGCTTTGGGACACGGGTGTAATACATCTCCATAATTTTCTCGCAGGTGTTGTGGTTGCCGGTGGATCAGAGGAGTCTGGTACAAGACCTCGACCCAGATTTACAGCAGACGTCTGGAGATTACGCATCCATAGAGGAACTGCAGGAAGAACGCATAGTCCGACTCAACCTTCATTACAGTTACATGTCACAGGAACAGATCAGGTACATACAGATTTATCATAGTTATTATTGCCTGAGCACACTTAAAGCCACAATATGTAGGATTTTCATCACTAGAGGTCGCTTTAACACAATAATTTTATTGATTAGTTGTTGCAGCCTAAATATAACTACAGTTTACTATAGTAAATACTATGGTATCTTCTATAGTTTCTCATGTGAGTAATTTTTAATTTCCACTCAGACATTCTCAAACTCAAACGTCATTCTGAAGTCCGAACTCAATGTTGGACTAATGCCTTAACCCAATGTCCTTATGACGCCATTACCCAACGTCCTTATGACGCCATAACCCAACGTCCTTATGACGCCATAACCCAACGTCCTTATGACGCCATAACCCAACGTCCTTATGACGCCATAACCCAACTTCCTTATGACGCCATAACCCAATGCCTTATGACGTCAGAACCTAATGTCCTTATGATGCGATAACCTAATGTCCTTATGATGCGATAACCTAATGTCCTTATGATGCGATAACCTAATGTCTTTATGACGCCATAACCCAACTTCTTTATGATGTCATAACCCAACGTACTGCTGATGTCGGAGCCCAACGTCGGCCTGACATCGGAACCCAACGTCCATTTGACGTCGGAACCCAACGTCCTTATGACGCGATAACCCAACATTAGCCTAACGCCATAACTCAACGTCCTTATGACGCGATAACCCAACGTCCTTTTGACGCCATAACCCAACGTCCTTATGACGCCATAACCCATTGTCCTTATGACGCCATAACCCAACGTCCTTATGACGCCATAACCCAACGTCCTTATGACGCCATAACCCAACGTCCTTCTGACGCCATAACCCAACGTCCTTATGACGCCATAACCCAACGTCCTTATGACATCAGAACCCAACGTCCTTATGACGCCATAACCCAACGTCCTTATGACGCCATAATTCATTCATTGACTAAAACTAGACTAAAAATGTCACCAGTTTTCGTCGACTAAAACTAGACAAAAATAGTCAAGGATAGTTCTGACTAAAATAAGACTAAAATGCCCAGACTTTTAGTCGACTAAAACTTGACTAGACTAAAAAGAGTATGAACTGACTAAAACTAATAAAAACTAAAATGTCAGCTTGACACAAAGACTAGACTAAAACTAAAATTAAAACAGGCCGCCAAAAACAACACTAGTCAGAACCTAAAGTCCTTATGACATCAGAACCCAACGTCCTTATGACGCCATAACCCAACGTCCTTATGACGCCATAACCCAACGTCCTTATGACGCCATAACCCAACGTCCTTATGACGCCATAACCCAACGTCCTTATGACATCAGAACCCAACGCCCTTATGACGCCATAACCCAACGTCCTTATGACGCCATAACCCAACGTCCTTATGACATCAGAACCCAACGTCCTTCTGACGTCAGAACTCAATGTCGGCCTAACCCCAAAACCCAACGTCGGCCTAAAGCCAGAACCCAACTTTGGCCTAACGCCAGAACCCAACGTCGGCCTAACGCCAGAACCCAACGTCGGCCTAACGCCAGAACCCAACGTCGGCCTAACTCCAGAACCCAACGTCGGCCTAACGCCAGAACCCAACGTCGGCCTAACGCCAGAACCCAACGTCGGCCTAACGCCAGAACACAACGTCGGCCTAACGCCAGAACCCAACGTCGGCCTAACGCCAGAACCCAACGTCGGCCTAACGTCAGAACCCAACGTCGGCCTAACGCCAGAACCCAACGTCGGCCTAACGCCAGAACCCAACGTCGGCCTAACGCCAGAACCCAACGTCGGCCTAACGCCAGAACCCAACGTCGGCCTTACGCCAGAACCCAACGTCGGCCTAACGCCAGAACCCAACGTCGGCCTAACGCCAGAACCCAACGTCGGCCTAACGCCAGAACCAAACGTCGGCCTAACGCCAGAACCCAACGTCGGCCTTGTAAGGTACCACCCACAAGCCCAACGACAGATACAAGTGGAGTGGGTGAAGGGGTCTCGTATTCGTTCCTTCCTCAGCGCTTCTAGAAGAATAATTCCATATCAGGATTAATTAAAATTCTTTTGACCTCTGTATTTAAATTATAATCTGACTCCAATTTAATAAAGTAACAATTTAGTGCATTGTTCCAATTATCTGTTGATCATAATTTAGATATTTGATTATTTATAAATTCCCATAGTCTTAGTTATTCGTTCATTAGGGACCCGATATCGCACAGGATATACGCCGGCCGTTTGCGTACATCTCACGAACACAAAATTGCCAGTTCCGATCTTAGTCAGAGGTTGCCGGGTAAACTAATATTTTTATGTCTGGCCGCCCCATGCTTGCTCCGATCATAAAAATAGTTACTTTAGTCACGATCATGCAACTTGCTAAGTCAGGTGATAGACATAAATCTGAGAATCCTGGTGAATGTGCTACCTGCTCCATTCAACATCAAAAAACCAGTGTGATCATATCCTGACATACTTATTTTGCGGTAATACCAGACTCCTTCTAATCTACTGGAAATAATAATTTCTGAAAGAATTAAAATAAATCAATACAATGTCTGAAGAATTCAGATGAAACAAATGTAACAATTTATTATACCAGGCAGGTTCCAGCTTCAAACATAAATGACAGAATATCATACAGAATATGATTCAAATCCAATTTGTTAAAATGATCAACAGTTACAAAGTCATACCTGGCAATAGACACTCTGGCTACAGAGTACTTCCATCATGAATATAATACACCTAAAATGGTGTAGGAAGATTCTTGTTAAAGATTTCTTCCATGATGTCTGAATACACACACCCAAAGTGTGGGGAAGATTCTTGCTAAAGAATACTTCCCAGAGTCTCTTGCCAAGCCACCTTATATACACAGAATGAGACAAAGAATAATAAAATCTCAAAACAGGATTTGGTTGGTCGGTTCTCGTGACCTGAAGAGGAGCACCAAATGGGACTGTTAACCATCTGTAATCTAGATCTTCTCATGATGTGACACCCCTCGCAGGAGTACAGATTATGTCTTTAAGTTTTAAACTTTGATACACTTTCTCTTAGTATTATAGAAATTAGACCTTTTTAACCATCGCACCATCACCTTTAAATTGAAACCAAACATGAAGATGAAACCTTTGTAGCATCACAACATAGAATGAATATGACATTACATAGATTCAATAGACCTTTAGTGAACTGGAATGTGGGAGAGGAAGTCCTGAGTCCTGGTTATTAGCGCCACCTGGGGATTTTATTGCTTTATGGGTATCTCCACAAGCAAACCCAATGCTGATCTCTTGAACGGCTACTACAGCCTAACGCCAGAACCCAACGTCGGCCTAACGCCAGAACCCAACGTCGGCCTAACGCCAGAACCCAACGTCGACCTAACGCCAGAACCCAACGTCGGCCTAACGCCAGAACCCAACGTCGGCCTAACGCCAGAACCCAACGTCGGCCTTACGCCAGAACCCAACGTCGGCCTAACGCCAGAACCCAACGTCGGCCTAACGCCAGAACCCAACGTCGGCCTAATGCCAGAACCCAACGTCGGCCTAACGCCAGAACCCAACGTCCTAATGACACGATAACCCAACGTCCTTATGACGCGATAACCTAACGTCTTTATGACGCCATAACCCAACGTCTTTATGACGTCATAATCCAACATACTGCTGATGTCATAGCCCAACGTCGGCCATACGTCGGAACCCAACGTCCATTTGCTGTCGGAACGCAACGTCCTTATGACGCAATAACCCAACATCAGCCAAACGCAATAACTCAATGTCCTTATGACGCCATAACCCAACGTCCTTATCACGCCGGAACCCAATGTCCTTCTGACGTCAGATCCCAACGTCCTTCTGATGTCAAAACTCAACATCGGCCTGACGTAACAACCCAACGCCCTTCTGATGTCAAAACCCAAAGTCCTTTTGACATCAGATCCCAATGTCTTTTTCTTTTCTTGAACCATACATAACCCCTTCTTTCATCTCCTCAATGTGTTTGTTTTTCATTTCAGAAAATACGCCTCAGTGAACATCAGCACTAACCTGTATGTGATCAGTCAGCCGTGGCTTTATTCATTGGCTTGGTGTGCTGGCGTTCATTCGGTCACTACAAACGCCCTTCACATTCTGAAGCCACTGCGACGGCCTCTGTTTCTCATGGTGAGGTCACAGACATTCAGCATTGAGATTATTTTTGTGTTATTGTTTGTAATCTTGTTTTCTTCATCTTACACACGTTCAGACTCCAGAAGAATACAGTCTGATGTGGAGCCTGACGGATGTCATCTCTGCTTTCCTCATCGCTGCTGTTTTTATATTTCACTGGTGAGTTTTGATCCTGGAGCGCCATATTCCTGTCAGGTTCAGTTTTAGTGCTGATGTTTTTTTTTAAATAACCTGAGATTTTTCTGCAAACCACTTTGCATACTGTTTATTTTAGGGTACATGCAATGAAAAAAAATAAAGGCTGGATTTACTTAAAAATATAGTGCATCATTTTTGCATCCATTTTTTTAAGAAATATTACATGGAGTTTTAAGCAATTTATGCAATTGCTAAAATTTTCAAATAAAACTGGATGCAAAAATGATGCACTATATTTTTAAGTAAATCCAGCGTATTTATTTGTACAATTTGTCATGGTTTTGAACTAAAAACAGAAAACATTTTAAACCTAGTGGTCAACCAATATTTTTTTAATTGACGATATCAATATTGAGAAAGCAATGTGGCCAACATGAGTCCGATATCCATGTCCTGCTTTTCCCGGTAAAATGTGTGTCTCTCTCAGCATTTCAGCAAGTAAACCTCACCCACTGATTTACAAAGAATTTGCATACAAGTTGACTTTGAAAATGAAAACGAAAACCTGAACGAAAAGTGGACTTTACATTTAAATTGTTGTCACTATCATTGCGTGAGCATTAGTAAAAAGCCTTTCACAACTTTTTCTATAATGAAATGGTAAATCGATGTTGATTTTTATCATTAATTAATTTATTTAAAATCTGGCAGAAAAATCTTCCATGCATGAGCGTGTAACAGACAAAATTTTTTGTATAAGCCTTATTAAGAAGAAAAACAAACGCCTTTTTATTTTTCCAAAAGTTGCACTTTTTTTTATAAAATATAACTAATTTTGTTGCTAGGTGCTTTTTGAAAAAATAAGTTTTGAAAATCTAGCAACAAAATTGTTAAGTTGGCTTTCTTAAGTGAATGTTTATGTTTAATCACCGGTCATCTTTTCCTCTTCAGGTGGCGTGAGAGAGGTTTACCCTTCTGGTCTGGTAGTAGACAGGTGAATGAGAACGGGCCGTACAGCAAGTTCAGGACTGGTAAGTTAAAGATAAACAAACAGAGACCGGAAGTAAAGTTTCGCTCAGACGCACAATCGCGTCACCGCACGTGTGTCGGATGAAACCGTCTATAAATGTGCCAAATTTAAGTATTTACTGTTTTGTATTAGATTGTAATTATGGTATTTAACATCATTAATAGTGTTTTAAAACAGTATTGATTAGTTTTCCATTTAGTGAAAAATTATTATTTTTAAATTAATCTCAAGAAGTTTACTCCTTATCCACCTCCCCAAAATCGTGAGCTATGTTTTTCCCCTGCAAGACCCCTTTGAAGTGCATGGCATTCGCTGGAACCCTCTATTCTTTGATGGCCCATCGCTCTCTCTGGATTCCCATCTCTCCCTGCATGTTTCTCCTATGCATGGCTATCCTGTACCCATCTGACTCTTCATCACTCTTATTACTGCTGTGTGAGCCACGGTGATGTTTCTCCTTTTCTTCCACGCCTTCGTACGGCAGAGCTCAGCGACGTCTGGTCCATCTCAAGTGTCATCGTTCATGTGGAACCTCACAACTCACCGGTTACACCCAACCTGCCCACCATCTCAGAAGAGCCGCCCGTCTGATACGGAGATCTTTTGGAAAGAGCAGTGGAGAGATGCGTGGAGGAAGCTTCAGTTGATGATCATCATTGTGCGTCCATTTCCATGCACATGAGCTTCAGATCGACACAGATGCTGCACGGAGTGGAGCTTCTGGTGTGAAGCGTTTCACAAAACCTCTCCGACAAAAGATGGTTTTCCTAGACATTTCCCGACAGAACCTCACTGGAGGAAACTCCAAATGGGTCATAGCATGGAAATAAAGACACTAGAGTTGTTTTTATAAACACTTCATGAGTATCATGTAATCTGGACTTTAATATACGAAATTGATCTTAAGTGGCATATAAGATGTAAAAAACGAACCCAGAATTTGGATCTGAGGACAAACACGCTGTTATATTTTAGATTGGAAAATAAGGCCTTTTTTAGGATCTTTAAGATTGGGGACATTGTGACATTTTTTAAATGAAAGTTTGCACATTTTTTCACAATTTTTACAGTAGATTTTTTATTATTTATTTTTATTATTATTTTTTTATTATTGAAAGTTATTATTTTTCACAATAATTTATATAAATGTAATAATCATACATTTAAAAATAAATTTGATGTTTATATATTTAGTATACATTTAATGATTTAATATAAACTTAATATTCATACATTTATAAATAAATGTGATGTTTATATATTTAATATAAATGTTATGATTTAACATAAATATAAATGAATGTAGTACCATAGATACTACAATAATATAAACATACAAATGATATATATTTCACATTAAAAAAAATATAATTTTCTATTTAGTTAATCAGGGTTTGGGGGGGTGAATTAATGTGTTAAACAGAAAAATGTCACAATGCAAGATATCTAGTCATAAAAAGTTTGGATTTTAGGGTAAAATAATTAAAAATAACTCCCTTAAAAGTACATTCTTGGTCTAATATAAAACTTCTGTACTTTGATTTATGTATTATGTATTGCAATAATCGTGGTACTTACATGCTATTTCTTTATGGCATACCATGGTAGTGCCATCAGACAACGATATGAGAGGTCATTCTGTTTCTCCAGCTTCTGTGAAGTTACTTTTCTTCAACATGAATGACTCAATAAAAGGAGCTGTATGTATTATTGACTTCTAGTGGTTAAACTTTTTAACCGCAGTCTAAATTCAAAATATTGGAGACGTTTTTCCATTCCCCTTTCTCGGGTTGCCAAACACATACAGTACAGGAGCGCAACTGACGATGGAAAGCATACGTTTATCTTCTCATTTTTACGTTTGCAATGTTGTCAGCAAATTACAAACCTGCTTGTGTGGATTTTTATAACTCTCATTTCGGAGATTGTGTCCACCAAATATCACATTTATGGGCCATTGCAATCTTATTTAAGAAACCGTGATAACTGGCAACCGAGCTGTCGAACTATAAACTATAGGGTAAATTGGTGGGACCAAAATAAACAGACATTTTGAAACACACAAAAATGATATATCAACATATATTTTATGTTACATTAGCTTAAAAAAAAACTAGTTAAAATTGTTTAACCTGTCAATTTAAAAATGTCAATTTATCACAAGTGAAAACTTTAAAAAGTAGGTTGAATTGACTTGCATAAAGTTGTCTGAACTTCAAGCTGCATTTTCTTAACCGTGCACGGAAGGCAGATTTCAAAAAGAGATTAACTGGCTACAGCATTGTTTTTCAGAGAAACCGATACATGAACTTAGCATGTTTCCTAAATATCTACAAATATTTATTTTATTTAGTACAGTCAAAAACCTACATACAGCTCCTTTAATATCCAGATGCTCAAACTGTAGTGCTTGGCAAAAAAGAAAGAAAGTACTTGTCATTGCAAAGGCATTTGAAATATTTCAGACTTCTCTGGAAATATTTAAGATTTCAGGTCTTTAAGATTTAAGTAAACATCAAATAAAAAACTGTAACGACAATCTGGAAGTTTGAAGTTAGTGTAATGTTTTCTGGGAGGACATACAGTACAGTACAGTTTTCTTCTGTTCATTGAGTTACAGGCCAAACATGCCAAGAAATATAACCAGCTTAAAGATGTATTTGCAAGTGACCAATAAATTATAATACAGATGTTGTTCAAAATGTGCCAGTCAAGAATTAAACTGCAGTCAACCCGCATCATGTGACTCACAGTGACTGCATACATACTGTACCTCCAGATGTGTGAGCTTTCCATGGAGTGATGAAACTTTTTTGCCTGTATAAAATGCAATGTCTAGTACTGATTTTATTTACTTCATGTAAATAACTATATGTCTTAATGTAACATATGTCTGTATATATATGATTGTAAACTGATCTTAAACAGCATTCTGATCATTTTTGTTGTCTCTTTATAAATGTTTTAACTGTAAAAGATTTAATATTTACAATTTTTTGCCAATATCATGTTCAGAAAATTGTATCGTACACAGTAAAAAGTTGGTTCAACGTAAAAACTTACTTAAATTAACACCTGAAAAAATTATGTTTATTCAACTTACATTTTAAAGGTTTTTTTTAGAAAAATAAATTTAGTAGGTGTTACCAATTGTAGAAATTTTTTAAGTTGATCCAACTTTTCACTTTTTACTGTGTAACACTACAATAATTTATTTAATAACGTTAGTAAATGCATTGGTTCATGAGTAAAACTACACAAGAAAATAAGTCTAGTTTTTAGAGCAAAAAATATCAAATTTAAGTGATTTTGTGCATAAAACAAGCAAAAAATCTGCCAATGGGGTAAGCAAAAAAATCTTGAACATTTTTCTTAAACAGTAAATTTAAGAAAAATTCGCTTACCCCTTTTGCAGATTGTTTTGCTTGTTTTATGCACAAAATCACTTTAATTTGTTATTTTTGGTCTAAAAACTAGACTTATTTTCTTGGGTTGTTTTGCTCATCAAGAAAAAGCATCTTAATTTAAGATTTTTTAAAGATTTTTACTGAAAACAAGACACAAATACTAAGAAATGTTTTTCTTGAAAATAATTTTTTTGCAGTGTGTACAGTGTACAAACCAGTCTTACCAGAAGATTTTGATATAAAACTTTTATTTTAAACTAATATGGTGGTTTACATAAACAAGTGGCAACGTTTCAGTGCTTAGGAGTTTAATCTACTCGTGAATTTATAACCATGATAAACAAGCAATACACTGCAAAAAATGACTTTCTTACTTAGTATGTTTGTCTTGTTTTTAGTAGAAATCTCTAAAAATTATTAAATTAAGTGCTTTTTCTTGATGAGCAAAATGACCTATGAAAATTAGTTTAGTTTATAGACAAAAAATATACAATTGATATGAATTTGTGATTAAAACAAGCAAAAAATCTGCCAATGGGATGAGAAAAAAAACTTAAATTGTTTTAGAAAAAAGAAAACTAATATTAAGCAAAATTTTCTCACCCCATATTTTTCAAGAATTGCTCATCAAGAAAATACATCTTGATTTAAGAATTTGTAGATATTTCTACTGAAAACAAGACAAAAATACTAAGAAAGTCATTTTTTACAGTGTGCTTCACTGCAAAAAAAAATGATTTTCAAGAAAAAAAATCTTAGTATTTTTGTCGTGTTTTTAGTAAAAATATCTAAACATTCTTAAATTAATTTTTATACCAAATTTAGGTGATTTTGTGCATAAAACAAGCAAAAAATCTGCCAATGGGGTATTCAAAAAATCTTTAAAAAAAATGTAAACACTAAATTCAAGAAAAATTAGCTTACCCTATTGGCAGATTTTTTGCTTGTTTTATGCACAAAATCACCTTAATTTGATATTTTTGGTATAAAAACTAAACTTATTTTCTTGGGTCGTTTTTCTCATCAAGATTTAAGAATGTTTAGATATTTTTACTGAAAACAAGACAAAAATACCAATAATTTTTTTCTTGAAAATCATTTTTTGCAGTGTAGTTTAGTTGAATTCAGCTCTTACAGTGTCATCCAATTTCAGTGCAAATAAAGGCCATAAATTAAGTTGATAAATTAAATTTATAATTACAATGGACAAAGACATGGAACCATGTTTACACTCATGATAAAAGACCAAAAGGTTTTCAATCTCAGATTTCTTATGCCACTGAAATATCCCAAACATTCACCATATCAGTCTTGAACATACATAAATCCATGTAGATGATGTAATTTTTTATCAATTTTCAAAACACCCTTTATATTTCTCTTAACATCATCTGAAAATATATGTAGGCTGATCCAGAGATGATCATGTAAACTGAAATTATGTGCTTTAATACAGGCTGCAAAAACAAACTTACTCGTCTTACAAAAAAGTATTAAGGCATTCAGTGTAACAATATAAAAAAAATGTGAATCTGAATAAAACCGAGTTGCATAAAATAAACACAAACAAAGTTATAAAAGCAATATTTTTGCTTTCATGAAGACCACCAAAAAGACTTATTTACAAACATAAATATCTCAACGTGTTTGTTCAGAGCTGTTACTGTGAGGAAGACATCAAAAATGATATTTTTATAATGCTAAAAATGTTTCGGGATGCATATGTGCCATTCAGTTCATAGACTTGGTAAATGTGCATTACCACATATAATATAATATACAGTCATTTAACAAAAGACACAAACTCTGATGCACAAATATATTTCAGATGTTGTTATGCAAAGCTTTCTAGAGCTGCTCAGAGGTAGTCATCCTCACTGGAGGCAGATGAAGAGTTATCATCGGGGTACATCGAGCCCTGAGAGCTGGCAGAGGGCGTACGGCTCATTCGCCACAGCTGGGCAGCAAAGGCCCGCCCCCAACTGCAGGGCCGACCAATAGGGCGCAGCAGACGCACCAGCTCTGCGGCCTCGAGCCAATCAAACGTTCACTTGCTTTGAGCGCGAGTGTTACGCTGCCTACTCATACTGGTCAGCATCTGGCTAATGTAGGACGTCAACAGGTCGTCCATTTTATAACCCTGTTATGAGGAAAGCAGAGAGGTAAATGCAATGATTCATAGATATAAAGTTAAAGGTGTTGTGTGGTTTCATGTCTCACCAGTGATGTCTCACACAGAAGTTTGCTGCCCTGAACCAGGTTTCCAATGGTAATGTGGAAATATGTGTTTCCACTGCTCCAGTTGGAAATCTTCGTGAAGGGATACGTGATTAAAATATCCTGTGGATAGAGAAAAAAATCACTGCATGATCGGATCGATACAAAGACATAAATACACAGACAGCTAATAATAAAGACAACTCATACCTTGTTTTTGGGGTCGATCAGACTGACTCCATATTTGTTTAGGGCTATCAGCAGTATCTCAGGAAAGTTTGGCTCGGTGGTTTGCTGAATTGACAAGAAAGATTTTATGTTTGTGTCTAACATCTGTAACACAAGATCATTTATCTTTAAAGCGGTTTTGTGTTACCTTCACTTCAAAGAAAGCAGAACCAAACGTGGGCCATTTGAAAATGATCTTCAGAAACATCAGCTTGGCTTCCTCCCTCGATTTACCAGCGTGTCTGTTGAAGTATGCCACAATTGACTGCAAAATGAAAAATATACGTTGTGTCAATGCAAATAAAATGGACAAATTTGAGGAAAATACATTTGAATAGCACAGCTGTAAAACACAAACCCTCTTCCAGTCGTCCGGTGAGAGTTGGCGTATCAGATCCTGAGGAATGAGCTCCTTTAGCATTTTGGGAATGCTGGGAAAGTGGGATTTGTCATCTTCAAATTTGACTCGGTAGATCAGGGCACCAAGCTGGAAAACCTCGTCTCTGGAGCACTTGTGATATCCACGAAGATACTTGGGTAATTCCTGGATATTTATAAATAAAATTTGACATTGTAAAATGTCTTAAACAGTACTGTAATGATGTGTTTAGTATTAAATAGTATGTTTTATATGTGATATCTGTGGTTTTGTACTATACAGTAGTTTTTTGACTCACCTGATAATAATGAAAGATAGAGTCTGCAAAAGAGTCTTTCCCTGGAACTGTGGCCGTCCACAACTTCTTCATAAAAAACACCTGGTAGGTCAGTGAAGGAACTATACCTGAACATCAGAAAACAACAATTATAGCATTTATTATCTAACACAGGTTTAGACCCTCAGACTAATACCATAGTAGGGAATGATAACCATATTCATGAGATTTGCATGGTACTTCAAAGTGCTTTGAACAATACAATCACAATACCATGGTATCTGGGTCAGTGCAAAAACTGTTTTTATTTATTTTATTTATTTATAAATAAAGCACAAATCAGGTTTATTTCAATGCACAGTGAATTTATGTTGATTTTATGCAACAACAAAAAATACTTTTGCACAATTTTTATGAAAGTTAAGACTGAATGGACCTGAAAATGTCAAATGGTGTAACCGCCAATTGCGCTAAAGAATGAGAAATATTAAATAATTTATCCACCTTGATGGCATGTAAGCATAATCATAAAAAATAATTTTAAAATATAATTTTATTAGTTATTTCTAAATGTACATTTTAATGCGTTTTTATCATATTTGTCCTGACATATGCTGAAAACAGCTCTGTTTTCCAAATAATCTTTGACAAATGATGTAAAAAAAATCATATTACACTAAACTAGATGATTATATTTGATTCCACATGTTTTTATGAATATATTTAAAAAAAATTCTAGTTACACCAATTGACACAGACTGGATACACCACATTGACATTTTTGAAATTATCCCCCAAATATTCTTTTAAAATGAAATAAAACCAGAAATTTTAGACTTGGTCCTCAAAAAAGAAAATGTATGCAAGTAATCTGCTAATTTATTTTGAAATTTTAACCATTTTACATTTATTTGAACCATACGGACACAAAATAATTAACGTCACGTCATTGGCTCATATATCCAAATAACTTGGTAATACTATTTGCTAATTTCATTTAATAAAAAGCATTATTCATTTAATAATTCATGATTTAAAGAATTACTTCACTTTCACAAAAAATCCTGAAAATGTACTCACCCCCATGTTATCCAAAATGTGTTTATGTCTTTCTTTGTTCAGTTGAGAAGAAATCCAGGATTTTTCTCCATACAGTGGATTGGACCTCAATCGTTTGCAGCTTCAATGCAGCTTCAAACGGCTCTAAACAATCCCAACTTATGCATAAGTTGTGGTTTAAAAGTACCTTTTTTTCTGTGAAAATATGATTGTTTTGCTAGGAAAAATGGATTGTTTAGAGCCCTTTAAATCTGCATTGAATCTGTAAACTGTTGAGGTCCACTAAAGTCCACAAGAAGGAGAAAAATCTTCAAATGTTTTCCTCAATTTCTTTTTGACTGAACAAAGACATAAGGATGACATGGTGATGAGTAAATTATCAGATTTTTTTATGAAAGTGGAGCATTTATTTAATAATACGATTAATTAGCATGAATTAGTTCATAAGATAAATATGACAAATATGGTAAACAATAATAAATATGAAGTAAAATTCACAGCTGTACCGTCTTTAGCTGGTCTAGATTTCTTTATCCAGTCAGTCAAATGCCGGACAAAGTCAAAGAAGAAATCCCCCTCAGGTACACTGATCACCTACAACACCAACCCATAAAAACCCAAAATCACCTTCTGCTTTAATGATGACTGGAGTTTGGAGAAAAGCTCTGTTTTTATTCATTTCGAGTTAGATCACACTAAAAGTACATTTGGTAACACTATGATATCTGGTTAAATGGGTCACAGTGTGCAATGTTACCTTATCAGATATCTTGACAAACAGACTAAAGCCTTCTGGTGATTTCAGCAGCAGTCTAGTAGAGATGTTGAGACAAAAGTCTTTGGCTTTTGTGCTGGACTCAACCTCAAAAGCCTGAAACAGACATTAGTAACATTAACAGCCACTCTTAAAACTTCTGTAAAGATTTAAACATACATCACATCTCTGTCATGCTGTTTAACGCTGTGATTTTTAACCCAGACAGCAAACGAATCTGGGCTGGACCCACGCCATAGTCTGCACCTAACAGCAAAAAATACATTTCCCTGGCCAAAAATATATTTTAAATATATGCTTAATTGATTTTGTAGAAAGTAATGCTCAATTGAATATATTTTTTATTTGAAAATATATTTAGTTTTAACCTTCATATATCAACATATATTTCAAAATGCATTTCAAGGGGAAGCAAATACATTTCAAATTTTACATACGATATGTCAAAAATTTATTTATATTTTATATTATGAATATATTTTACATATGCGAAATACAAGGTAATGTTATATAAGTATATTTTTGATGTTAAAAGTTCGTAACAAAGTTTTTCTTCCAAATCAACGTGAATATATTTCCTTGGATTGAAGTATATGGAGGGCTAAATATATATATATATATATATATATATATATATATATATATATATATATTTTAATGCTTTACAATTTATTTACCTATTTACTACAAAAAATGGCCAGAAAA
Source organism: Misgurnus mizolepis (assembly GCA_025389145.1). Lineage (NCBI taxonomy): Eukaryota > Metazoa > Chordata > Actinopteri > Cypriniformes > Cobitidae > Misgurnus > Misgurnus mizolepis. The sequence goes on along the minus strand of JAIFKI010000025.1, from coordinate 25,864,700 downwards.
TATATCGGGGAAATATATATTTTGTAAACATATTCCAAAATATATTTCAGCAAATATATTTTTTGGCAATTTTTTAATATTTTTAAATATTTCAAAATATACAAAAATTGCCAAAAAATATATCAGTGAAAAATATATTTTGTAAACATATTCCAAAATATATTTCAGCAAATATATTTTTTGGCAATTTTTGTAATTTTAATATATTTCAAAATACACAAAAATTGCCAAAAATATATCAGTGAAAAATATATTTTTGTAAACATATTCCAAAATATATTTCAGCAAATATATTTTTTGGAAATTTTTGTAATTTTTTTAATATATTTTAAAATACACAAAAATTGCCAAAAATATATCAGTGAAAAATATATTTTTGTAAACATATTCCAAAATATATTTCATCAAATATATTTTTTGGCAATTTTTAAAAATATTTTTAAATATATTATAAAATATACAAACTTGCCAAAAAATATATCGTTGAAAAATATATTTTTGTAAACATATTCCAAAATATATTTCAGCAAATATATTTTTTGCCAATTCTTGGAATATTTTTAAATATATTTCAAAATATAAAAAAATTGCCAAAACATATATTGGTGAAAAATATATATTTTTTAAACATATTCCAAAATATATTTCAGCCAATATATTTTTTGGCAATTTTTGTAATATTTTTAAATATATTTCAAAATACACAAAAATTTCCAAAATATATATCGGTGAGAAATATCTTTTGTAAACATATTCCAAAATATATTTCAGCAAATATTTTTTGGCAATTTTTGTAATTTTTAAAATATATTTCAAAATTCACAAAAATTGAACAAAAATATATCGGTGAGAAATATCTTTTGTAAACATATTCCAAAATATATTTCAGCAAATATATATATTTTTTGCAATTTTTGTAATTTTTTTAAAATTTATTTCAAAATACACAAAAATTGCAAAAAAATATATCGGTGAGAAATATCTTTTGTAAACATATTCCAAAATATATTTCAGCAAATATATTTTTTTGGCAATTTTTAGTATATTTTGAAAATATATTTTAAAATATAGCCTATTTTTTGCCATATGGGCAGCTCCAGTGCAGATCTGGCCTGGAGTCGTCTGCTGTCTGGAAACATACCAAACTATTTCCAAACTAGTTTGCTTTGACTTGTAACATTACGATCGAAAAATGATGTGTCATTTTTCATTTTAAGTGAGTTAGCAGCACAGTATATCACATTTTCTGGGTCAGCACATGTAACAAGATGTACAGTTAGTCATAGACATTGTGTCTCACCTCATCTGTGTCATCAGGGAAATAGACTTTATGAAAGATCTGCGTGGTCTTATGTTGAATAGCCTCCACTTCAACCAGGTGAGGGGGATACTTCCGAGAGCCATTCCTAAAACACAAACAATGACTCATTCATACTCTAACAGCCATTAAAACTGCAGACAGCACCAAAAAAACATCACGACTCTCAAGTCTTAATGACTCTGAGCTCACAGTGAGGTGCACAGAGAAAAATACAAAGAAAAACAGAGAAACAAATACACAACATAATTTTAGAACAGAAGCACATTTTGTGCTATTTTAGCCGTTTACCAAGATGTATTTCAGTTACAGTCCTATAATGAATATTGGCTTAAAATGCTCTCAGTTTTACTTAGAGGATATTCTCATCCAAACTGAATGAAGGGTTTTCCGAATTACAGTCGTTTAATATTTAACTCCCCTTTTTTAAAGAGGCCAAAAGTAATGGGACAGGTGACTTCAAAGCTGTTTTATGGACAGGTATTGTCTATTTGTTAAATCATTTCCTCATAAATGAAGGATGTTTAGTAATCAATACACCACAGAAAACATGGTTACTACACTTTTACCACAAAAAAACCATGGTAAATTTTGGTAAGGGTGTGTTAGCAGGTGTTTTATTTATTTAAGCTTAAAATGATGTTTTAAGATTTTACAATTTAATTCATCATCTCACAAACCCTCTGCAATTCCGTCTCGAACCACCAGGGGTTTGAGAAACCCTACAGTACAGTACAGTATATGCAGGTGTATTTACCGTAAAGCTTTCTGCAGTCTCTGCATGCAGTCGGAAGCCAGTGGATGATGTTTCTTCGATTGCAGGAATCTCTGGACATGCGGCAACAGGACGTTACTGGGAGGAATGAGACCGGTACACAACCAGAGCAGCTCCCAACCTTTCTCCTCGCTGTACCTGTAACAAACATTCATCACTACAGCTTTACAGAACTATTATCAGTTGATATTAATGACAGCATCACTACTGATGGACAGGAATTAAGTGTGAAGATGTGTTTTGGGTTATGTAGGCCAAAAATAACTCACTTGATGTGGTTGTCGGTCAGCTGTTTAATTATCTGACAGTAGATCTCATCTTTCAGAGGCTCCGCCTTCAGCGCGCCCTCGAAGATCTGATCCGTCAGCTCATTCACAGATCGCGTCCGTTTGGATGGATAATCGCCCATATATTTCATCATAGGTGCAGAATGTGTCAAGGACTTTTAACTTTAAAAAATGAAATTCACAAAAGTATGTTGAAACGCTCCAGTAAAGTGAAGGATATCAATGAAGGCCATGCAGGCCTCTTGTGAAAGCTCCTCATGGTTCACACATTTCTTCAGTAGGGCTTGTTTGATGGGCTCTCGTGTGCAGCTCCACAGTTTGTCTTTCCCTCGGTTTTTGGTGATCATCACTCTGCTGAGCGTGTGTTTGGGAGGAGGTCTGGATGAGGGAATGAAGTCAGATGATAAAGTCTGCAGTTGTTCATAGACCTTTTTTACTGTCAAACATATACCATTACTGTACCACAATAAGGATAAATTATTACAATTATGATGTATCATCTTAGTATTTGTTGTACTGCTTTTAATGATGTCGTTTTTAGTAATGAACACATCTTCTGCACATAATAAACTTATTACTGAATTACAGTCACAAGACTGGAAATCACAAGTGACGTTAATTACACATAAATTCAAAAATCACAAAAAAGGACAATTTAAGAGAAAACGTTTTTTTCTAACCAAATGTTCGGCAAGGAATTTCAAGCGATTTTAAGGTTTAATTGTTTACCTTTTTTTTTTACTCATACTGTATTTTGATTTTTTTGTTAGGGTGTACACGCCAAAATTGCTGGGTTATTTTCCATCCAGCGTTTGGTCAAAAATTGACAAACCCAGCCGCTGGGTAAAATTTACCTAAATGTTAACATTTGACCCAACAGTGGGTTAAAACCATATTGCGGTGAAACATATTTGATATCTGTGACCCTGGATCACACAAGCAGTATTATGTTGCATGGGTATATTTGTTGCACTAGCCAAAAATACATTGTATGGGTCAATTTTTATTTTTTACACTGCAAAAAAATGATTTCAAGAAAAAAATTCTTAGCATGTTTGTCTTGTTTTCAGTAAGAATATCAAAAAAAATCTTAAATTAAGATGCTTTTTCTTGATGAGCAAAACGACCTAAGAAAATAATTCTAGTTTTTAGACCAAAAATATCAAATTTATGTGATTTTGTGCATAAAACAAGCAAACAAATCTGCCAATGGGGTAAGCAAAAAATCTTTAAAATTTTTATTAAACACTAAATTCAAGAAAAATTGGCTTACCCTATTAGCAGATTTTTTTTGCTTGTTTTATGCACAAAATTTGATATTTTTGGTCTAAAAACTAGACTTATTTTCTTGGGTCGTTTTGCTCATCAAGAAAAAGCATCTTAATTTAAGAATGTTTAAATATTTTTACTGAAAACAAGAAAAAATACTAAGACATTTTTTCTTGAAAATACATTTTTTGCAGTCCAAAAATTACTTATTTATTTTTGTTTATTTTGTATTTTTGTCTTTGTTTTAGTACAAATATTAAAAAATTCTTAAATCAAGATTCATTTTGTTGATGAGCAAAATCACCTAAGAAAATAAGTCTATTCTTAAACAAAAATATCAAATTTAATTGAATTTGTGTATAAAAATAAATAAATCTGCCAGTATGTAAGAAAATTTTCTCTTGAATTTTTCTTGAATTAAGTGTTACTTATTTCAAGATTTTATCTTACTCCATTGGCAGATGGTTTTAATTGTTTTGTTTTTTGTTGTTGCACAAATTCACTTAAATTTGATATTTTTTTGTCTAATTAATAGACTTAATTTCTAAGGTCATTTTCCTCATCAAGAAAATGCATCACGATTTAAGAATTTTTAGATATTTGTACTTAAGGCAAAAATACTAAGTAAGAAAGTAATTTTTTGCAGTGTATGCCAAAAATCATTAGGATATAAACTCATTCCCCGCTAGCCTTATTTTTTTAATTGTCCACCAGCATTTTTGTGATTTTCACAAAAGTTTCACAAAATGCCTTCCAGGAAATTTCTTTTATCAATATTTAAACATACAAATATATCAAATGAAAGAACAGACCTTCTGCTTTCAAACAAACAAACAAACAAACAAACAAAACGGAAAAAAAGTTTCATCCCATCTTCATTTGTTCTATTTTTATAACCTCTTACATATAGTTAGGTTTCTCAAAATTACAAAATTTTGAGCAAAAAGCTGAAATCATTGCGTTTTTGTAAAGGATTTTTGTTAGAGATCAGATTCAGAACGATGATCAAAACATACACAGAGTTTAAAATGTTGTTAAAATTCTACCGTAAATATATTAAAATGTATTTATCGTTAGTAAAATGTGTTGCTATTGACTTCATTTGGACAACTTTAAAGGTGATTTTCTCAATTTCGTTTTTTTTTTTTTTGCACCCTCAGATTCCAGATTTTCAAATAGTATTTAAGGTTATGTGCATGCAGTTAGAGATGAATCACCTGAAGTAGTCATAAGAGAACTCCTCCAATGTGTACGGCTTTACTCTCTCTGTACTCTCCATCATGGGCACGTGGGAAATCCGGACCGACTCCTGACGCTGATCCGGTGTCATAGTAACCAAAGCCTGAGAGGAAACAAGAGATAGAAAACAACACGAGTGAGAGAGAGTATCTCACCATAAAAGCAAATCTTGTAAATATAATACAGAATGGTTACCACAATATCAGGTGAAGGTCTGATGACGGTAGGCAGCACATACACGCAATCTGCAGGGAAATCTCCTCTCTGTTTGGTTCTGTCATTGGTGCCGTGAGCCCAGCCCGATGTCATGACCTGCTCACCCGTGTCCTGATCCAACAGAATCAGATCCCCTTTCAGGAAACCCAGGAACGTTGAATCATTGCTGGCTGAAAGACGCAGAAAGACAAAAGCTTATGACACTCTTCTCTTTGATAGTGTGCATGCATAAACACATTGGGTGAAAGCTAACCCAAATTAAAAATGGGATGCTGTACAAAGTACATTTCTATGGTTGACCAGCTTCACCAGAAAAGCCATGCTGGTTGACTAGTCTCAACAGACAGAACCAAACCAGGTATTCCCAACAAACCTAACCTGGGCTGGGATTGTCCTGTATGGCCACAACAAACTTTGATCTTTTCCTGAGACCCTCCAGGAAGGTGACCACCAGATCTCGTATGTCCTCTGCATTATTGGAGGTGAAAGTGTACTCGTCCGCTTTAATGGTGGCCAGGGTGAAACTTTGAGCTTGATGCTTTCCCCCTCTGACAAAACAAGAAAGAAATCATCTTCATATTTCTCTTTAAAGCTAAATCATAACAAATATATAAAAAAAAAACTGTGCATCCTCACTTGCTGCTGGAAACGCCGGTGATCTCTGGGAAAGAAAGCTCAAGGAGAACCTGCTCCTGTTCATCCACAAAGTAAACACCTGTCCAGTTCACAGCCACTATCACATCATTCTTGGGTAGACTGGGACCTACGGACAGAAATATAATAATACTAATAAACATAACAGTCAGCAGACGTAAGAGACACTTTTATTCAGACAAAGCGACTTACAACAGTGAGGAAAACAATAAAGCCATAATATGAGAAGTGCTATAAAAAGCTTTGACAATTTGGAAAGATAATACCTGTTAAACAGAAAGATTTCTCTAGACATAAAGCTCAAAAACTCTTGAGTAAAAAATATCAAACATATACCTGAAAATTTAAAGGCCTCGTAAAATCTTGAGAATAACAAAGGCCACTTGTAACGGGCAAAATCAACCACTTCTTCTTTGACTTTCTGAGGGTCCACTCTCTTCTGAGTATAGATGCCCTACAAAGACAGCACAAAACCCCAGTGAAGTAGAGCACTTAAATCGTGGGTTAACATCAATATACTTCTTATTATATGTATGTGCAGTATGAAACACTTGCATGGCATACCAGCTGTTTCCCAAATGACTATACACTATGCACTATGTACTCAACCGTCAAGTGTATGAATTTAGACAAGTAGTATGATGAATTTTTACTAACCGAAAGTATAAGTGGTTTCACAGACAAAGGTAAATGACATCAAACACATATTATTTTGTCAATGTTATCTGTTTTGCCCCAAATAGCCTCAGTCTTCATCAGACTGAAGTGTAATCTGTGCTTGATAGCTCCGCCTCCCTTCCATCACATGGGCGAAACTGTGACGGCTGTGTGCATGAAGGTTCCAGCGTTTCACACTTCATTTATTTAGTTGAAAGAATGCATCCTCTGAGTCCATAAAGGGCACTTACTTTTTTAATTTCCAATGTGAACACACTACTTACTCTATTTATACAACAAAATTACATATTGTAGTAAATAAGTATGCAATTTGGGATGCACCAATGAGTTTCTCTCCATTGTTGACACAAATTTACTAAAATTTCATTACGGCTGCCACTAGGGGGCGAACTCCAACAGTCGGATCCAAATGTAGTGTACAATGGAAAGGTTGTTTAGCCAATATATCTTTAAAATATAAAAAAACCCATGAAGTGCAATTTTAATCATTGGGAGAAGACTGGCTATGTGTTGTGAATACTTGAAATATAACAATTTATGAAAGTGTAACAGTTATAAACAAAAGCCGTTTATGATCTCTGCATTACAGTCAGTGCAATACAAAAATACATGTGTTGATTATTTACACTTGCACTTTTTTGTGTAATGTTTCTAGTTAAACTATTAAAGGGATAGTTCGGCCAAAAATGACATTAAACCCATGATTTACTCACCCCCAAGCTGTCCGAGTTGCATATGTCCATCGTTTTTCAGACAAACACATTTTCGGATATTTTAGAAAATGTTTTAGATCTTTTAGTTGATTAAATGTGACGTTACGGAGTCTATGACCTTCAAGTCCAAAAAAAATGCGTCCATCCTTCACAAATTAAATCCAAACGGCTCCAGGATGATAAAGAAATGTCCTCTGAGGGTAATCCGAGCGGTGTTGTTGTAGAAATATCCATATTTAAAACTTTATTAACGTAAATAACTAACTTCCGGTAGCTACAACAACACCGCTCGGATTACCCTCAGAAGACCTTTGTTTATCATTCTGGAGCCGTTTGGATTTATTTTGTGAAGGATGGACGCACTTTTTTTGGACTTGAAGGTTGTGGACCCCGTAACTTCACATTTAATGAACTGAAAGATCTAAAACATTTTCAAAAATTTCCGAAAATGTGTTTGTCTGAAAAACGATGGACATATGCAACTCGGACAGCTTGGGGGTGAGTAAATCATGGGTTTAATATCATTTTTGCCCGAATTATCCCTTTAACATTTGGCTTTTGCGATGTTAAACTGCAATTGTTTTTAAAATATTAAAAATGAAAATTTCAGTAATAAAAAGCCAAAATACTGGATACAAGAAGTGTGCATATTTTTTGAAAAAAAAAAAATATTCTATATATCCGTCACGTACACTGCGGTCTGCTGAAACAATTAAACAATTGTGATAGGCGCTATATAAATAAAATTGAATTGAATTGAAATGAAATGAAATTAAACCATCATTTTCTTTCAATAATATTGTCTTTCTTTCACCAGGCTAGAAAAAGTAAATGCACTTTTAGTTGATGTATCATTTATGTTTGTAGAACAAACAGTGAGGAAAAGTTAAATGCTAAAGCCCAATTTATACTTATTTGTCAATTGTACGGCAAACCCTACACCGTACCCTACGTAGTTTTCTTTTTTGGCTTTTGAATTAATACTATAAGATATCTGTAGACTTTCCCTACTAGCATGTGTGATTGCACGTTGACATGATCAACAACAGCGTAGATCAGATGCTAGATCAGTATAAATTATGCTTAAGATTAGGGTTTTACTTAATACTTAAATGCATGAGCAACACTTGTTGGATTAAAAATGCAATGCAGGAGATTTAGCATACATTTTTACATCTGAAATAGCACTGCATATATTTAACACAATTTCACATATTTAAAAAAAAAAGGGAATTAAAGTATAAACTTTAAAGTATGCAGTACAATAATACTCCTATTCATTACGTGTCTACTTGTTTGTTTTACCTTTTTGTGTGCAGCCATGATGAGTTGAGCCCATCTCTCTACAGTTTTGGCCGAGCTGATCTCTCTGTCAGGGACGTAGGATGGAATGAGACTCAACAGACGCTCCACAAGAATCTCAGAGCCGTAGTCCACATAATACTGCTGCGATGCCAGCTCTGCCAGATCCTCCTCCTCCAGGAAACACAAAGCAGAATGGAAAGAGAGAGAGAGAGAGCATGCATAGAGAGAGCAAGAAAAATGTGCAAAAAAAAGAAATGTAGATAAAAAAAAAGTGGAGAATTGCAAAATAAAGAAAAAGATTTCCTCCTTAGAAATTGTAAGCAATAAAAACACAGGTAAGTCACTTCATAAAAGCAGTCTCGGTTGTGGAATCTCTTACCTTATCACAGCGATATTCCCCAAACTTCACCCCTCGTACGATCTGCTGGTAGATGAGGTTTGTAGCTACGCCGTCCTCAGTCGGATCATGCCAGGGTGTGAAGACCTCTTTTCTGAAAAACAGCCTCCAGGGGGCGTTACGCTCCTGTGCTCCCTGTTCTTTAGCGTACTGTTCACACTGAGACACCGCATCCATCACGTGATCATTACCACTGCCCAGAGAGGACACCTGTCAATCAATCAATCAAAAAAGATTTTAATGCATCACTGATATAATGTACATAAACAACACACTGCAAAAAATAATAAATAATTTTCAAGAAAAAAATTCGTAGTTTTCAGTAAAAACATCTAAAAATTCTTAAAGATGCTTTTTCTTGATGAGCAAAACGACCCAAGAAAATAAGTCTAGTTTTTAGACCAAAAATATCAAATTTAAGTGATTTTGTGCATAAAACAAAACTAGACTTGTTTTCTTGGGTTGTTTTGCTCATCAAGAAAAAGCATCTTAATTTAAGAATGTTTAGATATTTTTACTAAAAACAAGACAAAATACTAAGAAAATATTTTCTTGAAAATATTTTTTTGCAGTGCAGAAATGTGAACCCGGACCACAAAACCAGTAATGAAGATCAATTGTGATTTATACATCATCTGAAAGATGAATAAATAAGCTGTCCATTGATGTATGGCTTGTTAGGATATGACAATATTTGGTTGAGATCTAGAATCTCAAAAATAATTAAAAAAACGAAATATTGAAAAAAATCGCATTTAAAGTTCAAGTCGAAATGAAGTCCTTAGCAACACATATTACTAATGAAAAAAAAGCATTTTTTATATATATTTATGGTAGAAAATGTATAAAATACCTTCAAGAAACATGATCTTTATTTAATATCCTAATGATTTTTGGCATAAGAAATCGATAATTTTGACCCATACAACAACGTATTGTTGGCTATTGCTACAAATTAAGAGTTTGGTTCTAAAACGCAATAAATCCATTTAGACTAATTTGGGTAAAAATGTGTTTAAAGCGACAAGATGAAAATCACTATTTTCTGTTACAAACTTTCACATAGCATCTTTAGGTTATAAAAACATACAAATTCAAATCCATAATTTGATTTTCAAAGATTTATTATAAAAACTGATTATTTTTTCAAAATGTTTTAAATTTATTAAATCAGTATATAAATGTGCATTCATCTTTACCATGTTATATTCATTTAGTTGACTAGTGATTAAAAAAATCAACATTAATGGCATTAATCAAAACACTTACTTTGTCATATTAAGGGCACTGTCATTGCTGAGGTTATACTTGGGACGTCTTCGCTGAACTTTTTTGACAGCGAACAGCTGTAAAACGTTTTGGTCCTGCTCAATTTTTGTTGACTATGAGTAAAATAATGGAAAGGTTTTCATAAGATCCCCTGAGGTCAATGTGTTAGCATGACAGAAGCTTGATGCTGTCGTGTAAGAAGCAACAGTCTGCATTTTTCCGTATCTTGCGCGTAAATTATTCGATTTTGATGGCTTACGTTTCTTCCCACCAAAGAAAACCACCACAGGTTTATCAATGCCATCAAAGTATTATTTTGTTTTTGTTTGTTTGTTGATCATGAAGTACAAAGTAGATGAGGAAAACTAGGATTGCGTGTGTATTCAAAGCGCCGCCCTTATTGTTTACAATGTGTGGAATGGTGCGCTGTGATTTGTTGAGCGAATTTATTGCATTCTGTAGAAAAGGAAGAGTGGCGTTTATTGCGTTTTGGGAAAAAATTGAGAAAAGATATTGTATTTTGCGTAAAATTAAGAATTTACTTTTTAATACTGACATGATACAATACTGATTTTGGCGGTAATTCATTTAATTCATTTGGAACCAAACTCTTCAAATATACCCATGTCACTTATGATTGGTTTTATGGTCCAAGACCATGTTTTACTGCATCAAAATAAAAAGATGAGTGTGTGTGAGTTATAACATTATTAAGAAGTTAAAATCATTCAGACCTTGTCAAACAGGGCGATATAGAGCGAGAAACCGAAGCGATCATGAAGACTGATCTTATCTGCTAGAGCGCTGCAGAGCTCCATGGCCGTCGTGGCAGAATCCGTCAGCAGGGTCTTTGTGGTTCCATCCATGAACGTCACAGGAAGCATTATAGGCTTTTTTGATTTGGTGGCCTTGGGTGAAATGATGAAAAAAGACTTATAGTATAGTGCACAAATGATATGGACTGAATATGATGCTTGTTTGCCTTTCTGTTTATCTGTTGATGTACCTGAAGCTCCAGCCAGGACGGAGGCTGTGTTCGGGTACCGTTGACAAACGTTCTCCTGAGTCTCTCCTCACAATACGGAGCATAACCAGGTGGACCTTCACTGATGAAGTTTCTCAGGTACTACAAGAAGAAAAAAAATACTAAACTTATAATTTTTTTTTAGGCATGTGAGTTACCTGGGATCAAACCCATGACCTTTGTGCTGCTATCATAATGCTCAACCAATTGAGCTATCCGTATGTTTAGTCTGACATCATAAGGCACCACTTCTATATAAATAAAAATAAACGCTGAGTTTGAGTCTCGCTTGAAATGAGTGGAGGCTTGAAGCCAGAAACTGTATTTTCCGGAAACGGGATTCCTTATGCTACAACTTAACAAGCGGATACTCATGAGTCCCGTATCTAATGCATATTCCATTATCTCCAAAAGAAAATGCTTATATGAGAAACCAATAGTTAACATCTCTCACCTTCACAAACTTCTCAGATGGTGCGAAACAGCCCACACAGAGAGAAATGAGAATCCAGCCACGGGCGTGACTGCTTTTAGATGGATTCTGGGTTAGCTGCTTACAGATCTGACAGTAAATCTCATCTCTGAAAGAAACAACATGTTGCTTTTTTATGTCAAATCAAGTGCAGTCTTTATAGAGGAGTTTAATGATTTTAAATAATTGTGAGTGTGTCTGGTCTGACCTCAGGCCCGGTCGGAGGATACCATTGCCGATAATAAAGTGTAACTTCTCCAGGTTGGATGTGGGTCGATCCTCCAGCATGCTGTTCCCATGTACCATATTTTCACCATCATTCAACCGTTTGGTCACCTAATGCAAAAGGAAATGAATTTACACTTTCTGTCTTTAATGGTACAAACACAGACTGGATCTTATATGTTTTTAAGGTCACATATTATGCCTGTTTTTACAAGATCTCAGGTGTGCCTACAATGTGTCTGTGACCTCATTACCTTCAAACATTTCAGTATAAGATCCAATGATATTTAACTGAAAAAGTTCTCTCAACTTCTGAAAGTAAAAGTTACAGGAATTTTTGAGTGACTCATATCTGTTTGTGTTTTTATTGGGTCTAAGCAGGTCAAACGAGAAAAGAGATCAAGCTTCTGGAAATACGTCAGCATGGAAGCAGGCAGTGATACCATCACCATGGCAACAGCATCTCTTACCTCTTCTGTAATCTTTGATTTCTTCTTTAGGGTGAGTGACACAAGTTTGTGTCGTACACTGCTTTTCTTATGACTGTCTGTGTGAGAGTTCTGGAAGACGAGGACACATTAAAGAAACCATATCAATCTGACTATATGGCATTAACATTTCCATGTAAGGAATAATTGATGACGGGACGTTAAATTAATCGGTAATAATTCACACCCAAGGTAGCAATGCGGCACAACCCAAAGTAGAGAGCATCGAGTGTGTGCATTATTTTCAAATTCTCAATTTGTCCGCTTACACCACGGGTACCACAGACATTGCTCTGGTGGTTATTTTAAGACATTTGACAGGTCAGGTGTGCATTTATCAAAAAATAATGCATACATGTGGAACATTTCTCGACCGATCAGTATAAAGCAGGGCTAGTCAACTGGCGGCCGGCGGGCCAAATGCGGCCCTCCAATCATCTTTTTCCGGCCCGCTGGTCATCTTTGTCTGATTTAAAATCATCGTGGTTACTTTTACCTCTCCACTGTACATGACAATGGCCAATAAACCCGAAAAAAAGTCAGAAATGGGCTGTGAGGGATGCTAGCCATCCGCGGCTGCATAAGTATCGGATCCAATTTGGGCTACAAAAAATATATTTGTGTGACTAAATATCAAATTCGTTTAACTTTACCACTAACACTTGAATCCTTTAAAAACCATTGATTACTGATAAGTAAATTAATAAGTATAAATACACGTACGTATAGGCCCTTGCGTTGACAGGGATTTATAATTAAACTGGAATTTCATTACGACTGCCACTGGGAGACGAACTCCGACCGTCATGTCTGGATGTAGTGCGGCCATTCCCAAACTGTGGTCCGCGGACCACTAGTGGTCCGTGAGGGTACTACAGGTGGTCCGTGTAAAGGCAAAATAAAATATAAAATAATATATTTTTTGAAGAAAAATTTATTTTTAAGAATCTGTTGTACTGATGTGATGACCAGTTATAGTTTTAGTGCTAGGAAGCCTATTTAGAGGTGCAGATAAATTCAGGATTTTATTATATGAGTATTATGAGGTGGACCACGAAAATTCTTGATTACAAATAGTGGTCCGCACACACAAAAAGTTTGAAAACCCCTGATGTAGTGTACTATTAAAAGGTGGGTTAGCCTGTATATCTTTAAACCATTAAAAAAGTAAACATAAAGTGCAATTTTAGTCACTTTTAGTAGACAAGAGAAGACTGGCTATATGTTGTGAATACTTGAAATGTAACAATTTATGAAAGTTAAACAGTTATAAAAAAAAGAAATTTAAGAGCTCTACATGTGTTGATTATTTACACTTGCATTTTTTTAAAGTAAAAAAAATATATATCTATATTAAAGAAACCATATCAAAGTAAAAAACATGTAAAAGGTAAAAATATGGGTAAAAATCCATATTTACAATTTTTAAATCTGGCCTTCGAAAAAGAGTAGTTGAAGACCCCTGGTATAAAGCATTCAACAGCCCTGTGGTATATATTTCTCTTCATTTTTTACTCTCTCACCTCTCCCTCTCCCTGCAAAGCCTGCAGCTCTCTCTTGTATGTTTTCTTGCCAAGCGTCTCGTAGATTTTGGTCATGACGGGAATCTTCTCGCTGCCGTCACTGATGGCCGTGTGATATTTTGGTTCTGGTAGGTCGCCCATAAACCTCAGTATCGTGATCCACACGGCCAGGGCAGCCTGGAGGACGAGATAAACCAAAACTTAATACACAAGCATCTCATTTTATTGCTTTATCTTTCTCATCGTGAACACACATATGAAGCCTTAATAGATTAGAGGTTAAAGGTCACATACCAACTGGTCTCCTTCATCTTCATGAAACAGCAAGGGTTGTTTAAGCGGCCGTCGTACGTAAGTGCACGTGGTCGTTCCCTGAAAATACGTGGCGGAGAACTTGGCAAATTTGTACTCAGACAAGTCTTCCTCATCTTCTTCCGGAAGAGGAAGAGCTTCGTCCAGGTCGTCTTCCTGGAGTTCCCGGTGTGTTCTCTCCAGATCCTGAAGAAGATGAATCATCAAAAAAAAGATCAGTTTGTTACTTAGCACAACGTAAGAAAGTGACATGAAGCCATTATGAATGGCACTAAATCTTCATTCTCACCTCAAATCCAGCTGGTGCTTGGCCCTCCTGACCAGGAAAGGAGTTTGTGGTACCCAGAAATCCAAACATCTTGTCTACCATATCAGAGTCATTGACCGGCTCGTGTCGAGCTCTCTCCATCTGATCCAACATTTCTTTTTTTCTCCTGGCCTCCTCTCGCTCCTTCTTTTCTCGTTCGGCATCCTCTCGTGCCAGCTGTGCCAAACGCTCCTGGTGTTTCCTCTCAGCCTCCTCTTTGGCCTTCCTGGCGCTCATCTTGTTCTTGAGCTTCTGCTCATCGGCCAGACGCATCTTTTCTGCTTCTAAACGTCGGCGGTACTGAGACACACAGAGGAACGTTGAGAGGTCTGAGATGGAGTTAAGTATCACTTAAGCAGAATAAGATGTTTTGTTCTTTGTAACACAAATGCATTTTTGTTTTGTGGTTTGAACAGGAATAATCTGATCCAAATTATAAATATAATTGATCAGATATCTGTCAATGCTTTTCATAAAGACAGCAGTGTAAACATGACAGTATAAACATCAAAACAATCTGAAGGAGTTTGAATATTATGGTGATGGTTAAGTAGTCTCCTCACCTCTCCTTTAAGTCTCTTATAAAGTCTTCGGGCGATCATGCCCCTCGTGTAGGCCTGGATGGTGATGACGGCCCAGAGTCGATGTCTGAACGCCCGTCGAACCAGACAACCTCGACAGCGGCCCTGAAACAACGTAATCCTCTGTCGTGCGACGTGATATGTGTGGTAGAGTTTACGAGATCGATACAAGGCCTGCAGACGTGAGAATCCAGCTCGCATCTGTTGGACAGAAGAGAAAAGCTTTATAAGCTTGTCTCTAAACGGTCAATTTGTTTTTTGTCTGGAAAAAAAATACAGGACCAACCGCTCCATAATTCTTCCGGCAGTAATAACCCCTCCATCTCTTCTGGATCAACATGGCCGACTTCTTCATTTTCAGGAAATTGGATCTGGGGAAAGAGAATAGCGGGTATTTGTATGTGAAATGTTATTATTGCATCACACCATAAGGAACATATCAATAACTTTGTGGTGAGATTTCCCTCCATACAATACATCAGTAGTAAACATCAGTAAATCTCACCTGTCTTTAAAACCTCGCACCACTTTCTGAATGAGAATGACCTTGTCGGTTATGGCTTTATCTCGTTCAATTTCCAAAAGCATATCATGATGATCCTGCCAAAGGTAGAGAGATATTCAAACATCCTATTTAGGTATCAGGGTATAAGAAGACACTGTGACATATTCACAATACAGCACAGCCACAAAAAAAATGAAGAGACCACTCCAGTTTTGCTTCTAATCACAATTTCTACATCTATTGGGGTCATTTCAGTCCAGTATCTGTTAAATTTTAACAAAAGAAAACCTCAGGAGAGGCAAAGTCATCCAACAGCAATGTAAAATGGCAATTCTTTGCCAATGTCAACCTTATCACAAAAAGTAAAGTTTTTAAACATCTCAGATTTCAATATTTAGTTAAAACACCCATGCAAAGTCTCGGTTAAAGCTTTATTTATAAAAGTTTTTATAATTGTCATAGTTAAGTAAGTGCACTTTCAATAATGTCACGTCCGTAATGTCGTTTCTCCTTTTCATAAATGCGCATACAACATTAAATAAATAAATAAAATTCTTCTTATAATTCAGGTTTACTAATTTTTGAATTGCTAGTAAAAAAAATACATGTAAAACATTAGCATTGTGTTGTTGAAAAATAAATGAAAACTTGTTTTCTATGCAGTATTCAAGATCTGAAAACATTGCATCTTTTTGTTAGTTTATCTGGTTTCAGTTTTTTGCAAATAAATGCAAATTAAAAGATTATTATTTATTTATTCATTTTTTGCCATTTTGCAGGAAAGTACAAGGAGAATGAAAGGGGTACGGGATCGGCAAATGACCACGAGCCGAGAATCGAACTCGGGTCACCGAAAGTGCGAAAGCACCACATGTCGGAGTGCTGCACTACACCATTGGCTCCGACAAAAACATTATTTTTATTAGGAATTTGGCAGAAATGTTGTCTGTAGTTGACAGAATGAAATAAAAATTATAGTTTTACTTAAGCACATGCATAAATAGTAAATTTAGAAAAACTTAAAAATAATCTTTTTTTTGTGGCTGTATACTGTAAGAAAACTTCAAACGAAAACATGAACTAAGCTAATTTATTTTCACATAATTGTCACTGTCATTTAACTCATTTGTGACCCTGGCCTGGAGAACAAAACCAGTCATAAAGGTAATTTTTTTCAATTGAGATTTATACATCATCTAAAATTGATAATTTCAGATATGCTTTCTATTGAATAATACACTTTCATTGTTAGGACAATATTTGACTGAGATACAACTATTTGAAAATCTGAAATCTGAGGATGCAAAAAAACTAAGGGCCCTATTTTAACGATCTGAAACGCAAGTGCGAAGCGCAACGCGCAAGTGACTTTGTGGGCGGATCTTGGGCGCTGTTGCTATTTTCCCGGCGGGAGAAATAACTGATGCGCCAGGCGCAAATCAATAAGGGGTTGGTCTGAAGTAGGTTCATTATTCATAGGTGTGGTTTGGGCGTAACGTCAAATAAACCAATCAGAGCGTCATCCAACATTCCCTTTAAACGCAAGAGCGCAAGTTCAGACACAGAAGTTGTTTTGTATGGGGATGGGAGAAACCCACCCAAATCAGCGTAGGTTAAACAGGCGTGGGAGGAAATAGCCACAATTGTCTCATCAGCTGGCATCCCCAGGACGTTGCGCAAAGCGCTACAATGATGTCAGGAGACGGGGGAATACCAAGCTTGCCAGCATAAATCGGGCACGCTGTGTAACGGGAGGTGGATCTGCCTCAGGACCTGACGCCAGCAGAGGACATCGCTGCGTCCACCCTCACCGCTGAAAGGGTTTGGGGGCTTTGAAATCGGACCCAAGAAACGCAAGCAAGGTTCAACCCCAAAGTACTCTTACAAATCAAGTTCATATACATTAAGGTTTCTTATGAAAACATTTAAATTTTTATTTACATAAAATAAACGTAATACAGCCACACAACAAACTTATGAAAATATTTTAATCGTTATTTGCATGAGAATTTTTTAACACAGCCACACAAAATAAATAAAAACTATCACCACAATGTTTTTCCTTATCTCATGTGTTAATATTTTTTATTGTAACAATTTATGATTTGCAAAAATAACTGTTGCATCTGTGTAGATTAGAAGCAAAGTGTGTGCGCGTTGTGCACGCTATACATTATGGTCAAGCATGCGCCCTTAAAATAGCATAATGAACAACGCGCAACGCGCCACTGACCTTAGACTAGTTTTTTTTGGTCAGTGGCGCAATTGTTTTTTGAAACTGCAAAATAGCATCAGGGATGGTTTGCGCTGGAACACGCCTCCTTTTTTGCGCTGAACCGCCCAGGGAGCGCAAGTTCATTCCCTAGTTTGCCGACGTGCGTCTGTGGAGGGAAAAACCTGCTGTGCGCCGGTGCAAAATACGAATGATACATGCGTCACTGACAAAGTCAATTGCGCTGGGTGCAAGATAGGGCCCTAAATGTTGAGAAAATCGCTTTTAAAGTTGTCCAAATGAAGTTCTTTGCAACACACATTACTCATGATAAATACATTTTTTATATATTTTTTCGGTTGGAAATTTACAAAATATCTTCATGGAACATGATCTTAATATCCTAATGATTTTTAGCATAAAAGAAAAATCGATAAATTTTACCCAATTATAACTGATTTTGTGGTCAAGGGTCACATATTTGGATTTAATGTTTGTACAATATACAGTAGATGATAAACTTGTGTTTCTGTAATTACATTATTAAAGGAGCGGTGAATCAAATACTCAATTTTAACTTGATAATTTGTTATATAAGAGGTCATCATACTTAAATGAACATCCTGCAAGTTTCAGAACTGAAAACGTCCGTGCTACTGAAATATAACAGTTTTTGGCACCAAGCCAGTAAAACAAGCCAGTGTGGAATTCGGAAATCTATGACGTCAAAGTAGAATTGAAGCACCGCCCCATAGCCAAATACAAGGACCACTTTTGAAGTCCCGCCCACAGCTTCGCGTGACACACGTGTGTCTCAACAAGTAAATATGTCTTTAAAGATTGACAAATGTAACCAAAATGACTTTTAAATACATTTTTTCTGAGAGACTTTTATTTTGACGCGGTGATCTGTTATGATAGACTGGGAACGCATTTTCGGTTGTGGAAGAACCGCGTGGGAACAACACAGAAGCTAAATACTTTAATTCGGAGGCTTGGAACATAACATTAAATGCCTGGAAAAAGTTTGCTTTTTAAGAAGTTCCAGCTCGTGTGGGGAGTGTTTGTTAACTTTGTGTACACGGATTTATTTGGAAAGAAGTCGATGCTGGATTTGCAGAGAGACTGTGATTAAAAGCACCACTTATATTGGATCTGACAACAATGACACAGCATTATACACAGTAAGACATTTTACTTTATTTAAGTTACTGCGTTTCACTATTGCTTTGTTAGAAGAGATCGCTTGATATGTCTGTTGTAACATCCGTGTCTAAACACGTATGTTTGACTGTTTTAATGTACTAAAAACATTAAACGATTAATAAAGATACACCACTTAACAACACGACTGTAATTTAACGGTAGAAATATACAGTGTTATTTATAAAGAAGGATTTATCAGCCGCAGTTTAGATTCTGATGCCCGTTTACTGTGTTGTATACGGTGTTGTGTGAAATTCTGTCCCCGTGAAAAACTGTCCCAATGGGCGGGGCATACATGCATATTCATAGGTTCGCTCCGCTTTGGAACCAGCGATTGGATTGCAAATTCTTGTGTGTTTTCCAGCTCTTTTTTGATATATTATTTCTATAAGGTAATAAAGCCGAATGATCATATGCCTTGTTAAGATGCAAAATTGTTTACATTCTTCACATAATAGGATAAAATGCTTTGCATGTGCGTTTTGTAAGAACACTTTTTCATGGCTAAACAATATCATTTTTGCTATTTAGCCTACGTTTATAATGATAAACAGCAAACTAAAGCACGGAACGAGCACGTATTTCTCCTCATTGTTTTTTGTTGTTGCGATAGTTCATCTCTTGTTTTGTAGTGTATTTTGCTGCATTATTTGCATGCACTGCAATAAATCATATATGTAGCTAGCATGTTCAAATAAAGAGTTTTATTATTATTATTATTATATTTATTTATTACATTTTTATATAATGTTTCCTGGTGTTGTTTTGCCTCTTGCCAGTTTTTAACCCCAGTTGGAATTTATAGAACTCAATAAAAAAACACACAATAAACAAACATTCATAAGCTATAAAAGGCTCACACAATATACAAACATTCATAAACAAGCACAATCAAACATAACATAAACTGCACATAGCACAATGTGCTCACTGGTTAAAGCATACTCATATTTTCTTATAAATTATACACATGTATGTGAACATTACTTTATTTACAGGATTTCTATAAATAAAAAGTGGTCTAACATATTTGAAAAGCTATTTACCTAAATACAAGCCTTGCCTAATGCAAAATGTGGTTGTTTCCCTGTGTGCTAAGAGGCTAATTTGGACCAAGACAAAAAGGTAATTTTGATTTGAATCTAGGCCATAAAAGCTGTAGTCACTTGAAAACAACACACATGGAGACTCCACTTTTCTCATTGTACTTATTGGACAAATACATTAAGAATTACATTGCATATGTAATATGTTCTTTGTTTATGCACATACACAAGATGTTACAAAATAAACATAAATGATTAAAGTAACACAGATGTACTATCCAACTTTAGTACATATACAGTAGGCTACTGCCAAAACTGGGTGATGCAACCACTCCTCCTGTCTGAGCTGTCACCATCGAGCGTCCTCTCTAGACAAATCTGTAGTGCAATCTGTATGTATTGTAATATGAGCCAGATAAAAATGTGGCATAATCTGCACGTAAATCGACCCACACAGAGTATTTACATGTTATGTTAAATGCCTTACACTTGGGGAAAGTGTTAAAAGTGAGGTAAGTTAGGTGATGCAACCCATTCATAATTATACATCTAAACATTGCACTTGTTTTTGTTTGTTTGTTTAATCAATTGCTTTCTATGTGTAAATCAATCCTCTGTTTAGATAAAAGGGTTACTAAAACTTATCAATGCATTACCTGGTAAGTCTGACATTACTTACTGAAAAATCCTTTCATCCATTGAACCTCTGGAAGGGCAGTGCCATTTTAATGAAAAGGCTTTAAGAAATGCTGAATTCTTGAAATGGATATTTTATGTTAGCAATGAATTAGTGAAATAAACTCTTGTTACAATATGCATCTGTACTGCTGCTGGATCCAGGAGAGTATGATGTGCTGATTGGGTCAAATAATGAGAACAACCACTTGACACTCATGATCAGTTTCTTTTCATTCTCATCTTCTCTTTATCACTCTGTTTAAAAACATGTCATTATCTCATTCCGGAAGAAAATTAAAATGTTGTTTTTATATTTTGGTCTCTCTTCCATTTTTGCCTTTTAGTAACACAGGAAAACACTCATAAACACGCTGGTCTGAACAATGTTGGTCTTGCAATTAGGTAAATAACCTTTAAAAAAAATGTTAGGCAATTTTTATTTACATGAATCCTGCTTTAATAGAGTAATCATGCACCATGTCCTTTGAATGATTGCAATGCTCTATTCGTTAAGGCTCTATAAAGTCCAACTCAAAAAGGAAACAAAATAACACCAGAAAACGTTTAAATGTTTATTTATAGATGCAGTTAGCCATATCCCTGCCGAAAAAAAAAACCAATAGAAACCATTACAGAAATTATAAGGGTTTCCATTACAAAACCATTACAAACCATTAACACTTTAAAAACCATTACAGATTGCGTAATGGTCTCTATTGTTTTTTCAGCAGAGATTTGAGTTTTATTGCAGTGCAATAAATGCAGCAAAATACACTACAAAACAAAACATTAACTATGGACAAGATACAACAAAAACAATGAGGAGAAATATGTGCTCGATATGTGCTCGAGTGCTGTAGTGTTTAGCATTATAAATGTAGGCTAAATAGCAAAACCGATATTGTTTAGCCATGAAAAAGTGTTCCTACAAAACGCACATACAAAGCATAATGTAAACAATTGTACATATGAATAAGGCATATGATCATTCGGCGTTATTACCTTATATAAATATAAAAAAGGGCTGGAAAACACACAAGAATTTGCAATCCAATCGCTGGTTCCAAAGCGGAGCGAACCTATGAATATGCATATATGCCCCGCCCATTGGGACAGTTTTTCACGGGGAAAGAATTTCACACAACACCGGTAATTTAGGCGAGTTACGTTTGAAAGGTCAAACACTCAACAAAGCTTATTTTTTATCATATAACTGTGGTATTTAACATTACGTGAATGTAAAAGCAACCTCACAAGCACAATCGAATTATACAAAGTTATTGATAAGGATTTATTAGCCGCAGTTTAGATTCTGATGCGCGCTTACTGTGTTGTATACGGTAATTTAGTCACGTCGAGTTTTGTTTCTACTTTAATATACGTATTGTCATTTATGTGTATCATATTTAGCACCCAGAATCTTTTGTGGCTCAAACATATTTGTGTTCGGCTGCTATTTTTATCACATTAATGTTTTTAAAACATTTGCCCACATGTAATGATGGGTAATGAAGCCTTCCAATCATAGCAGTGGGTGTTTACGTCCAGGTCTTCAATGCGGCCCGCCCCATAGATATGTATATAAAGGCTAGATGGC
This sequence comes from Misgurnus mizolepis, assembly GCA_025389145.1. Taxonomy (NCBI): domain Eukaryota; kingdom Metazoa; phylum Chordata; class Actinopteri; order Cypriniformes; family Cobitidae; genus Misgurnus; species Misgurnus mizolepis. The sequence continues at coordinate 25,842,404 of JAIFKI010000025.1, read as the reverse complement.
TCGTCCGCGCTGATGGCCAATTGAGTGGAACGTCCGCATTTTGGCGGCCATCTTAGGACAGGGCGCTCGCTCACTCGTAGCATTGAGTTTTAATGATGCAGGTACTTTTAAATGACCATAACTTGCTTAATTTTTTACCGATTTTCAAACGGATTGGTTTGTTATAAACGTCAAAGATGTACCTATGACACTGAATACGTATACTAAAAATAAATAAAAAATTCATGAAACATGTTAAAGCATCCAGAATTATAGCCACGTTAATAACGTTTGTAAAAAACCAAACCGTTTGTAAATCCGTCAAGAATTCAGCAAGTTACGAGCATTTTAGTTGGCGTATGTCACTCACCTTCCGTCCACAGCAGCAGGGAGCAGCACTATGGCAGCACTGACCTAAGATGGCCGCCAAGTGACGACACAGCTGACTCCGCCTTGAGCCATCTAGCCTTTATATACATATCTATGGCCCGCCCCTTCAAACGAACCATTTCTCCAGACAGCCACTATTCTATGTTACAAAATAGCCTATTACTTATTGTTTTTGATGTTTTTGAATGTAAAAACCACGCGGACATCAGAAGTAGACATCAGGCAACAGTATAAAACAATAAAATCGACAAATTCACCGCCCCTTTAACATTGATGCATTTAATAGATGCCTTTATCCAAAGTGACTACAGTGCATCCAATCTACACATTTCATATCAGCATGTGTGCTTTATGAGATCAAACCCACAAACTTTGCCCGTCTGATGCAATTCTCTGAGCTACAGGAATATTTTTACCTGTCTATATTTCCGCCCAGCTGAAAGACTGAATTGTGGTGGACCTTCATTTTAAACAATATGATACAGACATGTCAGTCATCTGAACACCTATTAACAAGCCACATATTGATTGCATAATCCTTTGGTTTCTCTGCTTCCGGTCAGTAAGTACTGACAGCTTTCTCTCTTCCTTCCTGCTGAGTGAGTTTTCCTGTTTAGGACAACTGGACACCATGATAAAGACTAACTGACGGGAAAACTCACGCTGGCAATTTAGGAATGGACAAGCTAGTTCCTGATCTTTGACCTCTGACAGAGGACGGTGTTTCCGGCCCCAGAAAAACAAAGCAGAATATGGCGGCCAATATTGTTTTGAGTTTGACACAAGACTGCAAAAACTCCAACACAGCTTAACAACAATGACCTAATGTTTCCATGAGTTATGCAAAGAAACATTTGTTTCAAATTTAAGTCAAGCTAAGTTAAGTCAAATATAATATATATTTATAGAGCGCTTTTTTACGATGTTGCATGAATCGGGAAAGAAAAGAAACGTAACCACTAAGAAAAGAAACCACAGAAATGCATGAATATATAAATGCATCTTTGTGTCACACATGTCTCTTGTCTTACATCCCAGTTTTATTTCTTGAATGTATAAATGTAAACCATGAAGTAAAATACCTTCAGGAATATCTTGGTCTTTCCCATCTGCCAGTCATCATCTCGACCCAAAACAGCTTCAGCGATCCGCTGGCAGGTTCCTCTCAGGTCCTCCTAAGAGACAAATATAGTAAACCTGATCACTTGAAAGTTACATGCATTACACATTTAGTCCAAACTCATGAAATGATCTAAAATAACATCATATTTAAATCTTCTTCACCTGTTTGTATGCAGGTTTCACTCCAGGCATCAAAACACGATATCTGTCCACAAATTCAACGAAAGTGTAACGGATGGGATATCCGGCCCGGCGGATCCGGATGGTCTCCATCATTCCCGAATACCGGAGCTGCCTCACACACAGCTCTCGATCAAACAGCTGGAGAAAGATTAAGGTATGCTTAGATAAAATTTGCAGCAAAAAAAAAAACTGGACAGCTGATGAGTTATCGCAAACTAGTTTAACTTACCATGGGCTTCTTGAACTCGTTGGGTTTGATGCAGCGGACGAAAAATGGCTGACAGACGCTCAATGTGCGCATCAACAGCTCGAGAGATCGCTTGAACTGACTGCTCAGGGTCGGTGAACGTTTTCTGGTCTCCGCCCCCTGTCCATCAGGAAACACACAGAGGACACATGCACTTTAAAAAGACTATCAGGAACAGTGGTGAGCAGAGGTCAAGATGATTGTTTTAAGTGTCTCTCTTACCCCGTTTTCCATTTCCTCATTCATATCCTCTGTTTATTCACTAAAAAAATGATGGTGCTTAAATGGTTCCTTTACAGCGATGCCATAGAAGAACCATTTTTGGAACCATTCAGTTAAAGGTTCTTAGAACCATTGGTAACACTTCACTTGAATGGCTGTGCATAAGACTGAAAAACTAACAAAATATTTAATTAATTTAATTTAACTAACTGTTTTCCAGTTATATGGACCCAATGCTGCATAGCTTAACCCATTATTGTATTGTTAATAATTATTAATAATTATTATTATTTTTTTATTGGATGACTTATTTTATTTCTCAAACACCTAAAGAAAACTTAAAAAAAACATTATGAATTGATGAATATTCATGACCCTGTTATAAAACTATATGATAGAGTATTAACACTTAATGACATTTTAATGATAAATTATATTTGTACCACTGTAGTTGAGGTCAAGAATAATATTCATGACGCTGTTATAAAAATATTTTACAGAGTATTAACACTTAATGACAATTTAATGACAAATTATATTTGTACCACTGTAGTTGAGGTCAAGGAAAATATTCATGACGCTGTTATAAAACAATTTTACAGAGTATTAACACTTAATGACATTTTAATGACAAATTCAATTTGTATCATTTGTAAATTTGTAAAATTGTAATTTGTAAAAAGTGGTCAGTTATGATGTATTGGTTAATGTGAAGCTGTCATAATAATTGAACAAATGACACAGTTGTCATAAACATGTATAAAATCTCCTTCATTTTAATGGCATATGCATGTCATGATTATGAAGGTGTCATGTCAGTCTTATAAACACCCCTGCTAATTGAAAAGTATTAGCAAACCATTTCTTTCTTACCTTTTAAGAACCCTTTATCAACTACAAATAACACTTTTTTTCATGTTGTGAGGAAAGCCATATTATTTCTAACCAGAGAATAAAACAGATGGAAAGGGTTAAACTTACGTTGGGTGCAGTGGCATTAACAACTCAATGTTAGCGCAAGGTAAGAACTCAATTACTTGCCTAACGTCTGTAGTGAAGTACTTCAAATGTTTTTACTTGCTTTAAGACATTCAGATCTACTGAACATTAGCAGTATGAACTACTTTTAGTTTCTATAAGTAATAGCATGGTGCTCTTAGTGTTCAGGATTTGTTAATAAACACAATGTGAAGTTGTACGTGATCTACAAACATACAGAACGTGACAGTATGAGCATCTTTTATTTTACCTTATGCAGTAAACCTGGTGTGACAAGACTGGCACCAGACACATAACCACATAAAAACTGACCCCACATTTCAAAGATAGAGAGAGGAAAAATATTTACAGTGACTTGTCAATCCATATTTATTTAAAAATAATAATAAATTCAAAGTGTTGAAATGAGATGAAATGAGTTGGAAATGTTACCATGGCAACGTCAGCCTGAAAGATCTGCTTGATGAATTTGTTCTTGGATGAGTGTACGAGTTGAATGATGTCACCATGAAGAGTATCTCGATTCTTCTCCAAAAACCCTACACGGACACAATAACCACAAAGACATTCATAAATATAATCAACATAACATAACATAAATTTATTATATTACCTGTCGCAAAGATCAACCAGCATTGTGATGTGTTTTCATGTGGACTTTTTCTAAAAGAACTTGACATTTCAAAACCCAACTTCTACATAACACTAGTTTAAATGAAAAAAATATTCATTCAATTAACTCAATTTTTTAAGGTAAGTGGTTGCAAAAAAGTTTTTTTGTTTTGTTTGGCCTATCTAATTTTTTTGTGTAAATGTATTTGAAATAAATTGATTGCAACCACTTACCTTAAAAAATTGAATTGAATGAATCTTTTTTTTCAGTGTATACATTAAATAAAATAAAAAATTGAATTAATTTTGTAAGGCACACTGACCTTTTGTCTCGTAGTACACCACACCGGCAAAGTGCTGGATACCAAACTGTGTTTCATACGTGTTTTTGGGAGGAATGTAGTTTGTGTTGAGTTTGTGTTGAGAGTTCAGTTTGTTCAGCATGGTGGTGTCTGTACCCTACAACAAAATAAATAAACAGCATTATCACTTCATACAATGTGTTGATTTAATCTCATTGTAAATATACAAAACTGTGCACTCCAAAAAAAAAGGTTATTTTCAACTCGGCGTTGGGTCAGAAAGGGATGAAGCCAACCCGTTGGGTTTTAACCCATTGTTGGGTCAAATTTAAACATTTTCTGGGTTAATTTGACGCAACGCTGGGCTGAAACTAACCCAGCACTTTTAGATTGTATAAGGGCCATTACACCGAATCGGTGCCAGGACATTATGGGGTGGTTTCCCGGACAGGAATTAGCTTAAGCCAGGACTAGATCTTAGTTTAATTAGAAAATATAACTTTAACAAACATGCCTTAATAAAACATTGCTTGTGTGCATTTTGAGGCAAAAAAGGGCTACTGATGTATTTTAAGATATGTCAGTGCAAGTCGTTTTCAGTTTGGGCAGCTCTTACATTTATTTTTGTCTAGGACTAGTCTAATCCCTGTCCGCCCCATATGTATAAAAACGCAAGAAAACGAACTCTAAAATGCATTTTGTTATTCGTGTCCTGCATGTTAATCTAACACCAAATTTAAACTATATAATTTAAAACATTAATAAAACTACATTAAACACTGAAAAACAGCATTTTTGATCCGTCCCTGCTCTCGATCTCTATACATTCCTTTAAATATAACGTATAAAATTCTTCAGATGTCTTAATTTTTTGCATTTTTATGTTGGTCCATATCCATATTTGCTTTAGATTCATTTACGATATATTATGAAAGGTCATAATGGTTTAGATAAAATGCACATTTAATTCATGTCCCCAGGATTACCCAACATGTTTCCCTATCTAAAAATCTAGGAATATTGATGCTATGCATGTGAATGCCAATCTTAATGTTCAGTCCTGTTACCTATATTATTTTTTTGGATGTTATTGGTTTATTTTAAAATAAAAACGTTTGAATAGATCACAAAAATTTTCTCAGTGTCTTCACGCTATTAGCACATATTTAATGCAGCTAAATGTTATGTTTCCTTCATTAAGAAACCATGTTAAAAAATAGTTAATAGTTAAAGTTACAACATGCAAATGGCACTGATTAAATGAAACAGCCCATAAATCATCCTTCTGTCTCTCTAACCTTGGGAAACTTGCTCTCTTCATCTATAAGCGAGATGATGTTCATGGGCTTTATGGCGATCATGTCTAAAGCGTCCTGGTTGTCTGTGAACTCGATGTGTTGCCAGTTGATGTTCTCTAGGTTATATTCCTCCTGTTCCAGTTTAAAAACATGACGGACGAAGAACTGCTGCAGGTTCTCATTGGCAAAGTTGATACACAGCTGTTCAAAGCTGAAGGAGAGAAAGAGATGAATCGATGAAGGTCACCACATTACAGACATGCAATAGGAAGAACATATGTGACCCAAAACCAGTCATAATGGTCAATTATTTAAATTTTATTTAATCTTTAAGCTGAATAAATAAGCTTTCCATTGATGTTAGGATCGGACAATATTTGGAAATACGACTATTTGAAAATCTGGAATCTGAGGCTGCATAAAAATCTAAATATTGAGAAAATAGCCTTAAAATTTGTTCAAATGAAGACATTACTAATGATAAATATATTTTTATATACAGTATTTACAGTAGGAAATGTACAAAGTATCATTACTTAATATCCTTATTATTTTTGCCATTCGATCATTTTGATTCATGCAATGTATTGTTGGCTGTTGCTAAAAATATACCTGTGCGACTTAGGACTGATTTTATGGTCCAGGGTCACATATGGTAATCTGTCTTGAACTAATATAATAAAATTGTTCTTGTAGCTCAACCGGTACAGCATTGCATTAGAAACGCAAAGGGTCATGAGTTTGAAGATCTGTGTGCTTTGTAATGCACTGTAAACTGCTTTGGATAAAAGCATCTGCCAAATGCATAATAATGAAAAGATTATTTAGATTTAGGGTTGTAACAATCTTTGATTGGAACATGAAATTTACTTAATGAGCATTTTGCTAAAGATGTCATCAGTATGATATGTTTACTATACTAGACTATCACCTGTTAACGGTGAAGTTTTCAAAGCCGAATATATCCAGCAGGCCGATGGATCTTCTCACTGCTTTCAGCTCGAGGGATGGTGGCTTATAAATGGCTGCATTGATTTTCTCAACAATCCACACAAACAATCGTCCGTATATTCCCTACGGCAGAGACACGCAGCCAATCAGATGATCAGATTATCACTGGACAGCAGATTTAGATAACACAACAGATTTTACCTTAACAAACGCATCCCGGACATCCAGTGCTTGCTCTATACTGAGAGGTGTAGACACAGTCTCGCCACGAGTTATTATAGTTCGACTAGTCAAACAATTCATCAGGTCCTTAAAGTCCACCTGTAAAAATAATCCACAACAGGCCCAAATCAGCATCAAGTGGTATTAAAATACTTTTTCATGTTTAAGTGCTATAATAGGGTCCCCAGTGCTTTTATCAACCTAGAAAATGTGAATAAAATCAACACAGTAACTTAGTTTTGGTAAACCATTCTCTGCAAGCATGTAAAAAAAATAGCTCATTGAAATTTGGCTCCCCTGGTGATGTCAGAAGGGGATAATACCGCCCCTTAATCTGCACTATCCAACCACGCCACTGCCATTACGTGCAGAGATCAGCTCATTTGCATGTTAAATGACACACCCCAAAACCAACACATTTTTGCTCACACCTACAAAGTGACAATTTTAACATATTATTATAAATTATCTGTAGGGTGTTTTGAGCTAAAACTTCACATATGTACCCTCTGGGGACACCAAAGATTTATTTGACATCTTAAAAAGTCTCATGAACTGAGAGTTGTCAAATGTATATCATATTATATAATAAATATACCAGAAATGTTTCATATTATGCATACTGTATTTGTTTTGTAGTTTTTATGCTTAAAATTCATATTTCTAATGTGATTTTACAGTCAAAGCTGTAATACTGTAAAAGCTGTTTTCATTTTAGCCACAAGAGGGTGCACAAACCAAACAGTGATTTTGACCAAACCTACAATAAATATATGACTGTAAACTTAAAGACTTTAAAGTTAAATTGGACAGACTGATTAAAAAGTGTAATTTACCAAGCGATACCAAAATACTATAATATAATGTGACAAATGACTTTTGACCTCAACATAATAAGATATTGGAGAATTTTCTTCTCTCTTGTGCACTATGATATGATTGTTTGCACTTTATTCTTGCATTTATTCCAGGTCCCTATCAAAGAAGGTCTCCATATTTTGGGTCACAAAATGTTAAAGAACACTAGGACTTTAACTTCATACCTCTAATAAAACAGCTGCAGTGGTGAGATCTGAGCAGCGCACCACCTCACAGGCATCCAAATTATCATACGTCCGGGCTGTGAATGAAATAAACAGCTATTTTTAAGCCTAAACCTGTTTTGAACACAATATTGGACCTACACGTGTCCACGTAAACTCACGCTCGTAGGTCAGGTTGCCCATGTGCAGAATGGCCGCAAGAAGCTTTGATATCTCCCAGTTCTCTTTATCTGTAAACATCAGGACCTTCATAGCCGATCGGATGTTGGAGTATTCCTTCATATCATCGCGACCGTCACAAACAGTGCAGTTTCCCTGAGACCAGACAAACAAGGATTATGTCAAAAACGGGTTGATAATGGTTTACATGCTACTTACAGATGTTGCTTTAAAACATTACCCAGCAAAAAAATAGCTGTCATTTCACCATCTAGGTTAACTATAGACACTGCTATGAGTGAGCCATAATAAACCTGAATTTTGAAGGATCCATCATGCAAGTCAACAGTGATTGCAAGGTGTTTGTTTCATTTATTTATTTATTTATTTATTTTCGGGCTATGGTTAGACAGCCCAAAAATGTCCTTGTTTTAGACGTTCTTGGTTTGCTGGGAACATTCACTTTGAGAAGTATGATCATCACTCACTATAGTCAGATAGGTGTAGTCTGTGGCTTTACCCAAGCCAAGTTTTTTCTTCTGGTCTGGAGTCATACCCTTCAACATACAGTAAAAAATGTGGTAGTTCCTCTCATCACGCGCCTAAAAAGAGAAACAGATCATCAGTTTAATCCCATTCTTAACACAGCAGAAAACACACAGAAATATCTTCGCACCTGTCGACAAACTCTGGATTTCTCCAGAAGATACTGCTCGATCTTTGCTCCCTCTATAGCTCCTCTTTTATTGAAGTGGATGTCGATGTACTTCCCAAAGCGACTAGAGTTGTCATTTCGGATGGTCTTAGCATTCCCAAACGCTGTCGGATAAAACCATCACAATTAAGGTCAGACTGTCTAGATTTTGAACAAATTGAAATTTGTGAACCTGGACCAAAAGTCTTAATTCTTTCCCCGCCATTGACGAGTTATTTCATCAATAAAAAAAAACATTTGCATGAATAAAACGTGTCCGTCCCAGATGAGGTTTTATGTTAATCTGTAATACCACGATTATCTACTAGATGGCACAGTTACCCTTTTATAAAAAACTGAAGCAAAAAAATATTTACTAATTTTACACTCCGTGTATGTTTTGATAATCGTTCTGAATCTGATCTCTAACAAAATTCCTTCACAAAAATGCAATTAATTTTAGCTTTTTGCTAAAAAAATATTTAAAAAAAAAATACCCATATTTAAAAAGTTTATAAGCAGATAAAAAGATAGGATGAAATGTTTTTTCTCGTTTTGTTTATTTGTTTGTTTGAAAGCAGATGGACTGTTCTTTCATTTGATTTGTATGTTTATGTATTTTTAGAAGAAAATTTTCCTGGAAGGAATTTTGTGAAACTTTTGTAAAAAATAACAACAAATGCTTGCCAGCAACTTTTCCAAAAAAGGCTGGCGAGGAATGAGTTAAGTAACACAGGTATATTTGTAGCAAAAGACAAAAATATGGCTTTTGAATGGGTAAAAATTATTATGAATTAAAGGAATAGTTCACTTTAAAATAAAAATTCTCTCATAATTTACTCATCCTCATGTTGTTCAAAACCTGTATAAATGTTATTTTTTCTGATGAACACAAAAGACGATATTTTGAGAAATGATGGGTAACACACAGCAGATAGTGACCATAGACTTCCATAGTAGGAATAAAAAATATGATGGAATTTAATGGGTACCGTCAACTGTGTGCTTACCATCATTTATCAAAATATGTTCATCATCATTTATCACAATACTTTAAAAATATTTTTTTCCTACTATGGAAGTCAATGGTCACTATCTGCTGTGTGTTTACCATCATTTCTCAAAATATTATTATTATTATCATTATTATTAATAATAACAGCTAATATTATCAATAATAATAATAATAATAATAATAATAATCATCATCATTATTATTATATTATTATTATTATTATATTATTAATAATATTAGTGTTCTATTGTTATTATTAGTTTTTTATATTATTGTTAATAATAATAATAATGATTATTATTATTATTATAACTAATTATTATTAATCATTAGGAAATTCAGAAAAGATCATGTTCCATTAAGATATTTTGTAAATTTCCTATTTTATAAATATATAAAAACTTTAATTTTGAGGATTTGCTAACTTCATTTGGACAACTTTAAAAGCAATATTCTCAATATTTTGACTTTTTGCACCCTCAGATTTCAGATTTTCAAATATTGTCCAATCCTAACAAACCATACGTCAATGGAAATCTTATTTATTCAGCTTTCAGAGAATGTCGTGGGTCACAGATGGTTTCTTTTACCTTCTAGTATAGGGTTCGCCTCCAGTACCTGCTGCTCAATCCAGGAGTGTTGTCCACTAATGGCAGCTAAAAACTGTAAAATCAACTTAGTGCTTTCAGTTTTTCCTGCTCCAGATTCACCACTGATGGGAAAATACACAGACATTTCTTTATTTAACACAAGATTTATCATTCACCAGTTTACCAATAAGACAGACAATACTTCCTTTATAATGCATAAACATTTAAGGACAAGAGAGCAGAAAGATCCACAGCAGGTAAAATGTGTTCATGACGAGCAATAAATCTACTAATAAATCTATACAACAACAAAATCACTGCCAAAGATGACATAAACAAATGTGATATCAGAAGAATTACCAGAGCTATACTGGAGGATATCAAAGATCTTTGTGCACGGGCAGTTTGTAATAACAATACTCGATACCTTTAACCAGATACTAGCGACTCATATTCACCATAAAGAGGATATAATACGTCCTAAAGAATTGCATGGCTTTTCCTCACAACTCAAGATTCATATAATGTTGTTGTTATTATGTGTTAATTTATTTTTATTTACTACAGACAGTGAGAAGTACCAAGCAATACACATGAAGTGAAAGTGACATAAACCAGCAATATAAACTAACCGGCTACTTTATTATGTACATCTGTTCAATTGCTTGTTGAGCGAAATACGATAAAAATCATGTTTACAAACCTTATAATACAACATTGATCTTTGTTGTTTCGTTGCATGTTGAAGTAACAGTTGTCAGCGATGGCAAAGATGTGTGGAGGCATCTCTCCGATCTTTTTATTGGTGTAGAGTCGAATCTGGTCTGCTGTATAGATGGGCAACAGCTGATATGGGTTTACTGCCACTAGGATTGAGCCTGTGTATGTCTGAAAGAGATACAGAAATACAACTGAAACCAACTAGAAGAACTTGAGAGGTAACGGTTTGTAAGATGGATCAATGGATGAATGCAATGAAAAATGGTCACTGTGATCTACCTTAACTACCTCTTAACTAAAAATGTGTTCATGTTATTCAGACATTAATGCTACCGAATAGCTTTGTGACAAATTATTTTAGACATGAAAAAGACGCTTTTTAATTTAACACAGGCTTCATTTACCTCTCATATAATCATGTCAGTAACCAACATTTAAGAAAGATCATTTTAGAAAGTGATCGATATCTTTGGCCCATTTTGTTCTCAAAAGACAAAGATTATAAAACATTTAAATATCTGCAGCTTAAAATAGATATAGATGGTATTACAGCTATCAGACACCAACTGAAAGCCACAAAAACGCTTTTACTGAGTAACATTGACAGATTATGCATGCAGATATCAACAGAGACGTAACAACTGAAGACGGGCAGCCATGTTAGTTGGAAGATGACAATGAGAGTACGAGCGTCTTGATGTTACAGCGGTGATGTATCGGTGTCGCAAGCCCAAACCTTACAGCCATGTTGAAATGAAACACCGTAATGAAAACACATTCATTCAGAGTGAGGCAATGACCGGCGAGCAGTCATGCGCATGACGTGATGTGACATGAGCACTTACCCGACCACCACAGTTAGTCTTTACACACACCCAAGAGAATAGAACCATGACAGAGGACAGTTATTAAACACACAACAATAAAGAGGAATACACCAATTTGTCACCATTGAAGAATACACAATATAGAGACAATAAAGAGGAATAAAACACTCATGCTGGTTTAGCTGCTCATTGAAGAACACACAATGTAGAGAAGATAAAATCTGATATGACAAAAAAACTTTATGCATGTAATTTATATTCAAATTAGTCATATCACAGTGCACAGCATCACAGTAAAACTTTGCTTTTATTTCTAGTAATAAGATACTACTAAATTATTTTATTACAGGATGAGAGACTCACATAGATGAGATGTTCTCTATAGCGAATGAGAAGATTCCGGAGGATTCCGGCTTCATTCAGATCACCCAGACGAATCATATCTTCTACCCCATGGATGGAGGTGGGGTGCATTGGTTTGATGTTGGTGGCATTTTGGGGGGAAATCCAGTGTTCCTGAAATACAAAGAAAAATACAAAGATACACCAAATCCACAACAAACACGTGAACTAATGCCCGCATGCATGTTTTAACTCATTCCTCGTCAGAGATTTTTTGAAAAGTTGCCCGCCAGCATTTTCTGTAATTTTCACAAAAGTTTCACAAAATGCTTTACATTTTTTTCTAAAAAAAATATATAAAAATACAAACATATCAAATGAAGGAACAGACCCTCTGCTTTTAAACAAACAATAAACAAACAAACAAAACGGGGGGAACTGTTTCTTCCTATCTATATTTTTTCTCTTCGGTATATTTCTTTAAAAATTATTTTTTTTAGAAAACAGCTGAAAAATTGAATTTTTGTGAAGGAATTTTGTTATAGATCAGATTCAGAATGATTATTAAAACATAGATAGCTTCAGTTTTTTCATAAATTGGGTAATTGACAATTAAGTAAGCTCATTGAGTACGACAAAAGTAAGACAATTCGCCAGAAACAAGTTTTTATGCAAAAAAAATTCTTAATTGATGAGAGAACTCGTCAATGGTGGGGAAAGAGTTAATATGAAATCTACTGCAGAATTCAAAGTCCGATTTATCGTTTTGCCGATTTAATCGGCCAATATGAGCCTGTCGCAGATATATCTGTATCGGCATATAAGCCGCAGATATGCAGCCGATATGAAAGTTTCTTACAGAAAACATTAAATGCTTTTGAAAGATGTAAGTATTTTTCTTTAAAGGTTTTTTTTTAGCAAACAGCTGCAAAAATTGCATTTGTGTGAAGGAATTTTGTCAATGTCGGGGAAAAAGTTAATATGAAATCTACTGCAGAATTCAAAGCCCGACCGATTTATCGTTTTGGCGATTTTATCGGCCGATATGAGCCTGTCACAGATATCTGTATCGGCATATAAGCCGCAGATATGCAGCCGATATGAACGTTTCTTACAGAAAACATTAAATGCTTTTGAAAGATGTAAGTATTTTTCTTTATTTTTATCTTTAAGCATTTTTGTGAAAGAATTTTGTTAGAAATCAGATTTAGAATGATTAATAAAACATACATAGCTACAGTTTTTCATAAATTGGGTAAGTGGATCTAGTGGATAATCACTGTATTGCAGATTTAGCTAAAAATTCTCCAGAAACACGTTTTTTATGTAAATGTTTTTTCTTAATTGACGAGATAACTTGTCAATGGCGGGGAAAGAGTTAATATGAAATCTACTGCAGAATTCAAAGTAGAGCCCGACCGATTTATCGTTTTGCCAATTTTAATGATCAATCTGAGCCTGTCGCAGATATATCTGTATCGGCATATAAGCCGCTGATATGCAGCCGATATGAACGTTTCTTACAGTAAACATTAAATCTTTTGAAAGATGTAAGTATTTTCTTTAAAAATATTTTTAGCAAACAGCTGAAAATTTGCATTTTTGTGAAGGAATTTTGTTAGAGATCAGATTCAGAACGATTATCAAAACATATCTTCAGCTTTTTCATAAATTGTGTAAGTGGATCTAGTGGATAATCACGGTATTGTAAATTAACATAAAAATTCTTCAGAAACACGTTTTTATGCAAATGTTTTTTCTTAATGGACAAGATAACTCGTCAATGGCGGGGAAAGAGTTAATATGAAATCTACCGTCGAATTCAAAGCTTTAAAAGTGATAGAATACCCCAAAATTAAAATTCTGTCATTATTTACCCTCAATTTGTTCCAAACCTGCATGAATTTCTTTGTTCTGCTGAACCCAAAGGACGTTTGTAACAAAGCAGATTTGGGACACTTCCATAGTAGGAAAAAATAATGGAAGGTAATGGTGCCCCAGATCTGTTTGGTTATTAAAACTTTGGAAAATATCATTCAGGTTTGGAACAACTTGAGAGTTAGTAAATCAACTAAAACAGAAACATTTTTATTCAATAAATCAAATATTTTTCAATGGTTATAGCACAGAGTTTTAACAATAGCAAGAATGATCAATATACAGTAATGACTCACATTTCCTTCATCATCCAAAACTTGGATCTGACCAGAATCACAGAGTTTCACCACGGCTCCGATCGGGACCTCAAACTCACGCCCAGTCTTCAGGTCCAGCCAAACATAGTCGCCCTAAAAAACAATGTGGTGATCTTAATGTACTGTACTGCTCCAAAAAATATAAGGACCCAATGAAATCAAAGATGGTATCACCTAGGTCATATAATAAAAACATACTATATTCCCAAAGATCAACAAAATAAACTTAGTAAATATACACAATTCCTCTTTAAAGAGGGCCAAAACCTTAAATATGTCACGTTTCTGTATTAATAGCGCTAATGTTGTGGGTTTGATTCCAGGAAACACATACTGATAAATGTCTGCAAAATGCATAAATGTGAAGGTAAAGACAATGAACAAGTGTGACATCATCAGTGCATGACATAATTAAAAAAACTTTTCTTACTTAGTAAGCAACCAAGTAACATGACCAAATAACAAATAAGTCACTTTTATTTTTTAGAGATCCTTAAGCTTGAGAAAACAGAGCCCTGGAGTATCTCAAAGTCAAACACAGCTCATACAATCTGTCAACAATTCGTACCGGTAACAAAGTGCTGTTTTTGACCACGGTGTTGACATTTCGTAGTAAGGCCCACTTTGCTAGATCCTTCTCATAGAGTTCAACGTAATCCCGGCGTTTGTACATCCTCAAGAGATCTCAAGAACTTAAATCCATACAAACAGCAAAACTTCAGACCCTGAAAGTCCCAGCACCTCTTTAAACCCAAACACATTCAGACGATGACTTCCTCCGTTCAGTCCACAAGAGACCCAAGATGTTTTCAGGAGGATCAAAATAATTGTAGAGGTCAAGGCTGTCTGCTTCACGTCCTAAAACACAACCTGACCAAAGTCTTCTCCGGAGCTTCTTTACTTTAGACGAAACCGAATCCGAGTTTAGGGTTTAATTGTTGTTCCCTTTACTTAACAGGTTACTTTAAGTTTATCTTTATCTTATCTCTTCCTCATCTGTCTTCTCCTAAAACTTGTATCCACCGAGGGTTCTTCTGAGAATAAGCTTGGTCAGGGGATGTTGTATAGGTGTGGACGTGGATCCCATGATAATATGGGGCTTTTTAATTAACTAAATATCCTCAAAGGCAAATCAATCCAGGTACAGGAACCCAACACCGTTTGCTCACAGCTGTCACGTCTGAGAAGGTCAAATCGCCGGCCAGCGCCGCTGATACAATCCTAGCAACGCTGAGCATGTGAATAATTCAAGCCAAGACAACAAATGTGCTCTTAGTGCTCTCTTCTGCTTCTGGCTTTTATTAGGGAAGCAGATGAATATATAAAAGTATAGACATGGGAAAAGTATTCCCAAGGTACATTTTCGGTTTCCATAATTTCTACGGAGATTTCACAGCACATGTTCAGGTTTCATTGCAAATCCGAAGAACAAAAGAAAGCTTGGCCACAAAATGTGTTTCTATGTTTTATTATTTATTAAGAGTAGAAATATCTTCATTGTCTTATGCTTTATTTTCTTGATTGTTTTATTTTGGATAAATTACGACTCTGACATGTATTTTATGGGACGGTTTACTGGAAAGGGCTATACTAGTCCCAGACTAAAATGCATGTTTGATCTTCTTTAATAAGAAAACACCTTGTCCTGTTTAATTTTAACATTCGTTCGTAAAGGTTTTGTGTGAGATTTACACTACAGTGCTTGGTTTCATTAAGTCTGACAAGATGTGATGTGATTTGCTGATAATATTAATGTTCATCCACTCATCTATTCTCTGGCAGGGATCATCCTTGTTTTTGTCTCTCTTTATAGTGAATAATGCTTCATACTCACAGTATACAGTACATTAAGTATGCTTGTATTTGACTGTAGTCAGTGTTTTTTAAAGAGACAGATGATGCTGAACGTGTGAGTTACTGTACACAGCAGCCAGGTAAATAATTCAGTAAACGGAACGTAACAACAAGACTTGTTAGTTATAATAACACAAACTCTACTATAATCCCCAAGAACAATAGTACAGTAGTACTCATGTAAAGGAAAAAACATGAATGATGTTTCACAAAACACTATTCCAACAATACTACTGAGAAATACACTCTTAACTCTTTCCCTGCCATTGACTAGTTATCTCATCAATGAAGATTAAACATTTGCATGGAAAAAACGTGTTCTTGATGAGTTTTTATAATTATCTTTAATACCGCGACTATCCACTAGAACAGTGGTTCTCAAACTGGGGGCCGCGAGATGGTACCAGGGGGGCCCCAGTTTTATGACCTTTTATAAAATACATTAATTTTTCATAAATTTTGTGTAATTAAACCTAAAATAAATAAGGCTACTAACCAACAGCACTGCTTTGTATACTTTAAAATGTTTTGTCTAATTAAAATTTTATGTTTTAGAACAAAATTGTCATACATTTTCTTTGGGGGGGGGCGCAAAAGAATGCACCGTACACAAGGGTGGCCGCACGCTGAAAAAGATTGAGAACCACTGCACTAGAAGATGGCACACTTACCCAATTTATAAAAAAATCTGAAGCAGAAAATTATTTATTAATTTTACACTGCATGTATGTTTTGATAATCATTCTGAATCTGATCTCTAAAAATTAATTCACACAAAAATGCAATTATTTCAGCTTTTTGAAAAAAAAACATTTTTGAAGAAAAATACCAATATTTAAGAGTTTATAAGCGGAGAATAAAATATAGATAGGATGAAACGGTTGTTTCCCATTTTGTTTGTTTATTGTTTGTTTGAAAGCAGAGGGTCTGTTCTTTAATTTGATATATTTGTATGTCTATATATATTTTGAAGAAAATTTTCTTTTGAAAATCAAAAAAATGCTGGCGGGAAACTTAAAAAAAAAAGGCTGGTGGGGAATGAATTAATAAAAGGAATAAAGATGTGTTCACAAATAACGATGCCATAACAGAACCATTTTTGGCTAGTTAAATAGTCTATAACATTGTAAAAAGTAAAAACTTACTTCAATTGGTAACGCCTAAAAATGTAATGTTTTTTTCAAAAACCATTAGAAAACATTGAATAATTTTTTTAAGAGTACTGATGAAAGACACACTTTCGTATAGGGCTGGGTATCGATTCAGATGTTCCAGATCGATTCGATTTCGATTCACAAGCTATCAAATCGATTCGATTCCGATTCTCGATTAAATTTTCGATTCCAGTTCTCATACTCGATTCTCGATTCAACTCAATGAATATAGATTTAATACAAATGCTATATTAATAATTGAGTAATAAAAAGAAATTAAAAGCCACAACACATCTTGCTTGCGAAATCTAAAATGCTTCCATTCCACCGGTCAATGTTTGTGGAAATAAATATGAAAAAAAAAATCGATTCTGCTCTTTGAGAATCGATTTTTAATCGACCACGTTTTAAAAAACGATTAATCGAAAAATCTATTTTTTTGCCCAGCCCTACTTTCGTATAAAGATTTCTTCTTAATGTACAAAAAATGTAAGATCAACAAATACCACACATACGCAATAATCATGTACCCTATAATAAATCATAGGTTATAATGTATATAATAATGTTAATATATAATATTTACATTATATTTTAGATTATAACATTTTCTATATTATTATGTTATTATTTTTATAAAGAGGATATTATACAATACATTATTATAGCCTACTTATTTTTTCTACACATATAAAGAAGATTTTCGTAATGACAAATCTAAAAAATTTCCTTCCTCACTTTTTAAATCTCTATATTTAAGCGTCTGCTTAATGCCTAATGTAAACGTTATGTAAATGTAATGAGAAGTCTAAATGTCAATCACTTTTTTAAGAATGTAGAGACATTATTATACACTCTAAAAATGACTGGGTTATTTTTGACCCATAATGTGTAAAAAATGGAACAGAACATGTGCTGGGTTAAAAATTACCCAATCTTGGGTTGTTGTTATGCAACCATGGGGTATAATAACCCAGCAGTTGGGTTAAAATAACCCAGCATTGGGTAAATTTTTAACCCAGCATGTGTTCTGTCCAATATTTACCCATTATTTTGATGTATTTGCTATGTTGTTGTAGCGCTTTGGGTATATGAAAAGCGCATTATAAATAAAATGCATTATTATTATTATTATTATTATGGGTCAAAAATAACCCAGCCATTTTTAAAGTGTACTTTATGGTAAATATTGAGCAATGTTTATTATGAATCTAAACTTTTATTTAGAATATAATTTGAAGTCCTTTTATTTTTTGGTTTGTTTATTGGTAAGGCCAATTACTCCTTACATTTACTTCACATAGTTATTTATTTAAACTTCAATGTTAAATGACACAAGTAGTTGATACACCAAATTTAACAAATGTTAATACACTGCACCTTTTATTGTGGACATGCACAGACATTTGAAATAGTTAAAAAGTTTCCCTCAAACCATTGTGCACATGTTCATATTGCCAGTCAACTTGCCCGGCAGGCGAGTTAAAATACATTTTGTATGTGTCTCTGAGGTTACGTGCTTCTCTCGATGCATGGTTTCCCTGCCGCGACCGTTGTAATGGCACCACTATGTCCCTGAAATCACTGCTGACTTCCTCTAGAAGCTGATCTGTGGAGTTTTGTTCAGATGGGCCCAGATAATTGTGCAGGACACAAGCCGCTTTCACAACAGAACCAACAATTGTGGGGGTCGTTGTCAAACGCCGGTGAAACACACTGAAACGCTGGGTGAGGATGCTGAAGCAGTTCTCTGAAACGCGCCGTGCCCGTGACAACCTGCGATTAAAAATCCTCATGTCCTCCTGGGTGAGACCTCGTCCAGGGTATGGCCGAAGGAGGTATGGCTTAAGCGGAAATGCTTCATCTGCTACAATTACATAATTCACCTTTCCCAGTTCTGGAGCACCAGGGAGTTCAGCTGGAGCAGGGATATTCATAGTACCATCTCCGAGTGCTTTGCCAAGTGCTGAATTTGAAAAGATTTCTCCGTCAGAACTGCTCCCATAGCTATCTACGTCTACTGCTAGGAAGCGATAATCGGCATCAACAAGAGCCAGCAGAACCACAGAAAGTGTCCCGTTAAGGGATTGGGAGCCTGAATTTGCGGGGACCTGAATGACAATGTGTTTCCCATTCATTGCTCCCAAGCAATTGGGAAAATTCCATCTTTCATAGAACCTATTTGCAGCGCTCCTCCACTTATCTTCGGTGGGCACAGGCATATGTTCATCCCGCAGACAGTCCCAAATTGCTTTACACGTCTGTGCTACTATCCCTGCTACAGTCGAGATACCAAGGCGAAAGCTAGATGCAATTGTTCTGTATGAATCACCAGTGCCGAGGAACCTGGGAATGAAAAAAAGACTTTGTTAAAGCATCCAACATAAGGTAAACAGAATGTGTTAGGCTTTGAGCAAGGACAATAAAAAGAATAGAGAACAACTTATTAATCTTAGTTCATGTTTATTTCAGCATTTACTAACTTAAGTTCTAAATGTTAACATTAGTTAATGCACAAGGAAACCTGTGACGATTAATCATGATTTATACTAATAATGCCTGTCTATCGGTCTCAAATTGATTCTGATTCAGAAAGGTGATATAACACACAGCTCTTTCGTGCATTATGTCTCTGTGATCTGAAGGAAGTTTTCTTCAAAAAAAAAAACACTGAGTTTGAGTTGTTTATAACATGCATTTGAATTAAAATTTCATGCGTTTCTCAATCCAAAGGTTGCAGCCTACGGAGGTGGCATATGCAGGCTGCAAATGTCATCAAGCCTGGTTTATTTAAAGGGATAGTTCACCCAAAAATGAAAATTCGGTCATCATTGTCTCACTCTTATGTTGTTACAAACCTATATAAAATGTCTTTGGTTTGATGAAAACTTTAAAAGAATACTATGGAAGTGAATGGGGCTCACAAACTATTTGATTACGAACATTCCTCAAAATATCTTAATTCGTGTTCATCAAAACAGAGACATTTTAAACAGATTTGTAACAACATGAGAGTGAGTCAGACAATGATGACAGAATTTTCATTTTTGGGTGAACTATCCCTTTAAAAATTAAATGACCATAACATTCGCAAGTCATAAGCAGCATATTACAAAAATGTACAATTAAAGGCGGGGTGCATGACCTGAAAGCCAATGTTGACATTTGAAATCACTAGGGATGCACCGATACCACTTTTTTGGAATACGAGTACGAGTACTTGCATTTCAGTACTTGCCGATACCGAGTACTTAATAAAAAAACATGATTTCAATTTACAGGTAACAGCTTTAGTCATATAATTTAACAAAAAAAACAAGGGACTAGTTTTCCAGTTTGTTGTAAACTCTGCCTCTTTGGACAACAAAAGAGGCATTAACCCCTTACACGCTCCTCAAACATAGACATTTCTCAGACCGTGGTATCGATCCCTGGTATCGGGGGACTTTTAACGAGTACTTTAGAAAATGTGGTATTGAGCCCGATACCCGATACCAGTATCGGTATCGGTGCATCCCTAGAAATCACCTAAACAAACACGCGCCTATTCCAATAGAATCTGGACCTTCTTTTGATAGACCCACACATATAGGCAACCCAGGCGATGATGTGCCTTAGTAGACCCTTACTGCTGATTGGCTATAAGTGTGTTTTGGTACTCGGCCCGACTCCCTTTTCCAAAGTGTATATTCAAAAATCATGCACCCCACCTTTAACTAAGAATAATAGTCAACATTATAATTGTTTATATTTTGAAATAAGACGCCTTGATTATGTATGCATCCTAAAAATGCCCTCTTCGGAGGCTGCAGCCTTCAGAGGGCCTTTGTGAAGGTGTGTGTAAATGGTTCTTCTTTTGCGGCGCATATTGAGTTTCTGCACAAGAGCGCCCTCTGGATTTTGGATGTAGCGGCATTTCGACATAATAGAGGGTATGGATTGACGTCGCTTTTCCGGAACTCGCGCTGTTGAGTGGCAAACGTTCAACAAAATGGCCTTTTTTCATAGCAGCGAATGCCAGTAAAACTGACTATTATTAGCTTAAATTGAATTTAGGCGGACTCCATAGTAAAGGTGGACAATACTACATTAGTTACATTTTGCAAGCATCTGTGCTTTATTAGGGTTTTTCTATTGGGAAAAATTTACTTCACTACATTCCAAAGCATAGAATCATACTGTGTATTCTTTAATATTGCATATTAAAATTTATTTATACCTAATTACATTAAAATTGTGTACTTTTACTTGAGTAAAAGTACGTAAATGTACTTAAATATTAAATGTAAAACAAAAACTTGTATTTATGAAATGTAATAAAATACAAATTATGATAATATGCTTTGGAATGTATGTTTTCCAAAGAAGAACACGGATAAAATACAAATACTTGAAAAAATAAGTTTAAGTGAAAAGTAAATCCTCTGCTTGATAGTGACCCTAGCAACTTACCGGTATCAACCCACCTGTGGTCTGTGGACGTTGGCATGAAGGATCAATTTACTTCTCATTTCGGTGTTTTTTGGCAGTCTGTAAAAAACGATAGCTCCGAATTCTTGTTAATCTGTTAGTACAGTCTATCGCACAACAGCTGTTTCCCATTTTGACGTGTTTTTGTTGATTTCACTGTACCCAAATTCTGCCGCTCTGTCTTTTGCCACACAGTGGGCGTAACCGAAGGTAACGTCACGTGCATAACCTCTATTCATTGAAAAACATTGCAAGCATAATCTCACGATTTATCGTCCCAGTCATGTGCAAAAAAATTACATTTGTAAAGTGTTAATAATAAAGCATAATCGTACGTTGCTAGTGATAGGAAAAACAGAACGACAATGCACTTACCGTAAACACACGACCAGACGCTGCTCTGGGTCAATTGGTTTCCGATAATTTGTTCGAGATTTAATCAACGATGGAGCCACCAGTTTTAGCAGACTTTCGAACTGGCCGACGGACATCCTGAAATACCGATGAAAGCGATCATGATACAGTTTCAACTCTTGTATCAATCGCTGGAGCTCCCCTTGCTCCTCTCGTTGCTGAAGAATAGGTTGCACCCAATAACGGCGTCTTTTCCTTTTCGCAATCAAAAGCAAAACCAGCTCGTCCTCGCTACTACTGCTGCTGCTAGAAAAGTCCATGTTTTGCTCACCAAGTACAGTATTTTTGTCTGCTTTGGTGTTGTGAGCCAAGTTTACATTCTATCTTCCTCTGTGAAAAGCGATAGGCTGGACCTCTGAATAGTGGGTTGCGCCACCTAGTGTACTGGCGTAAATTACAATCGTGATCAGCGACACCTATCTGCCAGGCGTGAAACTGATCAAGGCGCACAATCGTTCCCAAGTCGATGTTCTTTTTTGTTAAACTCCTTTTTCCGTTTTTCAATATTTTACTATGTTCTTACCTCAACTTACACAAATGAATACATACCTATCTTTATTCAATGCGTGGACTTAATCTTTGTACAGCACGTCGTGAATGTGTTAGCAGCATTGAGCCTAGCCCCATTCATTCCTTAGGATCCTTTTCCGCTTAAAAAGTCTTCTCTCTCTGAATCATATTTCTTGCAATGAAATAAAACACGATCCACTGTTTCTTTTTCTCCACAATATTCACGCTTTCATTTATATGCTTTCCAATAACATAGAGATCTGTTTAGACCTGTATGAATATTCCTTAATCTTGTAATAACCTTGTCCTCTTTTATTTCATACTCCAAATACTGTATTCCCAACTAATGGATTGTTTTTATACAGATATCTTCCTTTATTTTCTTTGTCCTATTGATTCTGCCACATCCTTTTTCACAGCACTTTATTGATGGTCAGCTCATGTCTAAATAAAAGGTCTCCCCCTTTTGGCGATGACTGGTAATGGGCCCCCTTGCTTGGTGACAAATGTCCAAAAACAACCATTAAACCAAAAAAATTTCACATCTACTGAAAGAAATTTAATTCTAGGGTTTAGGGTATTTTGCAGATCTTAAAGGCGGGGTGCATGATTTTTGAAAAACACTTTGGAAAAGGGAGTCAGTCTGACAAAACAAACTTGTAGCCAATCAGCAGTAAGGGGCGTGTCTACGAACGGACATCATTGCCTGGGTTGCGTATGTGTGTGGCGGGTCTATCAAAAAAAGTCCAGATTCTATTAGGGTAGGGGCGTGTTTGTTTAGGTGATTTCAAATATCAACATTGGCTTTCAAAGATCATGCACCCCGCCTTTAAGCGCACACCCTGAAGTTTCTCTTTAGATCTCAGATTTCTCATTCAAAGCTTACTGAATTTTTCTCAAACTGAAAGCAAGCAAAAAGTCTGACAGCAAAATAATACACAATACAATCTGAGGCACCACACACGATCAGGACAAATTATGCTTCAAAGTTTAATACTCAGGGTCTTGAGACCCCTAACCCTGATGTTTCCATTAGCACCAAGAATCATTGTAAATCACATTTGTCTTGTCGTTGAGCTTAAATTATGTCCTTTATTAGCATTTAAATAGCAAAATTAGGTGAAGGTCAACCAAACGAGACAGATCCTTTATCTCAATGGACAGCTGGTACTACAACAGCCCATAAAACAAACTTCCACATCAGTGCACAGTGTTATTAGCTAACCTTGAACATGTAAACCACTATTGCATGCTGTTTTGTTCTGTTGTTCTCGCACTCTTGTATATGAAACAAATATTTCTCACACAAAAGAGTTACATTTTCATATTTCAACAGCAAGAGTTTTACTGTTATCTCTTAACTCCGCCCATTTCTATTCGTAGAATGAAACAGATGATGTCATTGGATAAAAGCTTTGGTCTCAGACTGGAATGCATCCCCCATAATTAATGCTAATAAACAGCCTGTGATAAAAATGCTCCCAATTTGTCACGGGGGCAGTATCTTTTAAAAAGATCATTTTTAGGTAAAGATATGTATACATTTGGCACCAATATGAAGTCTTTAGGTACCAATATTAGACGCTCAAACATGCATTTTACTCTGGAACTAGACTAGGCCCTGTCCGGGAAACTGCCCCGTTAGATGCAAAGCATATAAAATAAATAAATAATAATAATAATGAAAAGACAAAAATAAACAATTGAATATGAATATGTATAATAATAATGTAATAATAAGGTAAATTGAATTATTTTGGGGGGAGAACTGCCACACTATGTCCTAAATCTCTTTATGCAAAACTGGATGAGAAAGCAATGCTTAAAAATAGTTCAGATGCCCTATCTACAAAGCCCAGCCTTACCTGTATTAGTGTGAGATATTTATAACCTAGTGTTTTTGGATTGCATCCCTCCAACAACCTACGCTGTGCTTTTCTTCCCTTCATCTCCATTGAATCCAATCACATCACCCAATGACCTCGGATTTCTATCTACGATGTGTTTCTTATCATCACAAAAACTTCAATCTGTTTCTCCAGCTGGTAGAGGACAGACAGAGGCAGGATGAATGCCCTGTAGACCCATCACCAATGTGAATTTATCAACCCATGAATGCCCGGCGTTTGGCCGGTGTAGCGTGTACTATAATGAGTCTCTGTCAGCTGTGATTAGAGATAAAGAAAGCAGATCTGTGTGTGTGTGTGTGTGTGTGTGTGTGTGTGTGTGTGTGTATCTGCAGTGACACACGCTATAAAGACTAAAAGTCGACAGACCGCAACACTGTTATTTCACTACAGTTTTAACTAAGTTTACTGGTTATGGATTTGTGGATAGGGCAGACCGGGGCTAGTTGTCACACGGAGAGTCCAGTTATACAAATGTTCTCAAGAAGTGCTTCACAAAAATAAGTACACTAAGAACAAACAACACATGAACCATCAGTCAAGGCTCATAATATCTCAATATCTGAGTTACACAGAAATAAAGCTTAAGTTAAAGTGTAAAAACACAATGCAGATGATCTATTTACTGTAATGTGTGTGTGTTTGAGGTAATGGTGATATGGTCAAGACCCTGATCAGATTAGTGATAATTAGTTAACAGTATTTGTCTTCTCTCTACTTCTGCAGCTTTAGATCTGTAGTGTATGTGTGAGTGTCTCAAACCAAAGATGTCCGTTCTGTTCAAGCGAATGAATTAATATAATAAAATCAAATCAGACAACTCTCAGAAAAAATACAGGGGTGCAGTACCCTTTCAACAAGTACATCTTTGTACCTAAGAGTTCATATTAAAGTACTGGTACCGAATGCATACCCATCTGTACCTAAATGGTGACTGCTTTTGTACCTTTCTTTTTGACAGTACACACACATTCATATTCAATGTTTCATGTTGTGTTAATGATTATAGATTGAACTTCAGTATCACAATAAAACTGGACATTTTCAGATATAAACACATTATGTGTACCTGCTGAAGAATGACCATGGCTCTGTTGTTTGTGTTTACTGCCGGACATCAGATGTTTCTGCACGAGAACCTGAAGAATAATACAACAGGATCAGTTGATACACAAAAAGGAAAACACGGGAGAAAGAATGCAGGACTTTTAAAATGCAATATACTTTTATAGCACCATATATTACTGTTTCTCCAAGTGCACATAAAACACAGTAAGCACAGAGCATTAGATGCCCACTGTCTGAGTTTGTATTAATTCACATTAAAAATTTTTTACACAATATTGTATAGTGTTGCTGTAGTGTTCATGACCCCAAGCTGTCCCTGGGCAGTACACTTCATAAATGTCCTAATATGTACCATTTAGGCTAAAAGCTATGTACATTTGGTACCAATATGTACCTTTAAGGTACTTATATGAACTCTTAAAGGTGCAGTGTGTAAATTTTGGCTGCATCTTGTGGTGAGGTTGCGAACTGCAACCAATGGCTGTCCACTGCTCACCCCTCGCTTTTGAAACACATAGAGAAGCTACAGTGGCTACCACCGGACAAACGTATCATCGTCGGAGAAAATGTAGTAAAAAACGTTTGTCCGTTAAGGGCTTCTGTAGAAACATGGGGGCACAAAATGCCAACTTCCATGTAAGCCTTGGCGTATATAGATAAAAACGTCTCATTCTAAGGTAATAAACACATAACGGTTCATTATGAAAGGTCTTTATACACCCCTGATAATGTAGTTTTGAATATTATTTTGCATTTCTGGCAAGAGATCTTTTAAAAAATTACACACTGCACCTTTAAGCATTGTTATTTTAGTTTTATTATGGTTTTAGTCGTATTTCGAATTAGTTTTAATTTATTTATTTTAGTTTTCAACAAATCTTAGTAGCCTATATTTTGTTATTTTATTATTTATGTTTATAATTTTAGTGCCTCAGCTTAAATTTATTTTAAGTTTACACATTTTGAATTTGTTTACTTTTCAACTAATATTAAGGCTGATAATTTTATTTGAATTAATTTTTAATAGTTTCAGTTTCAGATATAGTTTTAGGTAACGATAATAACCCAGCTCTTCAGGTGCAAAGGTGAACTTTTTGAAAGGGTACTGCCCTAGTGACAGCATAGGGACCTTTTTATTTACAATTTTTAAGTGTTGTGCAAAGATTAATCGCGATTAATCACATACAAAATAAAAGTGATTTTTTGCATAACATATGAGTGTGTGCTTTTTGTAATTATTATGTATATATAAATACACACACACATATTCATGTATGTATTTAAGAAACATGTGTGTCTATATTTATTTATATTTTTATATATTCTATATTAACAATAAAAATGGATATATAATTTTTTTTTGCAATTAATCTTTGGCCAGCACTACTATTTTTACGAACTGTGTTATTGATGTAAACATTTTTTTAAATTGTTTTTTCAAGAACATTACTTTACACACAAAGGTACACACAAATGCGCATGCACGCACACACGCACACCCTACTGAAAAACTCCAGCTAAGACCAAGCTGGTTTTAGCTGGTCTCCCAGCTTGGTTTTAGCTGGTTTTGCTGGTGTAGCAAGCTGGTCTAGCTGTGTTTTGGTCACTTTTTAAGCTCTGCCAGGCTGGGAGGACCAGCTTAAACCAGCTACTGCTACCTTAAACCAGCTACCGGCTTATGCTGGTCTTACCTGTTTTTTTTTTCAGTATGGCACACACACGAACACACGCACGCACGCCCGCACGCACAAACACAGATCTGGTTTCTACCTCATGCTAATGTCTAACATCACAGTAAAATGCAGACAACACACATGATGTCACGGTTGTCATTTAGTCTTAATGAAAAGAAAGAAACAAACACTGACAAATACAAACAGTATCTTTAGATATAAAAAATGGAACACAAAAAATCCTTTGAAAGATTCTCATGTTAAATAATTTAATTGTAAATGAGCAGCCTCTTGTTTCCTCTGTCTCGCTTCCCTTTTTACAATATTAAATGTTTGTTTACTGCAGCTTCAGTTAGAAGTTGCAGTTTCAGTAGTTGTTGCTGTAAGTTTAGCTGGTTAATCTGGACACGCTGAGGTGAACAGGTTAAATGTGTTCAATAGTGCAGTGTGCACGCACCCATTAATAATTTACTCTCTAATTAAGCCACAACTCCCATCTGGGAATAAAGACATCACAGTCCGGTCACTGGGAAAACTGGGATACGGTTCAAACAGACTAGGACTTTGTTTTAAAAAACTATGGCACATTTTTTATTTAGTTGCATTGCTTTACCAAACCTCAAAACTAATGTAAACATAAGACATTGGTTTTCCATGGGCCATGGTATGTTTATGGTACTTAGTTTTTGTGTGTTAGTTGTAGATGTTATCAAAATGAATGT
This sequence comes from Misgurnus mizolepis, assembly GCA_025389145.1. Classification (NCBI taxonomy): domain Eukaryota; kingdom Metazoa; phylum Chordata; class Actinopteri; order Cypriniformes; family Cobitidae; genus Misgurnus; species Misgurnus mizolepis. The sequence goes on along the minus strand of JAIFKI010000025.1, from coordinate 25,814,520 downwards.
TTTAAAGCCCAATGACATCTGCAAGTTCTGGTTTTGCAAAGACCATTATTTTGGCAAACTCTCTGTTGATAAGATACATGAATAAAGAACAAATAAACCTGAGAGAGAGGGAAATAATATTTAATGATTCTTCAAATAAATTTCTTTTAGATTTGAGCTTTTTTAGAACAGATGCCTGACAATGAGGTGGAGACTATTTAAGAAAAAAAGGATCAGATCAAATTAGACCAAATAAAAATCTACAAGGGAACAAATCTGGTTTCTGTTCTGACCAATGACAAGACAGAAAATAGCTGTAAAGTATTTTAAGGGGCAGACAGACAGTAATCCACCGCTGAGCTGTATTTTTATCCTTTTCTGATTTTAAATAGACACACTGTATTGTACGCTTAAACTCACATATGTACAAATATGTACATTATAGTAAAGTAGTAAATTACATCAAGAATTGCAGAAAGATGTGGGCAGATCTGCACATAAAAGTTTTCTCAAAGAAAGAAATATAGATTTTTAACCTTCAAGAAGTAAAACCAAATTATGAAATCTAAAAAGCTAAAGCACAAAATGCTGAAATGTAAAGCAAATGTGCAAACCTCATCAGCTGTGTCGTGTCCTTGAATAGGGGCAGAATTTAGCAAACATCAGAGAGTTAAACACTCCAATTTCACTGCGTCATGAATCATCTGTGCTAATCTAAGTGACACATCTGATCTAAAATGCTTTAAAGGATATAATATCAGATCTAACTATTTTACATTTATTTTTTATAAAAAGGCACATATATCCAACAAAACCATGTGTTTTTGGATGTACCATGGTATCATTGTTGAAGCTCAGGGAAGCACTGAAAGTTGGTACATTTATATGGCAAATTATGATGTAACAGGAAACATTGTATTAAAGTAGCATAGTGGTTTTATGTAAGAAACAGTATTCACCAATTACTTAACTATAAATATTAATAAATTAGAGGTTAAAAAATCGTAAACTACAAATGCATAACATAATACATTATAAAATAGTATAAAATAATATATAAACTACAGTCATAATCTTTAATCATAAATTATATGTTGCATGTTAAGACCATCAATGAATACACTGAGAAAAATTATTCATTCAAATTTTAACATTTTTTTAAGGTAAGTGGTTGCAATAAATTTATTTAAGCTACATTTAAACAAAAAAAGAAAAATAAAATAAAAAAAACTTTTGATTAAATGTAGCTTAAATAAATTGATTGCAACCACTTACCTTAGAATTTTTTAGTAAATTGAATGAATCATTTTTTTTTCAGTGTAGCTGTGCTAAGCTGTAAGTAATAAAGTCTACATAAAGCAAGCAACATACAGAGTCCACTCACCACAATGCTGACCAAACGTCCCTTTCTTTTTCAGGCAAGATGAAAAACACAAACATCCACACAGGTGAGTCGCAGGTAAAGCTAAAGATGCAGAATAACTCCTGAAGCGGATGAAATGTGCTCTGTGTGTGACACCTGCCTCCAGTGAAGACAAACTCCTCTCATTCACCAACACTGATCCATCACACGGGGGGGGGGGGGGTGGAGGGGGAGTTAAGACACACCTCACAAACACACACAACCCCACACACACACAATGCCAAATGAATAGTCATGTGACTGTCTGATGAAAAGGTCACCGCTTCGTGACATTTGATTTGAGGGGCTTATTTTACAGCTATGCATCCTGGTGTTGACAGGTTCATCTGTAAACCTCCGTGTGCTGAAACACAGCCTAGAAATGAACGTTTTTAATCAATATTTAAAGTTTATAACAAAACAGCGTTTAACCCTCTAACGTCCTTGGGGTCTATATGACCCCGAATGACATTTCATTAGTGAAAAAAAAAGGTTCCCTTCATCTCAGAGATATAAAACTTTGTGACTTTAACTAAATAATCTATCTTTACATACACAAAAAAAACTGGGCTTGATTCGGTATTCAATAATAATTCAAAAATAAATATCAATAAATCCAGCATAAATTTGAAACCTTTGACACAAAAATGGTACTTGTGCACAAATGCAATGCAAAAAACACATGCTCACACAAAAACATACAAACACACAGGTATGAGCGCATTTGTACGAAATTTGGCAAATAAAATCCGTCACAAATGCAGAAATTAGATATAAAGTGGTTCGACCTAATGCACGCACATGTACACACACAAACGCGCGCGCACACACACACACACACTTGTAAAAACAGACATTTCAAAATGCATCAAAACTATAAAAATACTATTTGAAATAATATTTATTTTTAATGTCCTTTCTAATGTTTATATAAATTTGTATCACTAAAGTAGTGATTTGAGCAGTTGTCCATATCCAGTAAAATGAATGGGTCTCTATGGGCATCTGCTGGTTGAAATGATTTAATTCATAAGCAGTAATTCTTTTATTTTTTTTTCTAAAAACTGATGGCTGAATTCAACACCTGACACCTATATTAATATCTAAAAAAATTAAATAATAATTTATGAGAATTTTCATAAAAATTTATATTTTTTTGAGGAATTTAGTGGTAAACAGGTAAAAATCATATCTCCCAAAACACAGCTTAAATGTTTAGATCAACAACAACAAAAAATATATTATTTGTATTATTGAAAATGTATATTCTTCTTACAATTATGCTTTCAATTTTGGGGTCATATAGACCCCAAGGGCCAGAAGTGTAAACAGAAAACGAGGAGCGTTTGAGGGTTAAAAATAAAAACACATATGCCCAAAGAAATTTCCAGAGTGTTTTAATGTGGTACATAAATACAGATAATCATTAAAACAGGCTAATTTTTTGATAATCATCAAAAAATTCATGCATCATTATTGCATTACCTGAGTCATTCAATCATGCTATATACAACAGATGTGTGAATGCTGAAAAAAACACAGGACAATGACGTCTTTGGCTATTTCACAGGTTCTGATAAGGCACTTTCTGTATTTAACTGTAAACAGCAGACAACCAAAGCGACGGTAACATGCAAATGCGAGTCAAGAAATACCTCAATTGTGATTGTAAAAGGACATAAACATGATGAAATCTCCATTGATATGCGTGTCCACATACGTGCACACACATTACGTCTATCTTTAATGATCTCTTTTATGCCCAAAAATGAAAAAAATAAAAATAAATCCACTTTTACTAAACATGTGTTATTTTTAAGATAGTGTTAGCATTTAAAAGACAATTGATTAAAATGTAAAAATGCAACCCTTATGTGACTTGCATCATCTCCCCTTACAACATACTGTCACCTACTGGTCACTATGGCTCATTACACTGTATTGATAATCAATGTTTCACTTTAAATTGATATTTGACAGATTATGATTTCTACATAGATGTAAACTCTGAAAAAAAACAATTCATTCATTAAAGCTTGACAAATAGATGTGTAAACGGTGAAAGCATCGATTATTTGGCAATTGTATAAAATTGAAATGCTCAGCATAAGTAAGTAAACAACAATATTAGAAAGAATGCCCTCCATATATAAACGTGTAAACAGATTCAACAAATAAAAAACAAACCCGTACCTTTGATTGCAGAAATAAAACTGATTCACCATTTCATTGACTTTAGCATTAGATATTATGTAGATAATATGCTAATATACTGTAGATGCATATCCTATAAGATATCAATAAATGTATGATTTCTAAGATGAATACAATAGTAAGGATATAATACTAGAATAAGCTAAAAGATTTTGTAAACAAAGCAAGTATTGTTTCTCAATTTGGCAGACAGAAACATTCCCACAAAACAGTTTTTGTTTAAGATAATACCCTTAACAGACACCACATCAAGTGCTTTAAGGTTTTACCACGCTCGAGGTCACTATAATATGGTCATCATTGCAACAGGACCACGATTAATCCGGCCCAGATTTGAGATCAGATGTTTGTCAGCACATCGCTGGTTTTGAGGCTTACCGACAGCATACCGGACACATCGTTACTCGGACGATTATTTTTGTCCCGCAGTTGAACCGTGTGAAGCGGCTGCAGGTCGGATAGATCGCCGGTTAAAGCCACCTGACCCATGAATGAATCCTTCAGGATGTTATGGTTATAGATCTGATTGATAAATAGAAAATGGTTAGTGGCAGGCATATACCATAACGGTATTGATTAATCATAACATTTACCCGAACGATTATGGGCTCTCTGGGTTTTTTCCTGTAGAAAACAGCTTTGACATCAAACTCTGGAGTCTGGGTGTCTTTGCATACTGAAGAACGGACCTTCTCTCCTTCACAGCTGATTATAACATACGGGTCAGACGCTGAAACCAGAAAAAAACACTTATTCAATGACAGATCTAATCATTTATCTAAAACACATTAAAGGGGACATTTCACAAGACTTTTACAATAAATCTTTGATGTCCCCCATTTTTGCTCATAATACCTTATAGATAATTTATTATAACATGTTAAAATTGCCACTTTGTAGGTGTGGTTAAAAATGTGCCATTTTTGGGTGTGTCCTTTAAAATGCAAATGAGCCGATCCTTGCACTAGAGGGCTTTTCACACCTGAAATTGTTAACCCTGGGTTATTCTAAAACCAGGGTTAATGGAATCCTGAGATAACCCTGGGTATTCATAATTTGACGTTTCACACTGTGCATTCCTAAACCCTGGGTCAGGAGTCTCCAACCCAGCTCCAACGCACCTGTCTGTAATTATCAAGCAACCCTGAACACCTTGATTAGCTGCTTCAGCTGTGTTTAATTAGGGTCATAACATTCTAACCCTGCTTCGTTTCACACTGCATGCATTTGGCACCGCAATGCGGGGTTAACACCATAAATGTGGTGCTAACCCTGCTCCGGAGCAGGGTTTCATAACCCTGGGTAAAAAGCGGTGCTAACACCGCTTTCAAATTACAGGTGTGAAACGCTCCTTAACCCAGGGTTAAAAAGTGGGGTTTAGAATGAAGATAACCCAGGGTTAAGCGCAGTGTGAAAACCCCTTAAGTGACGTGGTTGGATAGCGCAGATTAAGAGCAGGGATGGGCAGTATTTCAAATACATGTATTTAAAATACGTATTTGAAATACAAAATAGTATTTTGTATTTTAAAGCCTTTGACAAAAATGAAATGTAATTTGTATTTAAATACATTTAAGATGAGTATTTTTGTATTTTTAAAATACTCAAAATACTTTGAGCCAGTCAACCAGTCAGGGTGCTGTTTTCATGTAGTTCAGACCAGACACCAGAGTTCAGGGAAGCAAATAGCTATATCTGTGCAGCTTTTAGTGGGCAATAATTGAAATGTTGGAGTGGGAAAAAAAGCAAGGGCGATTGAGTTATTGGGTGTTATGTGATTTGTGTTATTATAACTGTCGCGAAAGGAAATTCAAATTCACACTTGCACATTGGCAGGCAGTTTAATGCACGACTGAGAGAGTGTGAAACGCTGACAAACAGGCCTACACTTTTGACTTAAAGGAAAACAACCATTTTTCAATATTTTACTATGCTCTTACCTCAACTTAGACAAATCAATACATACTGTAACTATCTTTTTTCAATGCATGGAGGAAGAGCACTTGGTTTGCAGCATTTCGACCTCAGCGCGCAGTAACATCTTCACAGGACTGATGATGTTACTGCGACAGAAGTCGAAGTGCTGCAAACCAAGTGCTCTTCCGCCATACAATATAGTTCTTATTTTTATCCACTTAAAAATCACCACGATTTATTTTGTGCCACCATACTTACTCGTGTAACTACTCATGTAACGGTCTTTAAATAGGGAAAACATGTAAGTGTTTGGTGGCTTCTAAATTCTTCCCTGTTTAGATCCTAAGGAATAAATGGGACTAGGCTAAATGCTAACACATTCATGACACGCTGTGCAAAGATGAAGTCCACATATTGAAAAAAGATAGGTATGTATTCATTCATCTAAGTTGAGGTAAGAACATAGTAAAATATTGAAAAACTGTGGTGTTTTACTATAAAGGCCCTTTCACACATGACGCGGCAAGTGGTGGAATCAGCACACATGTGCTGATTTCTTTTTATCTTTGTGCAGTTGAAGCCTTGTTTACACTTTTGCAATTCGCATGGCTCTACTCTACAGTGTGAACCTGCTGAACCTGCGGGCTCCTCAGTAAACCTACAAGACTTTTATGCTTGACATGCTCTCCGTTGTATAATTCTGTGAAATGACAGAGGGCGACTCGTGAGTAATTGTTCTCAAAACCATCAAAAAGCAGCGATGAGAGGAAGTAGTTTGCCAAATAATTTGTCAAACACTCGTCTCGTGAGAAATGTGAAAATATGGATTTCTTCACAAAACTGATTAGGTTGTGGGTCATTTTGACGACACATGAAAAAGTTTTTATGATTTTTTTTATAAAACATCACTTTACTTGAATGGGTGTTCATAAGGCTGACATGAGACGTGTCATGAATATGAAGGAGATTTTATGAACGTTTATGACTACTGTCATTAAGTCTCATTTGTTCAATTATGTCATTTTTATTGCAAAGATGACAGTGTTTGAGATGTCTTTGTTATGACAACTTGACATTAACCAAGACAACATAACTGACCACTTTTTACCAGTGATACAAATTGAATATGTCATTAAAATGTCATTAAGTGTTAATACTCTATTAAATAGTTTTATAACAGCATCATAAATATTCTTCAGTTCATAATGTTTATTTGACCGAGTATTAATAATATTTGACATAGTAGTAATACTTAATGACATTTAAATCACAGTTTAATGTAATGTTAACCCACAAAGCTAGGTAGTTTCTTAAGTTTGATAATTATTGTTTATGATTTATAACCAGTTGTGTTGTATTGGTTTATGTCAAGTTGTCAAAACAAAGATAACTCAAACAATGAGGTATGTAAAATAAAACGAAAGTTTCTAAGCAGTTGCACACATCTAAATGCTTTTTGGCATTCAGAAATAGACCCAGATAGATTTCAACATAATAGGGATACTTGCACTGAATCACCAATTTCACATGTATTTTGTGTATTTTTAAAATACAAAATACTGTATTTGTATTTAAATACATTTTTCCACACAGTATTTTGTATTTGTATTTGAAATACATTTCCATGTATTTATGCCCATCTCTGATTAAGAGGCGTTATTATCGCCATCTGACATCAGAAGAGGCGCCAAAGTTTAATGCGCTATTTTTCCATGCTTGCAGAGAATGGTTTACCAAAACTAAGTTACTGGGTTGTTCTTTTTCACATTTTTTAGGTTGATAGAAGGGTTAGGTTCATCTAATTCATCTTTCGTGCATTTAGAGGATAAGTGCTCAAAGTCGACGTGGCGTTATTAAGCAGATTCTGACAACAAATTGTCGATTATGCTGCATTTCTAAATGGCACAAGGCCAGGATTAAGGGGATTTGAAGGTATTTGATGAACATATAATACATGCTGAGAACGGTCAATATCATCATCTCATTTTTGACAGAAGTGGCATTTAGCAGCTTTTGCATCTGAGCTTCTGAATTGTAGAAAGATGTGTGATATTGTCAAACTTTTTTGTAATAACTACGTTGGAAAAAAATGATATCCATGCACATCCAATGTTAAGTGCAAAAATGTATCAGTGATTCTTAGGAATTTGGATAAAACAGGTTTAAATTTTGAAAAAAAGTTAAATTACAAAATCTGAAGGTTTATCATTATAGACCAAGGTCTTGGCTGTTCAGCAATTTACTGGTGCAACCTCCCCTGTATTTTTTTCATAAAATAGGCGTTTTCCAGTTATTACTCATACGACGTTTACTTTAAGCCTGAATAGAAAAAGTAATGATTTTTTTATTTAATAAATTTTTTTTGTATTAATAGAGACTATTAATTTAATAACTCAACAGCACTGAAGAAACATATTGTAAGCATATTAATTTAAAACAAATAAAGCTCCGTCTGACGGTGATGACATTGGCCTCATTACTCCAAAATGTATACCACTCAAGTCAATGGCTTCTTGCTTAAACTTTTATGTAAATATTTGGTCCAAAAAATAACAATCCTGAGCACTGTGATGAACAAATATCAAATTATAACTTCCTAAAATACATAAAACCTGACAGAAAAGACAGAAAACCTGACGGTGGTGACAAAAACCTAATATAGATTAAAAAAATAGATGAGTTGTTGACATTAGCCATCTTCTTTCCCCTCTGTTGCTAGCTACTTCAGACCTCTTCTTAAAAATTATACATTTATTTCATAATCTAATATAATATTTTTTTACAAAGATGACGCTGTTGACATGTTATGGTTGTCACAGTAGCAGTGTCCAAAAATATGAACAAGTTTAAGAGAAAATAGCAAACATACAGGAGCTTGAGTGATCTTGAAGCATGCAGTAGAGCTGAAGGTTTAAAAATGGGGTCCTCAGGAATGCAGTTGACCCTATAGTTGTCTGATTTCATTGCTTTTTATAAATATCTGACGGTGGTGACGAATATGTGGGACACATTTTGAGCAATCACAAAATAATAGTAAATATTGTTGTGTAACTCACTGTTTGTAGTTTTTAATACATATTACAATGTACTCTTTCATGTGGTAAATATATTATTCAATTCAATTATTACTTTAGGCTTTTTAATCAAGTTGAAATGATTATCTCTTAACCGAGTACAGCTGATTTTGTAGGCAATAGGCCAGCATATAATCATTAAATTTATTAAAATTTATTGATTATAACTTTGATTCTTTTTCTTCATGAAAATTTTATTGATTTCCAACAGAATTAGCACTTTTCTTAGTGGGACATGTTTTTGCCAAAGTTTCAAGAATCAGTGTTATATAAAAACAAGATGCATCAAGATTTATCAAAATATATACACTTAGCATCTACCCTGATAAATAAGAGCTATCACATTGACCCAGCAGAGGTCTTATTGGGTCCAAAGAAATGTACCTGACCCGAAATGACCTGAATCACTTTTTACCCAAATCCACCATGCATAAATCTTTTTTTTTTTTAAAGAAAGACCTGAGACAAACCCAACAAAACTAGTCTCGAGTCCGACCCAGTGGCAATTTTTACTTTATTTATTTATTATTATTATTATTATATTTTCCTTTGTTATCAGACAATGGCACCAAGGTAACCGCTAAAATTTACATTGACAGGTCTATCTCAATAAAAATTAACCTACCGCCAGCCACACAACATCACAAGTGCTCTTGGCAAACAGTGGAGGGGTTGGAAAAGGACTTGATGCACATACAAGATAGTTCAGGTCTTCTCGGGTCCGTTCGGCAAAAACACATTCAGTTTAAATTACCCGATACCCGACGTTGCTTTTATTATACCCGACCCGTGTCCGAGGCACACGTGAAACTTTTAGACCCGAACCCGCTCGGGTCGGACCTTGGCTTTTTAGATCTAAGTGGACCCGTAGAGACCTCTATGACCCAGACATGCAATTTCATCTTATACTGAAAAACAGGACCAATTTAAAAACATGAAAAATATAAAATACAAAAGAATTTGCAATAATCCATATAATGTATATAAGCTTTCAGTCAGACTGCTTTAAAAGCAGTATTAAAGCCGGAGTGCATGATTTTTGAAAAACGCTTTGGAAAAAGGAGTCGGGCCGAGTACCAAAACACACTTGTAGCCAATCAGCAGTAAGGGGCGTGTCTACTAACCGACATCGTTGCCTGGGTTGCGTATGTGTGGGGCGGGTCTATCAAAAGAAGGTCAAGATTCTATTGGGGTAGGGGCGTGTTTGTTTGGGTGATTTCAAATATCAACATTGGCTTGCAGAGATCATGCACCCCGCCTTTAACAACTCCATTGGTGATAAGTTGAGCAAAACCTTGGGATAAACCGGACGTAAGAAAAGCAAATGCTACTTACATCCATCTGCGTCCTGAGCCTTGAGTCCATCTGCCCTGTGCACATGCACCTGTGTGACCAGCTTTGGGTAACCACAACACCCCGTCCAACATGTGTGTGCTGGTTCATCTACTATGAGCTCCCTAAGAGTAACACACACACACATGCAAACATGTTTATCTTAATTCACCAAAAATGAATAAAGTGATAAGGGTTTGAAACGCAAATAAAAAATGGTTGAATTTACTTGCAGTCTGCAGGTACGTCTGTAAAGACACGCAACAGAAATTCTCCCTGCAAGAGGGAGTCAAAGGTTGTGGGAATGATGACATAGCGGCCCTCCTTCAGGTCCTTGCGCACGAACACACTGCGAGAGTTAATGTAGGTAGAGCTGCCCACCGTCTTCTGGATCGAATGCATACGATACTTCCTATTGAGCTCAACCTGTCAGAAAAAACATCAAGACTATAATTATTCGATGAAGTATAACATATTTGTATCAATCAATATTATTAATATTATTGTTGTTTAGGTAAATGACAGTTATGCAGGATTTTACAGTACTTACTTTTTGTATGTCAAAGCCGATAGCCAGATTCTCTCCTTTTCCCTCTTTGGGTCGAGCTCGTCTGTCCTGCTGTTGTAGGCAGATCAAAACCTCATCCTCCGCTTTATTCACATCAAACACATACTGCAAAAATAGAGTAACACACTTTTGAGTACACCAATAGACCTCAACACACACAACATGACTTTTGAGCGCCCGACGCACCTGTGGGTTCTGGAGGAAGGTGGCTTTGTGGTTGATACAGCCTCCGGATCGGTTTTGTAAAGGGTCATCGTGACGAGACCAGGAGCCACGCATCACTGCCTCCTCCCAGGTCTTGTGAATGCTCAGGTATGATGTATTTATCAGTCGACATAGTATCAGATCTGTGAAGTACTTACAGAAATCTTCAAAATTCATCCTGTAGGACAGTAATGAGTGATGAAAATACAGTTGACGTTTGGATGACAAAATGACATTTGGCATTACATTACACATATAAGTCTTAACCAGCACTAATCTTGACAAACCATGCATCATTGGAAGGCTCTTGGTTTCACGATTTTGCAAAACTAATGATATAGTACGAGTAATTTTCTAAAATGTTACTGGCCAACAGGTGGGCCTAAGGTGTTTTTACATATCTATTATTAGATACAGGGTTCCCACACCGTAGTTAACTTCAAATTCAAGGACCTTTCAAGGACTTTCCAGATCCAATACCCTCAAATTCAAAGAATAAATGTGGGGACACATTTCAAGTGAGAGCATCGTGTTACCTTTTAAGATGCATTGTTACAGTTCCCTTTTGAGGGAACTCGCGCTGCGTCACTGCGGTGACACTTTGGGGACGCCTCAAGGGGTAAGTGTGTCTGAATGTGTATGTCAAATTCAACCAATGGTGAGGCTTAATGACAAAGACAGGGTGACGAGAGAACCAGGAAGTATATCGCTATCTGAAATATTGCCAAAGACGACGTTACAGGGACGCAGGTAGTATTGCAAGGGAGACGCAGCGTCTCGTTCCCTTCTCAAGGAACAACAGTTACATACGTAACCCGAGACGTTTTCATGTGGCAAACACAACTATGCAAACTATGGAAATTCAAGGCCATGGGAAGTTTTAAAAAATGTATATACATAGGATATTACAATTATGAATATATAATAATTATGGGGTGAGTCACTAATAAATTTCTATTATCAAATGACCTTGAAATATGAAAACTACATAGAGCTTTCCAACAATATATAGTTAGTTTGTCAAGATTATTTCAGTTTTATATGATATTTATAAATCTTTAAAAATCTGATGATAGAAATGTAATAGTGACAGTCATTTTGTTAAATATCACCACCCCGTAGAAATACATATGAATTATTATATATTTATAACTCTGATATCCTATTATAAAGCTTAAAAAATCTTGACAAACTCAATATATCACTGGAAAGCTCCAAGGATGAAGTTTTTATATTTCAAAATATTTTTTCATTAATAATGATGCAGTGAAGGTCATTTATTAAACTGTTGACACCTAGTGGCCTTAGCTGGTAAAACCACTAAAAGTGTGTCAAAAACACATTATTTGTGATTTTAATTTAAAATCTGGAAAGACTCATGGCCTTATTTTCATAGTATATGGGAGTAAAACATTTACATGTTATATACATATATACTTTATTGCATTATTTTTATTTTTAAAAATAACTTAAACTTCTATTACTATTTTTTTATTTAATATTCACAACTCCAGACACTTCAGTAAAAAAACTTTGAAGTGTCTTCTTTAAAAAGAGACCTAGATTTTGCTTCTAAACCAAAGAATGGCAACATTAAATTAATTCGAAGGTCAAAAATAGGGGGTGACAGTTAAAGGGTTAAAACCCAAAAATGATCACTTGTATACACATGATAAACACTGCATGACTTTGACAGATTTTATTGGTCTGTTACAAGCTGTAAAAATAAAAAAAAAACATACAGTGACATCTGTATGTATAAAGCAAATTTTGTTTAACATTTTGATGTCTTATAAAGAGCCATAAAGGACCATAGACTCACCAAAATTCACCATCATCTGCTACGGTAACACCCAGCTTCTCTCTTTCACTTTTACTGACTTGTTTCCATTCCTCAGAGCTGAAGAAACAAGAATAAAAACATTAAAATGCATTAATCTTATAAACTGCTTAATGGAAGGATATGGGTTCAAAACATACAAAAATTTATACATTACAGTAATGCACTTAAAAAGTGATGTCTCTGGCCAAGACTTTCAGCTTTAAAAGCAGAAATATGAAGCTTGTATTGTTATTTTACATCTGATGCATGTGTTATTTGAGATGTAATGCTTTTAGTGATGGGACTGCTGTTATAGACAGACAAACTTCTGGTTGGTTACACTTTACTAGGATTAGTTCTGTGACTGGAGCTTTTAGTAAAGTATGTAAACATTACATATCATGTAATATTGCCATGTTTACAGACTTTAAATTGTCATGATACGTTGTAAACACAAGATTAGTAATTGTTTTGACACTAGTTTTATGTTCATACACATGGGCGGTTTCCCGGACAGGGTTTAGATAAATCCAGGACAAGACATAAGTTATATTTAAGTAGTTTTTACAAACATACCTTAAAAAGATATGTCAGGGCAAGATGCTTTTAAGTTAAGGCAGTTCATTTTAGACTTGGACTACGATAAGCCTGTCCTATAATTTTAAGGGGTGTTTTCACAAACAGGATTTATCCTAGTCCCAGACTAAAATGCATGCTTAATTTAAAAACACCTTGCATTGACATATTTCAAAATGTATCAGTGCCATTGTCTCAAGTTGCACACCTTGGATCACAGACAAATTGTATTGCATTAAAAAATCATCATATTGGCTTAAGGAGTCAATGTTAAATCTACACTTGGAAAAGAGTAAATATTCAAATAAAGGTCCTGTTTGGCAACCACTATTATCATATTTCTCTACCATAAATGCACTTCCTGGGGAGCAATGAGGCGTACTTTCTTATCATACTTACATTTTTCTTATGTATTGGTATATAAAGACAGTTTAAACAAATTTGGAAAAAGTGTTTTAGACTTTTTTTAGACATAAACCTGCCTACTCTGCCTTTACTAATAATAAATTATTTTTTGCACCGGGAACATTTCTTTAAAACAAAATTTGTATTGTTTGTATGTTTGTATTACCACATTTCATCCAGATGGGGGCAGTATGAGTACAGAAATACCCTGAGAATATTTGTTTGGAAACAAAAAGTCTTTGTGTTCAGTCAGACCACACTTAACATATTATAAACTGCGTCCCAATTCGAAAGCTGTGACTTCCGAATGCTCTGAAGACAGATTGCGTCACAGCAGTGCGACTGAAGTCCGTCCCAAATCGAAGGATGCTTCAGCCTCAATTCAGTCTCAAAATGTGTCTGGCTTTCTTAAAGCAGCGAAGATTAAAATGAATGAATCCTTCACAGCCTTGGTTATCCTGAGATTCATTGCATGCCTGTAACAGCTGAATATAAAGGCTATATAAAGGATATTTTAAATAAATAAAAGTGTGCATTTGGCAAAAAAAAAATTATTTTTTTTTAATATTAATGTTTTGCATTAATATTATTTTTGCAATGCTGTGTATGTTGCATTTTACTTTTGTATATTTCTGGTTGGTTAATTTTATATACTGTTAGTTTAATGTGTTATGCTTTCTTAAATAAATATATTGGTTTATTCCATATTTATTTTAATAATAATTATTTAAATGCCTCGTTGGGAGGGAACAGCAAGTGATGCAAATATGTATCCAGCCTTTGAATTGGGACACAGCTATTGTTTTTTTCTGTAATATCTTTTTAAAACTAACCCATATAATTTCGAACAACTCAGCAGACCCAGAATAAATGTTAACAGTGTGCAGATTTTGTCTACAAATTGTAAAAACATTTTACATGTTTACATGTACAAGTTGGAGCATTTCTGGTTTTGTGGGTCTCAGATCACAAACTATTTACACAGCAGAATAACATTGGGCAAAACCCAAGCGCTTAATGTCAACCAGTTACACAAACAATGCAATAAATCATCCCGGCTAACATTAATGTAGAAACAGGAAGCTGGAAGGTTTAAAACAGGCCACTGATAAAGTGCTGCACGTCACATCACATGTATCTAAACAACAGTAACATTTCACAGACCTGTCACTCCAAGCTCCATTCCACTCTTTCTGACCCCAGGGGTTTCTCATACGGATCATGGAGAGCTTCTCCGATTTGAAAAACGCCAGCAGACCGGTGCCCAGACGCACTTTCCTCACATCCGTTACGGCGTACGCGTGACCTTTAACCAGGCCGCAGTTCAAACGGGCTTCCATCTCGGACTGAGAAGTTGCCTGAGAAGAAAATTATGAAATATATGTTACTGATGCATGCCACTTTTTCAAAATAACACACAGATCTCATTAATGCAAGCTTAAAAAGGTTCCCATTATGCATTTTACAAGAAGATTCAGGTCATTTTCCTTACTGGCCCCATCGAGCAAATATGGTCCGAGTTGGAAAATAAACTGCACTCAAAGGAAAGCCTTTGGCATGGGATAACATTACAGATGAAGTTTACAGATGAAATATATTGACACTATGCCAGAGAGATGTGCTGCTGTCATTGCTGCAAATAGTGGACATAACAAATATTAAAGTTAAAAGTGGAACCATACGACTAACTTCATCTGATATTTGTTGTATTCAGAGCAAACATCAACAAAAAGCTTCATATGTTCATGTCTGTCAGGTCTTCTAATACTTTTGGCCACCACTTTATATATGCAACTTTCATCAAGGGATGTTGTTTGGATTTTTACCGTTTTTTAAATCTGTTATTGGTATATTTTTGTCTATATGATGATGGGTATGTTTTACTTTTAGGTCAATGTTTTTGTTTCTGAATGCTCTTGTTCCTTTCAGTGATAATTGGTGCTGTATTTACGAAGTCATTATTATCAAAATTAATTTTCAAGTCAATATGGCCCATCCCTAGTTCGCACGTCCATAATGTCAGTATATTACACAAAATAGCTTTAACAGCGGTGAAAAAGTCCTGGAAACTAGATTATTAGGTCATAGGGCTGATAACTACAGACACAATGGGTGTGATTTATTTATTATCATGACCTTTGAATATGAACAAGCACATTAGTAGCACGTTCCAATAAATGGTTTATTTTAGTTTATAAAAGGTATTAAAGAGTCTCTGACTTTGGAATAGACTTGCTTTGTAAATTTACAGAGCTTTCTTATGCTAAAATAGCAAAATTACACACATAAGTAGCTGAAAATGTAAAAGGCATTTTCACACACACACCCCGCCAAAACACATCTTTGAGCTGTCTCAACTGAACTGAAAATAATTTACACTGACAGATCTTAAAATATGCCAGTGCCACAGATTTGTTTCACCAGTAAAAAAAATTTCTAAGACATGTTTATAAAAGGTGCTTTAACATCTTGGGCCCTATCTTGCACCCAGCGCAATTGACTTTGTCAGTGACGCATGTATCATTCGTATCTTGCACCGGGGCACAGCGAGTTTTTCCCTCCACAAACTCACGTCGGCAAACTAGGGAATGAACTTGCGCTCCCTGGGCGGTTCAGCACAAAAAAGGAGGCGTGTTCCGGCGCAAACCATCCCTGATGCTATTTTGCAATTTCAAAAAACAATTGCGTCACTGACCAGAAAAAAACTAGTCTAAAGTCAGTGGCGCGTTGCACGTTGTTCATTATGCTATTTTAAAGTCGCCATGAAACGGAAGTAGCGATTGCCTTATTTTCCCCGTGGTGACGTATATCCGAATGAAACGGCTTTTGAGATGAAATAAGGCAGGGCTGGATTTGAATTTGTCCATCGAGATCTGATTGGATCGTTTGAAGTTGGGTCGTGTTGCTAATCGCTAATCACTGCGATCTTCTCCCGGACCCCGCCCACCTGCCGTACTTTTGACCGGAAGTGAAGAGAGATCGTTTTGAGGAGGGGAGGAGATTTGCATTTTTGATTTAAGATTATGAGCACACACGAATTTTTAAAAAATAATGAAGCTCACAGATAAGTCATTTGTTAATAATACCACACTATTAAAAATACATATATAGTTTTTCATTTCAATTTCATTGCGACTTTAAGGGCGCATGATTGACCATAATGTATAGCGTGCACAACGCGCACACACTTTGCTTATCTAATCTACACAGATGCAACAGTTATTTTTGCAAATCATAAATTGCTACAATAAAAAATATTAACACATGAGATAAGGGAAATCATTGTGGTGAGCATTGTGGTGATAGTTTTTATTTATTGTGTTTATTATTAAATTATTATATTATTATTAAAAAATTCTCATGCAAATAACGATTAAAATATTTTCATACGTTTGTTGTGTGGCTGTATTACGTTTTATTTTATGTAAATAATAATTAAAATGTTTTCATAAGAAACCTTAATGTTTGTGAACTTGATTTCTAAGTGTACTTTGGGGTTGGACCTTGCTTGCGTTTCTTGGCTTTCAGCGGTGAGGGTGGACGCAGCGATGTCCTCTGCTGGCGTCAGGTCCTGTGTAGAGGCAGATCCACCTCCCGTTACACGGTGTGGCCCATTTATGCTGGCAAGCTTGGGATTTCCCCCGTCTCCTGACATCATTGTAGCGCTTGCGGCGCAACGATGGGGATGCCAGCTGATGAGACAACTGTGGCTTTTTCCTCTCACCCCTGTTTAACCGACGCTGATTTGGGCGGGTTTCTCCTATCCACATACAGAACAACTTCTCTGTCTTTGACTGCTCTTACAAGAACGTCGGTCTCCTCGGCTGTGAACCGCTCCTGGCGTGCGCCTGGTAAATCCGTCATAATAATAGCAACCCGCCATGGAACTTGCGCACTTGCGTTTAAAGGGAATGTTGGATAGCGTTCCGATTGGTTTATTTGACGTTACGCCCAAACCACACCTATGAATAATGAACCTACTTCAGACCAACCCCTTATTGATTTGCGCCTGGTGCAAGAGTTATTTCTCCCGCCGGGAAAATAGCAACAGTGCCCAAGATCCGCCCACAAAGTCACTTGCGCTTTGCGCTTCGCACTTGCGTTCAGATCGTTAAAATAGGGCCCCTTAATTTAAATAAGGCCTAATCCTGGCTTTAGCTTATGCTGGGTACACACCAAAAGATAATTGGGCTGATTTTGGGCCGATTTCCCCCTTTCCAACAGTCCTAGCTATGTCCCGATTATCTTGATGGTTCTACAAATTATCTTATTAGATTTTCCCTTGGTGTGAGGGGTGTTAAGAGTGTCCGAACCTGATCGCGAAACGTAAATATTAAACACGTTTAATATCCTGATGTGTGGGGGGAACCCAGAGGACAAATGCGTGCACGCTCTTGAGATTATCACGTGAAACAAAACAATATCCAATCAGAAAGCAAGATGATGGAAGACAGAAGCAGTCATGGCGCAGCACAAAGTGAAGTTGATGCAAAGTGAACTTGTACAAACCATGTTCCCGCTGTCTTCACGACTTCACCCAAACCCCTTTCTTTTATTCCCTTGAATTTTCTGTGAAAATCATTCCAAATACTATCATTGAAATTTCTTTCTGCATATCGTCCGCCATGCTTATTCTGATGTTTCGCGAGATTTCCGCGACTCTGGTTGAAAATCTGTTTGTGTGTGGTGTGCACACACTATAAGAGCAAAACGGTTAAATCTACGATTTTTTTGTCCTAATGTTTGTGGTCTATCACATTTTGAAAATCTTATAAGATGTAAAAAATCTTTTGGTGCGTACTCAGCATGACCTTGTCTGTGAAACCAGGCCAAAATGTGACTGTTCATTAGACTCACTCTTATGGAGCAGCTGATCAGACCTCCTCTTTCATGGACCTTCAAAACTCGGTCAAACAGCTGGGTCCTCGCTTCTTCCTCTGTGCTAAACTTTCCTTCCATTAGTTCCATCGGCTCCGACACACCTCCAGTGAAATCCACAAGAGCATCGGCCGTGTTGCCCCCATCCAAAGCCTCATAGCAGCCAGACATCCTGAAAGATGATGGCCCAAGTCAAAAAGGCATGCATTGAGCTTAGGAGAGATTCAGTTTACACCTCTTTCAAAGGAAAAGGTCACCCAAAAATCAATTACTCATACTGCAGACATTATAAAATTGTGCATGCTCTCTCAAACACTCTTTAACAAAAGCAAAAACTAACATTAAAAGCTTTCTAGAGCCATCTAATGACTTTGTATAAAACAACCTACTTCCCTACTTTTTACAGTAGTAGGCGAGGAGAGTAGTACCCAGATTAACAACTACTTTCGGAAAGATTTTGGAATTGCATTCACTTTACTCCCCATGAGCCCTCGGGAAAGGAGTCACCCAACAAAGACGGAGAGGCATTGTCATATTCAAAAAAGTGGGAAAGCAATAACGCGACTCAATTCCAATGCAAATACATGTAGGGAACAGCTGTTCCTTGTGGTTAAATTGCGCTTGTTTAACATCATCCAAGTTAACCGCTCACCTGTTGTTATGATGATGTGTTTCATGTGATGATGGATTTCATTAATACTACCAATATATATACACTATATAGTACCTAACGTTTTAAAGGTTGATGAGTATGTACTTCATCTATTTTAGTACGTACTGTCACAGTATGATGCTTTGGATGCATGGCTTTTGTTATTTTTTGAAGAGCAAAATATCTTCATGATATTTTATCTTCTTTAATATACATCCCAAAAGTTAGTTTTTTTTTTCAGAAAAAACAGTGTATATTCTTCTGTCACATACTAAATCAGAATAAAATGTGTGGAAATGGTCAGATAAGCTTGTTGGACCTCAATGTAAAAGGTGGTAACCAAGTGGCCCTTTGGAGTCTCCAAGTGGCTTTTTTTGGAAAGACACACAGACATACACTATCAAAAAACCTTGTAAAAACCCCATTTTTGCTTGTATCAACTTAAAATTTTTAAAATAGACCTGTGGTTTTAGATCAATTATATTTTCAGGCTCAATTATCACTGGCTTGTTAATTATTTTGCCATAGAAATGTACAAATTGAAATTTTCTTAAAAGAGAAAAAATCTTGAACGCTGTATTTCTGCTGCCATATCTATGAAATAGTTATTGTTAGAACAGTTCTGCATTTCTAATAGTAAAATTTGAAGTGTAAGCTTTCAAAAGACACCTTGGTTATGTTTGCAGACAGTAGGATGCATGAGCAACAGCCTTTTTATTTTGGGTATGCCACTTGCCAGAGTGATGGGGGGTTGGCTAGACGTCTAACTGTGCATTCACACCAGCCGCGGAAGAGGCGGCAAGCGCGGATGATTTACATGTGAAGTCAATGCAAACACGCGATTAGGCATCCTGCGGCGCGGTACACGCGGTAGCCGCGGCGCGGATGGCGCGGTACACGCGGTAGCCGCGGCGCGGATGGCGCGGAACGCACGGAAGCCGCGGGGCGTTCCGCGGGAAACGCGCTAGTTCAAAAATCTGAACGTTGGCGGAATTCCGCGCCGCGTTAACCAATCAGGAGCTTGCTGTAGTAGTGACGTGATTACAGGAAGCGAGCGGAGTGGTGTAGTCGCAGAAGCCCCTCCCATGACGCGGATTTCCGCGTGAATTTCTCGAATGACTAGAATTTCACCCGCGGATTTCATGCGAGAATGAAGCGAGTGAACTCAAATGTTCAAGCGTCCAACTACGCACGAATAGCGTGTTTTTGCCGCCTCTTCCACGGCTGGTGTGAACCCACAGTAAGAGGTTAATGGAGGTCATATATGTAATTTTTTGGGTGTAATATTTCCGTCTGGATGTGGTACTTACTTGGCATAAGCTTTCTCTACCAGGGCGCTCCAGAACTCATTTTTATCATTGGAGTGACAGTAGATGAGCTCCCCGTTCGCAGTTGGCAGCCGGTCATCGATAACGACATCCACCCAATCTCCAAAACGCCAGAACCGGAAGTGAAAAATTCCAGCATAGTTTTCCGGTTTCTGGTCTTCCCATTCCTGGTCTTTCCAATCTGGGATGACCTATAAACACACAGAAGAGAGAAATGAACCAAAACTGATAGCAGTATCATGTGGAGTCCAAGGGCCAGATTTACTAAACGGGGCAAATTAGCGTGAGAGCGATGGGAGTGGTAATATCTGCAGGTTATTTACTAAAAAGGCGGAAATTAAATAACACAGGCGCAACAACTGATTTCCATAATGATCAATGCAATCTACTAAGAGCAGTGCAAGTTAGTTCAGGGATGATGAGTTAACGCGTGATGCGCATGAGTTCACGGACATCACAGCTAACACTAAAAAGTGAAGGTTTACATACGTTTTGAAACACAAGGTATTATGTGACCTCTTGTAGTGACTCCTCTTTATTTACTTGAGCAAATAAAAAATAACATGGTTTAGCAAACAATATTTTTTAATAATATGTTCCACTGGCATTCCAAATAAACATGTTAAAAAATCCTCTTCTTTGTACCACGTGCTCTCTGATATCACTCTTATCAGCAACAATTGCAGCCATTTCAAGCGCAAAGTAATTAAAGACATGATTTTTTCAGCGTTAAATAATAACACACGCGCAAACATTAGTAAATCACGTTGCGTGAATCATTTAAATAATCTCCTGGCAAAAATTTTGCGTCTGAAAGGAAAACTCCTAGAAATGCATATGCAATAAGGTCAGTCGCAAAAATACTCAACTACAACTTCTCGTCTTCCTCCGGTCCTGTGACGCGCCAGCGCGACCTCACGTAATACGTCATCACGTCAAGAGGTCACGGATTACGTATCGAAACTACGCCCCAGTGTTTACAAGTGTGGAGAAAGAGGACCGTTCCAATGTTGTTGTCTGTCGAATGATACAAATTAATGTCTTTGTGTCAGTTTATTGTTTAAAATGGTCCGCAAATGCGCGTTTCATATATGTAACACGTGACCTTTTGACCAGTGTTGCCAGATCTTGCGAGACAAATAAGCAACCAGGCCTGTGGCAAGGCGCTGACGCATCACAGCCGAAGGAAGACGAGAAGTTGTGGTTTAAAAGTGTTTTAATTTTTTTTCCTTGCAAAAAATGACAATCGTTTCGCTAGATAAGACGTTTATGCCTCGTTTGGGATCGTTAAGAGTCCTTTGAAACTGCAATTTTAAACTGCATTACAACTGTTATACATAACAACAAGTGTTGGGGTCCATTAAAATGAGAAAAATCCTGGAATGTTTTCCTCAAAAAAACATAATTCTTATTGACTGAACAAAGAAAGACATCAACATTTTGGATGACATGGTGGTGAGTAAAATAT
The DNA here is from genome assembly GCA_025389145.1 of Misgurnus mizolepis. Taxonomy (NCBI): domain Eukaryota; kingdom Metazoa; phylum Chordata; class Actinopteri; order Cypriniformes; family Cobitidae; genus Misgurnus; species Misgurnus mizolepis. The sequence continues at coordinate 25,792,701 of JAIFKI010000025.1, read as the reverse complement.
ATTTTTTTTTAAGAAAATGGACTAATCATTTAAATCTAATAAAATCATCTGCATAGCAAATCTGCTTTCGGTGAAGTTTCTGACCCTTCAATTAAATATGCACCTTCGCCCACATACCTAGATTTAGGATTATACATATATTGCATACTTAAAGGAATAGTCCATTTTCTTAAAAGAAAAATCCAGATCATTTACTCACCACCATGTCATCCAAAATGTTGATGTCTTTCTTTGTTCAGTCGAGAAGAAATTATGTTTTTTGAGGAAAACATTGCAGGATTTTTCTCATTTTAATGGACTTTAATAGAGCCCAACATTTAATACTTAACTCAACACTTAACAGTTTTTTTCAACGGAGTTTCAAAGGACTCTAAACGATCCCAAACGAGGCATAAGGGTCTTATCTAGCGAAACGATTTTCATTTTTGACAAGAAAAATAAAAAATATACACTTTTAAAGCACAACTTCTTGTCTAGATCAGGTCGTGATGCATGATGTGACCCCACGCAATACGTCATCACATCAAGAGGTCACATAAGACAAACGCGAAACTCCGCCCCAGTGTTTACAAGCGTCTTGAAAGAGGACCGTTCCTACATTAATTAGTATCAGTTGACATACAACAATGTCTTTGTGTCAGTTTATTGTTTAAAATGGTCCACAAATGTGTGTTTTATATATGTAACATGTGACCTCCCTACGTCACTACGCATTTACGTTAGGTCGCGCTGGACCGGACCTAGACGAAAAGTTGTGGTTTAAAAGAGCATATTTTTTATTTTTCTTGTCAAAAATGAAAATTGTTTTGCTAGATAATGCCCTAATGCCTCGTTTGGGATCGTTTATAGTCCGTTAAAAAAAACTGTTAAGTGTTGAGTTAAGTATTAAATGTTGGGCTCTATTAAAGTCCATTAAAATGAGAAAAATCCTGCAATGTTTTCCTCAAAAAACATAATTTCTTCTCGACTGAACAAAGAAAGACATTTTGGATGACATGGTGGTGAGTAAATTATCTGGATTTTTCTTTTAAGAAAATGGACTATTCCTTTAAACTAACCAAGCCTACAGGGAAACCCTACAGTTGCCACTTTTTACATCAGTACACATCTGTTGCCTAGTGCAACAACACATCAAACTCCAACACCGAATCTCCCAATGGTTTTCTCCTCCCACTTCTCTCAAAACTCATCCAGAGGTTCAAAACATGTGTGGCAGAATCAATAAAGTCCCCAACAGAATGAGTTTTTTTTGCCCCGTGGGGCCATAGAGGCGGGTGGTGTTGGCAGGGAACTAGAAAGCGGCACAGAAAGAGAAGGTTGAGAGGAGAGTGTTCATTTAGTTGCTGATAACTGTCGAGAGATTCGCACCGCAACCAGACGACACTTATTTGTTCCCCAGCCAGGAGAAGACCGAATCATGGGATCTGAAATCGAGCTGACTTTCACCGAGGACCTCCAGCTTACGGAGGTCATGCGTATGCGTGCGCAGTCGCTGCAGCAGAAGGGTCAGAAAAGACAGGACGGGGAGAGGTTGCTTCTTCCTCACGAGGCCGTCTACCGCCTCGAATTCGACGAGCAGGAGTTGACGTTCTCGCACTGGAACGTGACCTTGCGAGGAACCGGCCGTCTCACGGTCACGGGCATCTCTCAACTTTGGACGCCCGACTTGACCAACCTGATGACCAGGCAACTGCTGGAGCCCATCGGACAGTTCTGGAGGAACGCCGGGGATCCGGAGGATTCGCCCATTAAATGTCTCGAGGCGGACATCCAAGAGTTCGGAGAGAGGATAGCGGAGATGGCGCAGGTGCGGAAGGTGATGTACTTCCTGTTTGCTTACAAGGAAGGGGCTGAAAAAGACAAGATCTCCTGCTCTTTGGTCTTCAACAAAAAAAAGTGACATTAGATTCCTAAAAGTCTAGCTTCTTTCTATAATGGTCAGTCACATCTATTTTCTTCTACCAACTAATGAAAACCTTTAATGTGTATTCACTTTTTAATGTGTGCTTGATGTACCATTTTCATTAGTTGTTCTCTAGTCTAGGAAAAATCAATTAAATGACATTTACTGTTAGTCACGCAAACAGATAAACTTTAGACACAACTTTCCTGCTATGTCATTATGATACTTTATGATAAAATATTGGTAATGCAAATTTCTCTTACAGTGAAATAAACACGTTTTGTCAATCACTCCAATTATGCATTTGTGTGTTTTGTACCGTGGACACAAACAATGCATCTGACTGGAAGGTCAACTGAGACAAAAGCGAGCCCTGGTATAGCAAGCAACCACAAATAGGATCAATATTGATGTCAATATTGCCTTTGGGCAAACACCACAATACTTTTACTTCTTTCTCCGTCCTAAATGAACATTTTCACAAAACATGATGCAATGCATTGTGGGATTGCACTGTGAAAGCTCAAATATGACCAATACAAGGTTTCTTATATAATTTGGTCACGTTAAAATGCTATGAATGGCAGCTCAGACGGTTTTTGGAGCGGAGCATAAGTGTGTATGTGTTTGTAACGGGGGTCTTTTGGGGAGTGCAGGAACAGAGGAGGACGCTAATGAGACCTCGAGAGAAAACAACCTGTCTGGTAGAGAGAGACAAGGTACATACACATGAGAGCTGTAGTGTTGTGAACACCGCATGGAGTGTAGCGATGCAAGCGTACCGTGATACGGAGACAGATGGATAGTCTCGAGAGATTTTTTGATAAACCGCAAATCGTCAAAAACTAATGTAGGAGTGAACTCTTAAAAAAAACTTTTTTGCAAAAATGAACCCAAAAGGAGTCTCATGGGATTGATGTGTGGTGTCCATGATTGTGTGTTGTGTGTGGACACAAATGTAAATCAAGGTGAAATCCCAAGCCTCCAATTAGACCGTCCCTCCGATCTCATTCTCACTTTCTTAACAACAACACATGTTAATAACATTCATGTGTTAACTAAGCACATCCCACAGCACTACTTGTAGTGATTATTATACTAACAAATGCTGCTTAATAAGGTCTGTGTTGCATTACTATGATACATTACACAAGAGAAATCCTTATGCTACTATACCAACAACAAACAAATCTAAGATTTGACATTTTTATATATAATAAACTGGCCGGGAAGTTCACCCATGATTTGCAAAATGATTGGTTGGTCTCCTTAACCAATCAAATTCCCATTAAATTCATGTCGCCCAAACAGATTCATTAAAGGTCACCTATTATGCCCATTTCTATAATATGTAAAGTAAGGTAAACAATGTGTCTGTAAAGTTTCAGCTCAAAATACCCAACAGATCATTTTTATATCATAAAATGTCCCTATATGGGTGCAAGCAAAAATGCGCTGTACCTTTAAATGCAAATGAGCTACAGCTCCTCACTTCTTTACCATAAGTGAGCGCTTTCGATTTAAAATTGATTTGATTTCTGTGAATACAGTCTGAGATAATAGTATCTCAATATGGAGATATGGTGGACAGCGTACAACTCGCTGAAGGTGGAAACTATGGAGAACTGCAGAACTGTTAGTCAGTGGGTGTGGGCGGGGCTTTATCAGTGTGACGTCACATTAACAAGAGAATCAAAACAGCATGTCTAATGAGACTGCTTTGGTTCAATTGGGATTAAAAATCAAGGAGTGGGTGGATTTTTTATTGTAGGGTGGTTGTGTTCACACAAATTTATGTCCAAACACCTTGCAAAAGTGGATTTTTCATAATATGTGCCCTTTAACTCTCTTACTCTTTAACTTTTATTTCACGGTAACGGTATATTTCACAGTATAAATGCTTTTCAATTTATATTGTTTTTGGAATATACAAATTTTGCCACTTACTATAAATGCTTACCACAGTTTTCAAATATGCATTATTTTGTATTTATGCATACAGTAGGGGTGCGCGGGGCAAAAAATAACACGGGGTTAGTTGTGACATGGACTGTTCAGATTGTTGCACAAGGTTGAGCATATTTTTGGGATTTTATTCATGCAGACAAAAGACGATCTCCCACAAATTATTGTAAATGTATAATGTTTTTCCAGAGAGTTATTGATGAACGAGTGTTTTGGTGGCATGCAAGTAAAGTTTTTCATTATATGTTTTTTTCGGTTTCTAAGTTGGGTGTGTAAGATACCAAATCCAATGCTATGTCATATTAATCAGTGTCTTGTTGACTAAAACATAGCATCGTTTTGAAATATGTCTGCAGCTCTTAGCAACTTTTTTGGTGGGCTTGAAAATATTTTGACTCAGTGGGGTTAATTGTAACGCTGTGTTAACCCCTCAGCACTTACGAAATACAACCCGCTAACGTTGGCGTAATTCTTGCCGTTGTTTTAAATAGACTACATGCTAATGATTGCTGGCTGCCAACAAAATAAATGTGCCTGTCTTATCAAAAATCATGTATTAAATTTATTTTTTGTTCATATCTTTAATATTGATTGAATAAGGTCACGTCAAAGATTGAAATCATAATAAAATTAAAATCAGACTTTGGTGCTCATTATCTCAGAATTTGATTTTGAAACTGTAGTATGGTTATTACAGACTGGGTCACATATAAAAAAAATGCTTTTTCTCACATATTTAGACATTTGTATCCATTTATAATTGAACTATTGTTAGAAAAGGGCTGGATGAATGAATACAGTGTGGATACCTGTCTATTATATACAGATATATAAACAATATCCTCTTCAAGTATATAGACAAAATAGTATTGAAATATTTGCCTGCAAACTTAATTTTTAGCAAGTGTTACAACTAACCCCCTGCCTGTTACAATCAACCCCACCTATGGGGTAAGTTGTAACGTTTGCACTTCTGTCACGTTTGGTGTAATTGTCCAAGAATGATAAGTAATAGAAACAAACTTCAAATGTTCATTTGTAGCAGAGATGTGTGTGTTAGGTTAAAAAGTGTTAGGTTGGGTCCCGCTCTCCCCTACATAAAAAATAGCCAATATGTAAAATGAACAAGTATGAATACATGCACAAACCTACGGGCAGGATAAATGCCTGTATATGAGAGACGGATCTCTAGACATGGATATTATAAATATGACAGGTGCTATGGAGGGATGACCGTGGAGTCCGTTTTAAACTTAGGTCTATTAGACCTAAACCGTTGCATCTCTTTCACTTCTTTAAGTCACTCGGCCACTTATTTACATCACACGAAATACACAAAAATCTGTTATAGATGGTTTCGTCAGACGCACGTGTGGTGATGCGATACGCGTCTGGTCTGAACTTTACTTCCGGTTTCAGTATTTTTTTAATGGTCTGACTAGTTGCTTAACTGAACTCTTAAACAAATACCTCGTCGAAAGTAATCTATGAGAGTTTACCGGAAGTTACGTGTTGACCACGAAAGCCACTTGCTTATGTTGTAACTGCTGAAACCATCTATATCTGAGACATTATTTTACAGTAAAGGAATATTATCATACCGCCCAGACCTACTTATGACTAACACATCCTGGTGACTCACTGAATATTTACTGTCCTGGACATTCAGTATATTCATTAACTAAACAAATGATAAGGAGGGAGACTGCTGATAACTCAGAATTAAACACACATCTTTAGTTACTCTGTTACAGTGACAAACCCCTAAAAAATGCACTATAGTCAAAGTTTCAAGGTAACTGCATTTTATTTCTCGCAATGACCACATTATCAAAAATTAAGCTGTGCCATTTATTATTTTACGATTTAAAAATAATCTAGCCATATTTTACTACTCAATTTGTAGTATAGGGAGGGAGTATCCCTTTAGTTTATATTTGTAATAAGTTAAGATGAACTTACTTTTTGCCATAGTGCTTCTCTAGAGGCCAGACTGGAGCATGCTGCCACAAACCAGCAGTTTCCCAGCTGTCCCTGGTTTAGGTCATGGGCGCTGATTCCATTCACAAACAAGTGTGGATCAGAACAGAGCTCCTGTCGCAAAAGACAAAAAGATACCCATTATATTCTGTTTCATGCACATTCATCAGGATTTAGCTACAAAAATACCTTATGGCTGTGTGCCATGCATGTCTACCTGTTCTTGGTAAACCTGTTTAGCCAAGATGACTCAACATGATTGTAAAGCAACTGATTACTTTTCTTATTAAGGCCAGCGCAACTACTCCTGTAATGTTTTACAAAGGCGGCATTGCTTACAAATACAGTGTGAATCAATGTCTAATGAAATAGCTATTTGACTACTAGTTAACATTAATAGTCTTTTCTGCCATTACCTCACTTCCTAATATATGACTTACCATCTTTCTCTTTTCCTTTTTATCTTGATCTCTATCTATACATTCTTACAAAAAAAAAACACTAACAAACCCTTGGCTATGTATACTGTGTTTTAAAAATGTATTTCAGAGGCAACAAATAAATTCTTAATTTTACAACCCATATAGAAAAAAATTAATTTTTCCTCACCAAAATATGAAAGTTTTTACAAAATGTGTAAAGTATAAAATGTATAAGTTTAAAGTATGTATTAAAGTTTTTTTGCAGTTGAACTGTTTACATTTAATTTTAACCTTTCAAACCTGTTATGTTTACAGGTTATAGGTTTCTTTCAAAGCGATGTTAATATAAATGCTTTAAAATATATTTATTTTTGTAAACATATTTCAAAATATATTTTGGCACATATATTATTTGGCCATTTTCTGTATATTTTAAAATGTATTTAAAATTATATGTTTATGTGTTGAAAAAAAAGGTGTTGTGACTTCATGTTGACCTTAAAGGGACACTCCACTTTTTTTGAATATAGGCACATTTTCGGGCTCCCCTAGAATTAAACATTTGATTTTTACCATTTTGGAATCCATTCAAACGATCTCCGGGTCTGGCGCTAGCACTTTTAGCATAGCTTAGCAGCATAATCCATTGAATCTGATTAGACCATTAGCATCGTGCCTAAAAGTAACCAAAGAGTTCCAATATTTTTCCTTTTTTTATAATTTTTCCTACTTGATAACTTTAGAAAAGGTGGTAACAAGTCCTTGATTATTACGCCAGAATAAGAGTGTAATTCCTAGCCATATCCGCCTGGAAACTCGCAACTTTTAATTTTCTGTCGGTCTTAGTTAGTACATGATGTAACTACAGAAGATTCAGGGCTCTATCTTACACCCGGCGCAATGCAGCGCAATTGTCTTTTGCTAGTTTCCACCCTGCGCAATGATCATTTTCACGTTTAGCGCCACGTTGTTTAAATAGCAAATGCATTTGCGCCCCCTTTTGCGCCCATGGGTGTTCTGGTCTGAAAACGAGGTGTGTTCAGGCACATTGTTGGCGCGTTGCTATTTTGAGGCAACTAACATAGACTACGCCATTGACCAACAAAATTGTGCAATAGTGGTTTTTGTTATTTAAAGAGCGCATTAGTAATATGCGCCTATAAACGGGACGAATACGCGGGTTTGCTTATTACAAACATGAATGCGCAGCAGCACAAAAACGCTTTTAAATATGAAAGATTAAAGGATTAAAATGTAAAAGATTATTATTGAGTCTCTTGGACATAAATGAGGAATAATTATGAGACGTTAGAAGGCGCAAAGAGCTGCTTCACCTGCAGCCTGGTAAGTAAATAAATGCTTTGCTTTGAACAAATGCATCTGTTTTAAAATGTTTTTTAATGCTACCTTTATTGTGTATGATGACTCTGTACCTGTGGATATGGTGAGATGAGAAAAATTTTTAAGTAATGCTTAAAAAAACTCTTTGCTAAAAAAGCCGCTGTCCAAAGTGCTGAAACGTGCGGAGAGCCGTTTGTAAATTCTTTATCTCCTGTTTGTTACAAATAAAGTATTTTTAGAGTACAAACCTTTTCTTACATACTTGTAAATTATGTTTTGATGATATTGGATAGCCATACATTTAAAGCAATTACAAGCCTGCTTTTTACTTCCATGACTAAAAGAAAACGGGTTTTAAAGGTTTTAATAAAAAAAAACAATTTCAATACAAGTGAAAAACAACACAATTATTTAACATTAATCTTAAACTGGGGATCTTCTTCCTCCACTTAGTTTTTCAGTTTACAAAGTCCGTCATCTAAATAGGGATTAGACATAGCGGCAGCGCAACTTGCTTTTAAAGGGGATGAGAGCTGAGTCTCTCATTGGTTTACTGCACGTTACACCCAAAATACTCCCATTACAATAGGACCAACCCTTTTCGACCATGCGCTCGGCGCACAAACCATTTTTCCTGTCGTTAAATTAGCAAAAGTGCATTCGGACACACCCATTTAGACGTTGCGCTGTGCGCTTTAGACAATGCGCTTAGATCGTTAAAATAGGGCCCTCAAGCTTTAAGTAAGAAAAATATCGAAACTCTGGTTATTTTTTTAGGCGCGATGCTAAAGGTCTAATCAGATTCAATGGATTATGCTAAGCTATGCTAAAAGTGCTAGCCCCAGACCCAGAGATCAGATGAATGGATTTCAAAACGTTAAAAATCTAATGTTTAACTCTAGGGGAGCTGGAAAATGAGCCTATTTTCAAAAATTCCTTTAATAAAGAAACAAATAAGATACAATTTAACACAATGTACATCATGACATTCAGGAAAGACCCTAAAGAAAACGTCTCGGTTACGGATGTAACCCTCGTTCCCTGAAGGAGGGAACGGAGACGTCACGTCGTGACCGACGAATTGGGAACTCGCTTAGAGAGACCAATCTGCTTCGTATACTACTAAAACGCCAATGAACTTGGCATTGAGATATTTGCATAATGCTGGCGCCGCCCCGCCAGGTGCCTTTATAAGCAGCAGGTGCAAATAGGGAAATTAGCTTCTTTTCGCTGAGAAAGCCGGGAAAATGAGACCGGCCGATAAACAGCAGGTGGCAGCACCTGTGGCGACGGGACGTGACGTCTCCGTTCCCTCCTTCAGGGAACGAGGGTTACATCCGTAACCGAGACGTTCCCTTTCAGTCGGTCACTACGACGTCACGTCGTGACCGACGAATTGGGAATCCCTACCAAAACGCCACTAGGGGCTGACCTCTTCCAGTGTCTGCGTAAAGCCCTCCGGTTCCACTTAAGGAGGAGGAGATAGGTTTTAAGGCAGAAGGCCGGGCACTAGATGTTCCTTTAACCCCACAGAAGTGCCAGCGACTGGGAAGCGCCCTACCTGAGCGGGATAGGAACGCTGCGGAAGCCACCGCCCGTCTTAAGGGCTAATGGTGGGCGAAGTCAACCGTAGTTGAGGAATAAAGACAGCCGTGGCTGTGTAAGCAAAGCAGTGCTCTGCTAAGGGAAACGTGGGCTGGTAGGATTAACCCCACGGAAAAATACTCACAAAGGAACCCGGTGGGACACAATGTGGAGCCCGAGCCAGACACGTAGGTTCGCGAGGATACAGCTAGTGAAAGGCTGACAGCCAATGCTCCGCAACAAAGGCTGCCAAGGCAGCGGAGGAAGAACAATTCAAACCATTACGCATTTTTGTTCTGAAGGCCTTCCATACTGACACAGTTATGAAGCATCAGTTGGAGGCTGCAAGCCGACCTGCGAGACTGCTCTCCGTGCTCCCCCTGATGAGGAAAGAACACGAGAGGATACAGGCTCGATACGAACACTGTAAAATCTAGTGAACGTATTAGGTGTCGCCCAACCAGCAGCTCTACAGATGTCTGTTAGCGAGGAACCACGAGCTAAAGCCCAAGATGAGGCAACACTCCGTGTGGAGTGCGCTCTCAAATTAAAGGGGCAAGGAATACCCTGAAGATTATAAGCCAGGGCGATAGTATCAACTATCCAATGAGACATCCTCTGCTTAGTGACAGCTTTCCCTTTCTGCTGGCCACCATAACAAACAAAGAGCTGGTCTGAGGTCCTGAGGCTTTGCGTGCGATCCACGTAGAGTCGCAGTGCGCGTACGGGGCACAACAAAGCCATGGTTGGGTCTGCGTCCTCCGGGGGCAGCGCTTGCAAGCTCACCACCTTATCTCTGAAGGGAGTGGTGGGAACTTTGGGCACGTAGCCTGGTCTGGGTCTCAGTGAGACAGCAGGACCAAACTAAAAGCACGAATCGTCAACAGAGAATGCATGTAAATCCCCTACTCTCTTCATGGAGGCCAATGCTATCAGGGTCAGAGTTTTCATTGATAAAAACATCAGACTCGTAGACTGCAAAGGCTCAAAAGGGAGACCTGAAGGCTTCAGCACCATGGACAGGTCTCAGGAGGAAAGAGGGAGGGCGCGAGGGGTTTAGCCTGCGAGCGCCTCTTAAAATGAAATAATTAAATCATGCCGGCCAACTGATCTGCCGTTGATAAGAGAGTGATGAGCAGAAATAGCGGCGATATCAACTTTAATGGCGGAGGGACAGCCTACCATCTAACCTATGTTAAAGATATAAAAGCACAATGTTAATGGGCATTCTCTGGGGTCCTCGCGTTGCGAAGAGCACCGGGTGACGAAAAAGGTTTCTTTAAGCGCGTAAGCCCGTCTTGTGGACGGTGCTCGAACCGCGTCGATGGTGTTAGATACCGCTTGCGATAAATCACCTAAACCTTGCGCGCGCTCAACGACCATACATGGAAATCCCACAGGTCGGGGCGCGGGTGCCATAATGTGCCCCTTCCTAAAGAAAGAAAGTCTTTCCTCAGGGGAAATCGTCAGGGAGGGGCTGTCGCGAGGAGCATTAACTCTGAAAACCAATCCAGTACGGGGCGACTAATAAAAGGCTCTCCTCGTCCTGCCTGACTTTGCACAGTGTCTGCGCAATAAAGCTCACTGGAAGGAATGCGTATTTACGCACCCCCCGCGGCCAGCTGTGTGCCAACGCATCCACGCCGAGGCTGCCCTCGGTTAGTGAATAAAATAGGCGACAGTGGGTATCGTCCGGCGACGCAAACAGATCTATCTACGCACAACCGAACTTCTTCCAAATTAGCTGGACCGTCTGGAGGTGGAGTCGCCATTCGCCGGGGGCGCAGCTCGGGAAGCGCGTCTGCCGCTGTATTGAGCGAACCCGGGATGTAGATGGCACGAAGGGACCTCAGATGCTTCTGACTCCAAAGGAGATGACGAGCGAGATGCGACAGGTGACGAGAGCGCAAAACCGCCTTAACGGTAAATAACGCAACAGTCGCAATGTTATTGGTGTCGGCTAATACATCCTTCCCTCGCATCTCCATAGCGGAGCGTACAAGTCCCAGATATACAGCGCACCGCTCGCGGCAGTTGGGGTGCTATGCACACCCCTGAGACTGCAAGCCCGTCATACGTGGCTGATCATCCCGTGCTGAGGGCATTGCAATATACAGAATGCCAGGAGACCCCTCAGGGGCATATCTTCTATCGGAAATGCCGGGTCTACCACAGGGAAAAATTTAAATGACACGCAGGTGCAATGTTTACACGGTGTATGTCGGTGTGCCACGCTCTCCTCGAGACTCGATCGTAAGCCAATGCTGAAGCGGTCTCATATGAAGCAGCTCGGGCGGCGTCACAACCGCAGCATGCTGTCATATGTCCAGGAGCTTCTGAAATTGTTTCAGAGGGACCGCGTACTTCCCTCGAATTAAACCGAGGCAAGTCAGAACTGACTGGTTGCGCGCTCTTGTTAAACACGTCAATTAGTCGACCGAGTCTTATTTCCATACTGAGAAAAAGGATCCTCTGCACGGGGCAAAGTTGCTCTTTCCCAGTCGACCTGAAGACTTAAACGAGCGAGATGCCAAAGCATTAACTCTCTGTGTTCGCGCACGTCTGCCAAGAACGGGCTATTATAAGTCGACGTAGAAAAAGGCAGAATGCGAACAACGCTCTCTCTCTGACATTTTAATGCCGTGACTAGCACATGGAGACACGGAGAGAGAGAGAGACAGCTCGAATGGTGTACTTCGTATTAATATGCCCACCCCACGACGCAGAGCGAAAAACGGTCTAAAGCGAGGGGAGATGGACACATAAAGTACACGTCTACAGGTCTAAGGCTGCAAACCGATCTGAATATTGAAATACGAGCCTCGGCGTTATCATCCAAAAAGAACACCTTCGTAGAGCCGGTGCGTAAATCAAATCGATCGTAACCCGCCGCGTATTTTGGGTACTATGAGATAAAGGCTGGAAAAACCCTATCATCATCATCTCGGTAAGAGGGACCGGCTCGAACATCCTTCGCCAACAGGATATCGACTTTTGCACGCAGTACATGTGCATCGGACGCTTTCACTACAGTGAAACGAAAGCCCGAAATTTTGGGGTGTGCCGGATTCGTAACCGAGGCGGATCGTGCGTAAAACCCAACGAAACGGGCTGGGAACTGAAGCCAAGCACCCAGGCACCGTACGAGGAGAAATAACGACACTACCGAAGTACCCGCGGTGGGGCAGCGAAGCGAGACAGGTGGGACTGCCGGTGCGTCTGCTGTGACAGCATAAACATCTACAGTATGTGTGTGTGACACTGACCTGAGCCCGCTGAGGGTGACGGTCGTCTGGTCTCCTCTGCGGAGAGCGCAGACTCCGATAAGGGTGCTGGTGGTCCGGTCTCCTCAGTGGAGAGCTCGGACTCCTCAGGTCACCCGCTGGCGATAGAGGAGAGGTAGGGTGAGCTGGTGTGTGCCCGCTCACGGCTCTCTCGATCCTCTGGAGACCTGGAGAGGGAAAAGGAATGCACTCTATGTGTGGTTAGTGGGTACCGGCTAAACAGCCGGTGGAACATATGCAAACCAAGGATTTTCCACCCGACCCTCTATCGGGGGAAGGAGCTCCATCTCCTGAAGAGTGATCCTCTGCCAATCCGGGTCGCCCTTCACTGGCCACTTAAACTCCCGATTTTCACGGGAAGCGGCTAAGCGGGCGGGGCGAGCTGCTGACGACCGGTTCCCCTGCGCTGCCGAGATGGGGTCCGAGGAGGGGAACGGAGGTGGTCGCCGCAGGACGCCGACGGCGAGAGGCAGACTGAGGAGCCGGCGTGGTGGACCAAGGGCAGCTCTGTTCCGCCGGGGCATGACCTAGGAGATCGCCTCAGTCTGTGCAGCGGAGCTGTACGACTCCCCTGGCTCGCCGAAGAGGCCGGTCTGTGAGACAGGAGCATTCAAGTTGTTCTCGTCTGCGTCCGTCATGTCAGCCAGACACAGCCAAAGGTGGCGATCTTGAACCACTGAGGTGGACATCGCACGACTGAAGGTCGCGGCCTCCCTGGTAAATCCTTTGTGAGCCTGCAGCAACGTTATTACGTGCAGGGCTGAAGCCGCCTCTCCGGCATGCCTGATGGGCAGCGTCCGTAACCGGACGACTGTCTACAAACACGGGAGGGAAGGGTTGGGTGGTCCCTCCAGGAACGCATCCCGCTCCACTGAAGGGGTCCCCGCCCTCAGCGGCTCCGTTGGTGAGGGAGGTGAGGGGTGAAAGCTGAACGGCCGGACGGCCGCAAATCACGTCAGCTCTTCGTGCCGTCGGGGAAGAAAGGCACAGGAGGAGAGGACCGAGAGGCCCGAGCAGCTCCGAAGTACCAATCATGTGGGCGGGACGGTTCGGGCGGAGAGGGGTTAACCTTTCCAACTCTACCGTCTCCGCCGCTCGCGGGCACGGCCGCCATCTCCGGAACGACTCTGCCTCGGAGGAAAAATGGACACCCCTCTGATGCTGCAGAAGTGACGGGACCAGAAGGAGGTCCAATGGATTCGGCAGACATCGTAGAACACGACTCTGCAGTCTCCACCGGAGCCTCAACCGGCTGAGGATGAGAAGGCCGGTAGGTGGAGGACGCATCCTCCGTCCTACTCAGCGTAGTGACGCGAAGGGCGCCCTGCGAGCGCTTGACAGCCGCACCATGGCGGCGTCAGCACTGCAAAGGCGCGGACAGCGTTCCCGTAGAAACGACAGTCGTCTCCGCAATCCAAGAGGGTTATGCTCTCACAGAGAGAACAGAAACTCTCCACGAACGCAGCCCCGGAGTGCTCGATGCCTGAGCACGAAGACAGCGCTCGTGACCGTCACTGGAACCCTTATACTTCTCGCATCCAAGATCGCACGGGCGAAAAGCTATCCTGAAAAGGACGCTGATCCCCGCATATACGAGAGAGTGGCTGCCTTTAACAAGGCACAAAGCTCTCTCGTATCACTCTTTTAGGGAAATTCACTCAGATGCTTAGTTGATGAGCGCACAGGAAGGCAACGCACACACTAAACTCAAAACAATAAACAGATGTAGAGCCGTGGAATAAGCGAAGCGTCCGCTGTGATACTGCTAGTTCAACCAACTTCAGCAATCAAATCCCAACAGAGTAAAGTAGCTTCTCAGTAGCAGATAAAGCCGGCTTTCGAAGCGAAAAAGCTAATTTCCCTATTTGCACCTGCTGCTTATAAAGGCACCTGGCGGGGCGGCGCCAGCATTATGCAAATATCTCAATGCCAAGTTCATTGGCGTTTTAGTAGTATACGAAGCAGATTGGTCTCTCTAAGCGAGTTCCCAATTCGTCGGTCACGACGTGACGTCGTAGTGACCGACTGAAAGGGAACAATAGCAAGACATTTCATGAAAATTTCTATCACAACACACGGGGGTGAGCTAACAAAACACACTTCTGGTTCAGCTAACAATATAAATCATGCCTTTCATGATATTGTTTTATGGAGAAATAAAAATTCAACATTCCTCTTATCTACATTATGCTCACATGCCTGGACAAGGCCTAAACTCACGATGGCTTTTAAGGGACATTGAGGTGGGTGTGTTATGAATGTACTGTTGCAATGCAAACATACTGCTCTGTGACCTGTTTGTTAAAGCTTTCATGTGTCAGAGGATTAAACAAACACCGAACCCTAAGCATTAAATGTGTAATACATTTGTAGCAGAACAAACCAAAACAAAGCAAATCTCATAGATTTAGACAGAATCAGATCATCTACATCTATGGCTAACACCCAGATAACTTTAGCAAAGTGTGGGAAAGATCTCAGGCTTTGCTAAACAGAAAATAAGAACTTGCAATTATCTCAGAAAGTATTGTTTCTATTAGTTGCACCAACAGAAGTATTAAGGATTTATTTAAATACATCTAGAAAATCACACACATGCATTACAACTACATACTATGTTCATTGAATCAACTCAACTGTGGTAAAACAACATGGATTAAAAACATCCTAGCATGCACCCGATGGAGCTGGGTTGGAAAAATGACTAGAGGGTATAAAGAGCAAAGATATCAAATTTAAATTTACATACAAATAAATCATTTTCATTCAATATTTTAAGTCATTGCAAATTCCTACAAATTTGTATTATCTCATAGTTTTATGAGAAAAACTGTATTAAATATTCTCAATTATGTTTTTGTAATGTTTGTATATCAATGCGCTATGTATTATACGTAAAACAGATTTTTGGCAAATTATTTAACAAGGCACAGTTTGTTTAAGTCAGATATTAATTACAATTATTGTGATATTAACCACTTAGATAATTTTAAATGATTATTTAACCCGCCAAATAAATAAAATAAGTTACAAAAATCTTGGAAAAACGGGCAGGATTCTCTGCTCTGAAACACTGGGGGCGTGTCGATGCCCAGACCACACCCACTCATGGGAAAAGTGTCGTCTCTCTCGACTTTCAAATAACGCTACAACCTGGGGTGCATTTCCTGAACAACCACCATAGTACAATGCATAGTTGAAAAACTAACTACCTAGTCAAGACTGTTTCACAAAAACATTGTCGCAAATTCGTTGTTTGAACCATGTTGGATCGACAACATAGTTGATGATGTCACGTGGGAGGTGGAGTACTAATTAATCTGTTTAAATCAATTTGATGTCAGATTATTGCTATAAATAACATACATTGCATCGGAAGACTGATTTTGTTACCGTGATTTAGTGTTTGTTGTTTGATTTCAAGATATTTAACAAAGTTCCCTCTTACGTCACTTCTCCCAGGGATTCCCCAGGGTCTTAAAGGTGCAGTGTGTCATTTTTAGAAGGATCTCTTGACAGAAATGCAAAATAATATACAAAACTATATTATCAGGGGTGTATAAAGACCTTTTTATAATGAACTGTTATGTTTTTATTACCTTAGAATGAGACGTTTTATCTACATACACAGAGGGTCCCCTTACGTGGAAGTCGCCATTTTGTGACGCCATGTTTCTACAGAAGCCCTTAATGGACAAAATTTTTTACTAAGTTGTCTCCGACGATGACATGTTTTTCCATTGGCAGCTACCGTAGCTTCTCTATGCGTTTCAAAAGCAAGGGGTGAGCAGTGGACTGAGCCGTTGGTTGCAATTCGCAACCTCACCACTAGATGCTGCTAAAATTTACACACTGCACCTTTAAAGATCGTAGGACTGCGCACATTCAGTTTTTTTTAAATACAGCACTTTAATTCTGTTTACAAACTGAAAGACGTCAAATAAAATGTTTATATATTTAGAATGATGGATATAGATTAAACTACATGTTTTTTTGCTTATTTTGTTTAAAAGCATGATCAACGCAAGTCTACATATTATAATAATTAGAAACTATGCTGAAGTGTTGTCGTTCAAACCACACAAGTTTGGAATGCAGCTTGGGAATGTTCGTTTGAAGTATGGTTTTGGGAAGCACCAAATCGTTGAACTTTGTCAGTAACGACAAAACTTTTTTGGGGAAACGCACCCCAGAATGGGTGATTGTGTTAGGGGCGGGGCCATGCTCGATGGCTTTAGTATGTCATCGAGCCATCGTTTTAACCCCGCCCAAATAATCCTAAACTCAGAAATGTGGCAAAACTGTTTAACGGTATAACTTAGCACTACATAGTTCACAGTCTTTGTAACGCATTTCCGCAAAACAACTTCTAACATTTATAATGTGTTTAAAAACAATTCTCAGACATGAATTTAAGGATGTCCTGTAAATGATTAAAATCAAATGACATGCCAAGGAAACTGATTTATGAATGAAACACAAAGTCTTTAGTTATTACAGCGAGAGGAAATATTCCTATACACAAACCTCTTTACTTAACAATAACTGTTACAATGCTATGCCAAATATAATCCTGGCAAACCACTGAATACAGCACGTGACTGCATGGAGTATTGTTTTAAAATATAAACACATTTATCTGCCATGAATCGGGATGCGTAAGTTACATGTAGTGTCCAGTTACACAAGCCCTTTCATAAACACAAACCAACCTTGTTCCTGGAGATCTACCCTCCCGCATATTTTTGATCCAACCTTGCTCCAGCACACCTGCCTCTGATTTTTAGGAAGCCGTAAAAAGCTTGATTAGCAGGTTCAGGCGTGTTTGATTGGGGTTGGAGGTGAACTCCAGGAAAGTGGATCTCCAGGAACAAGGTCGGTGATCACTGGTCTAGGTTATTATTTATGACAAAAAAGGTTAAAGGGGCCTTGAAGTTTACTTTTACTAACTGAACTGTATTATTGATTACATAAGAACACAAGTCTTTAAATATATATATATCTTGTATTAATGGTGTTTTGCAACAGCAAACTTTACTATTACAATCACATTGAATAACCCTTAGATATCAATTATGACAAAAGCATCAACGTGAATCTAAGGGGGCGTGCACACCAAAATGTATGTTTTCAATTGTTTGTAATGGAAGTGCTGTGCTTTTCAAAAACGCCAGCAGCCGACACTAAGTGTTTTTTCTGCGCTAATAGTTAAAAAAAGTTAACTTTGAGTGAAATGCTCATCTCATCAATGTCACTTTTCACTCAGCCGTCAAACCACAGTGGAGGAGGGGCGGGACAAATATTACAACAACCAACCAGTGCATCATTCAACAACTGATAAACAAAGCAAAGTATCACAGAAACCAAAGCGTTCAGTTAAAAAAAAGTTGGCAAGCGCCTACAGTCGGCGTCCGCCAGCCATTTCCAGCTGCATTTAAAAGCTCCCTTAAAAAACTGCAGTTGGTTCTTTAAATGTCCATCCTTGACAGTTCATTACCTTTGGTCTCTTCCATGTGACTTTTCCGATGCGGTTTGCTCCATAGAAGAGGGATTGGTCCACTGGGGGGAAGAGGGGGTCTTCAAACAGACTTTTGTTCTGCTGGCACTCTTTCCTCAGGGCTGCAAACTGCTGCCCTTCATAAGGCTTTACTGAAGAGAACATAATTCAGTCTGAAATGACACACAGACAACATTATGCAGGACTGTTGTGAGACTATTTTAACACAATGCTAATTCAACAACATGCATTGTGCGTATGCAAGTGAACATTTCATGAGAAATAAAAAAATATGTTTGGTATGAAATGTATGAATGTTTTACATTACATGAATATTTACATTCATGCACATGAGCATTGTGTCAGCATTAAACTGTCAAAGCATGAAATTGAATATGAAGGGTTTGGTTATATGAATTTATACCACGGGGCTGTTGAATCAATGCTTTATTCTGCATTATTTTTGATAAATGCACACCTGACCTGTCAAATGTCTTAAAATATCCACAAAATCAATTTTTGTAGTAACTGTGGTAAAAGCAGAATAATTGACTCCAGTTCTTTGAATTATTTAAAAATAATGCACACCCGTGGCGTAACTCCACTTTGCGTCATGCCGCATTACCAACCTGGGTGTGCATTATTTTCTAAAATTCAACAGCCGGTCGTCAATTATTCCTTACATGAAATCCATTACTGGCCCATCTTTTGGTTTACTGTTTAGGAGTCTTTAAAGATAAATAAGTCTAATGGGGAACTTATGGTCACCAAGCTGATAAGAGAGGTTTCAAGATTCATATTTCTGTAATATAGTCTTGCTTTGCATTTTCGCTTCAAGGGTCATCCTGCAGAACAGACTCTCACATCACCCTACAGCGATGAATGCATTACGCACACTGTTAGGAGTCTGTTACTCAGAAAAGATCAATACAGACTCAGCGTAATGTACTTATGAGACCACATACTCACCCAGACCTGATACACTATTATACCCTGAGAAAGCAACATCAGATCCTGAGATTTTAAGACAAAGGCATATTTCACAATATATGAATTTTCATTATATATGAAGAAGGGAATGAGTCAGTGACAGCATTGTTTCAAACAGGGCGTGACCCGAGCAGCCATATAGACAAAAATGTTTTTGCACACTAACATTGCAGTGACTTTTAAACAACTGGAAGTGAATGTGGTTTTTATTGCATGTATGAGGTTATCCCCAGGTCACGCAGGTGTCCTAGCAGAGTTCAATTGAATTAAATTTGTTTATATGGTGCTTTTCACAATGTTCAGTTTTGCAAACCAAAAGCTTTACAGAAAAGGAAGTTCACATCACATGAAAACATTTGACAACCAGAAAGTGTTACAAATGGTTACTTATCATCTTTTGGGCTATTGTTCTTTCAAATAAACACCAATCAGGTTGATATTTTGTTACAATGTCTAATGCAATGATATTCGCATTATTGTACAGGGTTAAATATACAAATATTTAATTTGTAGACACTTATGTACAAAAAACCGAATGTATTTTTGTTTTTGATCAGTGTTGGGAATGTAACAGTGTGATTTGTATGGGTAATACATGCTACTATGTGGGTGCCCATATTTGTGATCACTAAATCACAACAAACACCCTTATATCCTTTAAGAGATCAAAAGATACAAGAATATAGTAACTATAAACCATCCCCAATACTTTTGAACAATTATTCAGGCCTAAAAGTCGCAATTTTGTCATCCTATGATATTTGCATTTTTTATGACTGTGCAAATTTGTAGCTTTAATGTTGATACACAGTTTTACAATTATAAGGTAACTCCTCCCTTTGTAAGCCTGCCAAACATGTTTGTTGTGCATGTTGCGGCAAGGATACACACACACACGCGCGCGGGCGCGAGCGCACACACACCCACATCATGACAACAAAAAACACTCAATATCTTCAAAAGTGAAAAACAAATACATTTTACTCGCTTACCACATACAGTGTGCCAAAATTCGCTGAACGGTCACTAAACATCATTCATTTGAATGTTTGAATTGAGTGGATTTACCTGAAAACTTTTCCTGATCGTCAAGCTGCTTCAGTCTGTTTACATGAACGCGCAGATGAGAAACAGATGTGTCTACAGTTTACTAATCCATATGCACAGACAGATGCATGATTACAGTAGACTTCAATCCTCCAGAGACTCGTGCACATACCAGTGTGTTTCTCTCTCTCTGTCTATTTCCTCCTCTCGTTCATATTGTGACTTTCGGTTTAGGGAGGGGCTAACACACACACATACAAACGCGCACACGCACGCGTTTCTTTATCAGTGAGGAAACAGGGTTAAACCACATACACGTTATCACACTCAAAAGCGCTCATTTTTGTTGGTCTAATCTTTATTGTATCTTTATATTATTGTTATATTCATATAAGATTTTCTCGTATTAATCATGTAAGCCCGACAAACAGCCGAGATAAATTAGATTAACACAATACAGATATGGTCACATTTCCTAAGGAACGTAATCTCAATGCTGCCATCTCGTGGCGTAACCGCAGTAAATGTTTTATGTGGAATCAGAAATAATGCGAGAAACGATTTCAGCTATCATTTTTTTATGCTTATTGGCTATTTTCTCATATACTGGCTAATGAAGTTGTATTATTATGAATTGTTATTTTTTTCATCGTTGGTCTAGCAAGAGGACAAGCCCCAAACCATACGTCAAAAAAAAAAAAAAAAAAAAATCATTTCAGGAAAAATACATTTCTTATTTTACAACCCATATGGCAAAAAAATCCTGGCCAAAATATAGAAGTTAATAAAGCTTATTTTCACAATTTAATATATAACCTTTTTAAACCTTTTATGTGTACAGGTTTATAACGTAAACAAAGCTTTTCTTTCAGTGTGATGTTGCTTTAAAATATACTTATTTTTAAAATATATTTCAAAATCTACAAACAAATGGTCAAAAAATACATTTTTGTAAACATATTTCTAAATATATTTTTTGGTCATTTTTGTATATTTTGAAATATTTTTAAAATTATTTTTGAAAAAAGTTTTTTTTCTGTATTTGATGGCTGGATAAGATCGTTTAATCTTCACTGAATATTATTTATATATTTAATCGCATATATTTAAATGACTCTAACTTCCTCTGAGACAAATATTAAGATTTAAATGTAGGGTTAAAAATTTATATTTATTTTACCTCATTGATTATGAATCATTTTCCCTCAGCGGGTCATGTGATGCGTAACATCCCTTGACGAAGTGGGTCAAAATAATAATACAATACATATACACATATTTATATAAATACGTAAGGATTGAACAAGTGCAACACAATAAATGTAACATGCTTGATAAAATAAATAAAAATGATAAGAATATAAAACAGAATGCTGATTTATGCATTGCCTTAAAGGGGACATACCATGAAAATCTGACTTTTTCGATGTGCTATAATCAGTGCTTCTATCAACCTAGAAAATGTTTAAAAGATCAACCTAGTAACTTAGTTTCGGTAAACCATTCTCTGCAACCATGTGAAAAAATAGATCATTGAAATTTGGCTCCCCTTGTGATGTCAGAAGGGGATCTTCTTATAATAATACGTCCCTTAATTTGCAGAAAAAATTATAATTGACAGCACAACTGAGTTTCAATTTCAACAAACCACCATCATAGCAATCAGTGTTTGCATTTCCTCAGCTCATTTGCATTTTAAAGGACACACCCAAAATGGCACATTTTCGCTTGCACCTACAAAGTCAATTTTAACATGTTATAATAAATTATCTATATGGTATTGTGAGCTAAAACTTCAAATGTACTCTCTGGGGACACCAAAGACTTAAAAAGTCTTGTGAAAAAGTGCATTGCATTGAATGGACATTACAAAATTAATTTTGTAAACATTTTTTCATAATCTGCATGAATGTTAGGCAATTGCAGCAAATGTAACCAATTAAAACACAAACAATTTTTAACTTTAAATGGCAGGGAGAGCTCACAGTCACATGACATCCTGTCTAGCAAAGAAGAAAAAAATGTTAATCTTTAAACGTACAGCACAAGATGAAATTAAAGCGCTGTCATGTGAGGATTGTACTTTACTCCTGTTTTAGACACAACAGAATAAACAGCAAGCCTTATTTTGTGAGTATCGGTCAGGTTTGGTTTAAATTGCATTTCTTTCTTCAAATGATCTTGTTTGCTTTTACAATGAACTTGAGCTTTGTTTGTATTTTGTGCATAGTGACTCCAATTTTTTTTTTGTTAAACAAATAAAAACCAAATGCCTTGTGAGCAGTAGGATAAAAGTAATTGAAGTTAGGTGTGAGAAAAGGTCTTTCATTATTGTCTTAAGATGCTATTGAGTTTTTATATTTAATATTTTATATGTCAATTTCTCATTTGATTTTGTTATGGTGCTGAATATGCTTTGAAAATCATTTGTGATCTATGAATATTTTTTGTTTATTTTTCTGTTACATAAAATCATCTTACAATCTAAGGAACATTCCATGAAAATATAACCTATTTTTATTATTGACTGAGCAAGATCATGTAAAAATAAAACTTTAATTCTAAAAATTTTAAAAAAGATTATGAGACTTTAACCAGGATTTCACAAACATGGTTACATTTTGCACAAATAATGCATTTATATCATAATTTCAGTCAAGATTCCTTCATATTCAAATAACTGAAACAAACATCTTATTTTCTTTTAGGTATCATGGAGTTAAGTAACAGTTCTCTGTTGAATGTGTTTCTCATCTGGAACGCACTGTACGTCAGTAGTTACAAGACTACAGCACACAGTGAAAACGCTAAACTGTTGCCTCTGCAGGTCACAAATATAAACTCAGTATACAGTTATCCAGGACAAACTTTGGAGCTGAAGTGCACACATGATGAAAATGAAGGTAAGATGCACAGATAAGAAATTAAAGATGCAATCTGTAAAAAAAAAAAAACGACTATTGTGACGTATTTACGAGTGAAACGGAATATAGCAGGAGGAAAATAGTGGGTGTGGTTTGTGATTTTCACTGTTAATTGATTGGATACAGAAAAGTAGGCGTTTCATTCATGGAACTCGCAGCAGACAGTTTGAGGGGGTGGGGTTAACAGATGCTCCGCCCAAGACGTCTAGATGACATCATCAGAGAATGATCATTACAGCAGGTGGAAGTGAATCATTTGTTGTTAAAACAATAAAAGCTCAAACTGTGGAGAGTCTCCAGTCAAAAAGGAGAATGCGTCATTAGCTTTAATATAAGCAGGGATTTTTTTCACATCTGTATTAAAAGATGACTTGTATGATGACTTTTAACGGGGCGTACACTAGGGGTCGACCGATATGGATTTTTCATTGCTGATGCCGATTTTTGTTTTATCAGCCTTAGCCGATGACCGATACAGGCTGCCGATTTTCTTGAGCAGAGACTGCTTTTGCTCACTCACTTTATATCATAAAAATGACACAATGATGATGCCAAATGTTACAAGTCTCAATTTTAAAAAAGTAACATTTATTGAACTTAAAAAAAATATATTTAACAATTAGTAAAAACAGGTGAGGGTGCTATGGAACCATCTTTCATTGTTGTCATGGAAAGGTTGGTTGTTTTTAGTCACATGACCTTCAATCGTTTGCGGCTTCCAGCACTCGGTCTGTAAATAGTGGCGGAAAAAAAAATCGGCAAACACGGCAGCCACATATAGGCGATGCTGATACACATAAAACTCGCAAATATCGGCCCCGATATATCGGCTGGCCGGTATATCGGTCTATCCCTAGCGTACACACCAAATGCGAATTCAACTATTTGCGCAAGTACATTACATACAAAGTCAATGCAAAGGTGCGAAATTGGGCGGCGCGATTGCCATGAAAACATGTGCAATTCAGCTCAAATGCGAAATCGCCTCTGTGCAAGTTAAAAATATTCAACTCAAGCAAAAAATTAGCATGACACAAAGTAAAATCCTGCAAGTAATCTAGAGCGAGGAATGCGTTTGGTGTGTACGGCCCATTAGACATCAGCAATGTGATTTATGTTGAAACATTTACATTTTTATTTAGACAGAACCATCACGACGCAGCAGATATATTACTTGTTCAGATACATTTTTTTGGATGTTGACGTATAATGTCAGATGCACAACGCACGTACAGAAAATTACAAAAAACTGCAATTTTATAGTTTAAACAGAGATGGCAATAGAGAGGCAAACATTACAGATTGCATCTTTATCTACTTAAAACTTTATGTTAATACATAAAGACAATAACCGTGTTAACATACACAGAATCATTGTTTGTTCATTCAGAATGTGCTGTAAAGGATTACTTTAATAGCTCAGCAGGCTATATTTTGAGATTAATAACTCAACCAGAATAGAAAATAAAATGTGTAAATGTGGTCAATGTTGCAGATGTGGTGCATTGGTGGCAGACGCCTTTTGGATTGTTTAAGGACTTTAACCATCCCACCATGGATCCTGTGGAAACATCCAATGGCAGTTTGAGGATTTCAAAAGTCACCAGCAGCCACGATGGTCTCTATTTCTGTGTACGTCAGGATGAAACTGGCAGAAAAATCTTGCCATTTAGAGTTAATGTAGTGGGTGTTAACCCTAACATCAAGGAACGGCTTAGAAAGACCAGAAAGGCAGAGGTTTATGATAACATGGTGTCAGACGGGGATTTTATAGCAGCTGTGACATCATCAGTTATCGTGACCTTTTTTGTGGCCTTCACACTTGGTGCGTTTAGTCGAACCTATGTGATAAAGTGTTTAAAAGTGACGATGGCCCACATGCCTCGTAGGAAAGGTCGACACAATCTCACCAATGGAAATGACGACCTAGAGCCCACCACAAATACACAACCAGCTCAATTTGAAGGAGTACACTTTTATATAAACCCAGTTACTGGAGAAGACACTGTGGACATAGTGGGAAACCAATTGCATGAAGATTTGGTTAATGAGGAAAGCAAGAGACAGGATGATGTAGATGCCACAGAAAATGAAATTGCAGATGGCATGAAGGACGACTCAAACCAACTTCAGAGTGAAGAACACCACCAAGAATTCAAAACAGTACTCAGTCCACATCCGAAGAAAAAGATGCGTGTCATTAAAGTGTACAACTACGATGAGGAAGGGAATCGATACGGTCACATAAAAGACTCTGAGGTCGAAGGTGAAAATGAGGTCAGGCCAAGACTGAGAACAAAGTCACTGACTCGACTTGATGCTATTATGAAAGAGGCTGAGTTTACAGACTTTAAACCAGTCAAAGAATCAACCGACAGCCAGTCAGTTTAATAAACATTCCTTTCTAATTAAAACATTCACAAGATAAACTGTATGAATATAGAGACAGACAGCAGGCGACTCCAGGCCGAAACTGCACCAGATCCGGGCCTAAGTCAGGGCATCCGGTGCGGCTCCGGCCCACTGCTGTCCGTCTTGGTGATTATATAATTGCAGGTACATTTGACCAGTGACTTCTTTTTCAAAGGCGCACAATGCGAAGCTCGTCAACTGTATTTAGCCCGTCATGTGACCACGTGCATCACGCGTCTTGTCAAAATAAGTGCCTGCTGCACATACGTCTACAGAGTTTTTTAATAAAAGTGATGCTCGCATTTGCCAGATACTCGCTTTCATGAGTAATCAGAGTTTAGTGTTCAGTGAGCGTCTCTTTTATCATAAACCCTTTTGGTGTGTGTGCAGCAGGTACGTATTTTGACAAAACACATGATGCAATGAACACATCCACCACTGGTTATTTTAATAATTATTAACTCATTGCAGTGGACCACAAGATGTGATATGCCATAACAATATAATACCCAGACGACTTTAGGCCGGAGCCATGCCGAAATCAGCAGCTTTTGGGTCCAGCCCGGAGTTGTCTGGGTATTATATTATGGTGGCATGTAACATCTTGTGATTCATGACAATGAGTCATTTCTGTAAAAAATCTTGTATAGCTGAAAATCATGATTTCCTGTTATCCGAATTAGTCTGTCAATTCGGTAAATGTCAAACTTTACCAAGTAAGTAACAGTGTTGACAGTCATTTCAGCTATACAAGTTTATATATATATTAAAGTTAACATGATTATAAACTTTACCAGGGTCTGTGCTCGTTTATCGGTCCGGCTAGTGACCAAACTGACCTCTGAACAAATACTTTGTAGAAAAAAAACAGCTTCAATTTCCAAAAGACGAGAGGAGACGGTGGGCCACAAACGGCGTTTGTTTATGTTCTTTCCGCTGAAACGGACTTCATGTATTTTGCCATTTGGAGACTTAACGGTCAAATAAGTGACAGTGTCAGTTCTACCATATATATATATATATATATATATATATATATATATATATATATATATATATATATATATATATATATATATATATATATATATATATATATATATATATATATATATATATATATATATATAATAGATTGTGATCAATCATTATCTTATGTACATTAACAACCTGTTAATTTTTTGCATCAGCATTGGATATTAACAAAATTATTTAAAATAAATATTTTAAATAAGTTATCATGCATGTTTATTCATTTGTAGTATTTTATTTGTATGCGTATACTAATGCTGCGTTTACACCAGCCACGGTAGAGGCGTCAAGCGCCAGTGATTTCAATGTTAAGTCAATGTGAAGACGCGCATCTGGAGGTGTCGCGGTGCGAATGAGGCGTTTAGCGCGCTAGAAGAGATTTCGCCTTGTTTGCGCAAATTGCACATTTCCGCGGCAAATGTGTGAGTTGAAAAATTTGAACTTTGGCAGAAAAACGTGCCGCATTAACCAATCAGGAGCTTGCTTTAGTAGTGACGTGCACTGTAAAAAATTTCTGTAGAAATCACAGTATTAATGGGTATTACTGGCAACTAGCTGCCAGTAACTTACTGTAGATTTTACATTTATGTTATTTACTGACAACAGTTTGTTCAAAGTTAAATGAACATGAAACATTTTCATTCTTTATCTTCTACAGTAAGTTACTGGCAACCAGCTGCATAATTACAGCTAATTTTTTACAGTGTGATTACAGAAAGCGAGCGGAGTCGCAGAAGCCCCTCCCATGATGTGGATTTCCGCACAAATGTCTCGATGACTAGAATTTCACACACGGATGACGCGAGTACACTCAAAACCGAGCTGTAAACTAACGGCAAAATTTTGACGCCTCAAACGCGGCTGGTGTAAACGCAGCATACGAATGGGATTACCTTAAATATCAGGTTAAGCGAGTTCAACTTTAACTCTTTCCCGCCAGGGTTTTTAAAAAAAGTTGCCAGCCAGCACCAAAAGTTTAATGCCTTCCAGAAAATGTTCTTCTTTAAATATATAAACATACAATATACCAAATTAAAGAACAGATCCTCTGCTTTCAAACAACAACAACAAAAGTTTCATTCTACCTTCAGTAGTTTTTTGTAATCAGCTTTTGAATATGGGTAGGTTTCTGCAAAAACACCACATTTTGAGAAAAAGCAGAGATAATTTCAATTTTGTGACGGACTTTTCATAGAGATCCCATTCAGAGCGATCTTTAAAACAGACACGGATATGCAGACGCTTGCCATAGGGCAATACTTCTGGGTTTAAAAAGTTGCGAAAGGGCGCCACCTGGTGGATAATAGCGGTATTGCGGAAAGCCGGAAATACTCGTCATTGGCAGGGAAGCGTTTTCTCTTGATTGAAGAGATATTCCATCAATGGCGGCGAAAGAGTTAAATAACGTTCAAATATGTCAGTGCAGTGGTGCAGCACGCTATGCCAATTAGTGTTCAGAACAATAATCAACTTACATACAGCTGCTTTATTTATTTGATTTTCAAAACACTATAAACAAAGTAAAACTCGAAAAGAAAAAATTACAAACAGACTTTCTCTTCTCAGACATACAACACTGGAAATATAACAGTTGCAAGAATATGAAAAATATTTCCCATTTTGTTTTGTGAATTCTCAATGTCTTTATCTGTTTAAACACTGTAAAAGTCTCTGTGTCTGTTCAGCGTTGGACATGTTGAGGTCAGCAGTCCTTGAGAGCAACAAAAACTCTTCAAACTCATCCGGAGGTCTCGAGTTCTTGGCCCGGTTGTGCTATAATGCAGATTTGGCTTTATGCCAATCCACAAATTCATCCAACATCACCGGCCCTGCAAGGAGAGTCAGTCATGATGTAAGATGCGATTAAAGACAAAAAAAAAAAAAATGGACACATGAGAAGAAAACCATTAAACTTACAGGCTCCATCTTCATCATAGTTGCTGAGGTCCGCATTAACTGTACGGCTAAACTCTAAGACGTTGTACCACTGGTCCTTGTTCATGACTTTATACTTAGACTGCTAGGGGCGAAAAAAAATGAAGAAAAACACGTCTGTAAGTCACAGCACCTAACTGCACATTCATTTTAAATAAGAACTACAGTTTTAAAGACATAGTATTTACATTTTAACAACTTCAAATGCACAATGTTTGGAAAAACATAAGGGTGAGTAAATGACAAAATAAAACTTTTTCAGTAAATGATCACTGTTTAAATGATAAATGACAAACCTCCAGGAACTGATGAAACACAGGGAACAGAGGCCATGTCCTACCGAGAAGCAGCGCCAACATGGATTTTGCTGTGTCCATATCAAGACTCCGTTGATCTTTATCCTACACACCAAAATAACATGTTTACAACATCAATATGATAAAAAAATTAAATTTCAGAATCACTGAAAAAACAAACATAAACAAATGTGTAGTTGGAAACTTGATCTACACTAAATATACATTTATACACATAAATTGGTACCTTAGAGGTACATATTGGTTCCTTAAAAAGGTACACATCTGTACCAAAATGGTAGGATCTTTTTAAAAGGTACTACTCCAGTGACAACTTTTATACCTTTTTCTGAAAATGTAATAGGAATGCATTGGCTTATAATCGATACCGGCAGATAAAAGTTTATTTTCCCCACTTTCGGACATTTGCTGATTGTTTTAAAACAGCCTAAGTCAGGACAGATTATATCATGGCAATCAAAAGGGGCGGACAAATGCACAACATTGATTTTGCAACATAATAATTTGACTCAAGAAATAAAAAACAAAACTATTTTTCTCTATCGGTAGATTTCATTCCAAGTAATCGAAAAATCAGTGTTGGCACAAACATTTTGTATCGGTGCATCGTAGGAATTTCTATTATCAGTTAAAAGAAAAAAAATTGTTAATTCATGGTGCATGTCGACACGTGCCTACAGACATTTTGTCACTTTTCTATTCTTAATTTGTTAATGGCCTGTAAGTGACGCAAATTATTGCTGACCTGATGATCTGGTAAAGTAATCATTTGTATGGGGAAATAATTTGTACGGCATGCGTGTCCATGCTTAAATATGGTTTCGAAGCTGCCCAGAGATGCGCAAGATGGCTCGGCCCGTAAACATAAACATCTCTCTTTTTGCCCAAACAGAGAAAGACGACGCAAAAGCAAAACTTATTGAAATGTGTCCTGCTTTAGAAATGGACACTGTGGTAGATGAAAAGAGACAATCCTCCTTCTTTAAATATTAATCTTCTGGACTGATTGGGTGCGCTTTCATAATATAATGTTGAATGAAATATAATAATGTATGAATCCTGGTTCTGTTGTTGATCTGTTGCTGCTGTTTTCACGTTTAAATAAAATAAAACCAGGTCACAGACAACCCTCAACTGTATTTTTACATTTTTACATTGACAATTTAATATTAAAATCTTATCGGTTAAAGGAACAGTATGTAGGATTGTGGCCGAAACTGATATTGCAATCACAAAACTTGTGGCTAAAACTGGTACTGCAATCACACAACTGGTGGCCAATACACAACATGACAACATAAACATCAGTTGAGGGCTGCAACTCCACTTTTTAAATGAAAATATCCTGGCCAGACCACTGGTGTGAGTGATATAAGTGTTTGAAATGAAAATGATTTCTTAATGTCTAGTGACATATCAGGGCCATTTTATGATTAATTGATATAAATTTCTTACATATTGTTCCTTTAACATTTAATGCTCGGTTAACAAATGTTCAGGAAAATTACCCGAAATGAAAATATCCCTAGTGCATCCCTAATATATATATATATATATATATATATATATATATATATATATGTGACTCATTAAAAATGTTGCTATACATTCTTTTATTTATTTATTTTTTACAGATACTAAACAAATAATCTCTTACCCTGGCAAAGTCAAAGGCGTATCTGTAAATGTTCTTAAACATAAGAGGGTCATTCAGCTGAGAACGCATGTAATCCAATTTGCCTTGTACTCTCTCTGTACAGTCACATCTGTAGACAAACACAAGTTAAATATGCTGATATAATATACTATATAATATCATGGATATACAGGAAGTATTCTTACTGTAGTGATGTCATTCCTTTTAGCCATTCTTCTTTTGTGAAAAAACCCATATTTGTTGCTTCAAGTTTCCAGGCTAAAACTAACATTACAATCTGAAGGGTCACAAAAGCACAGGGTACATTATTTCACTGATTAATAGTCAATATTGGAATGTAGAATTTAAATATGAACAATCATGATTACATTTTCTGGCTCAACACCGATGTCCTCACAAAACTTCTCCATGCTCTCTGGACCAACGATATCATCTGACCCTGTACACATTTAAAACCATACAAAAAGCTTAATGACATACATGACCCTGGACCACAAAACCAGTCATAAGCAGCACAGGTATATTTCTACATATATTTGTAGAAAAATATCATAATTTTTTCATGACAAAAACATTAGGATATTGGGTAAAGATGTTCCATGAAGATATTTTGTTATTTTCCTACAGTAAATAAAAAAAATAAAAAAATAATAATAATAATAATAATATACTAGTCAACATTTGAAGTGGATCAAAAACTTTCATCCAAGTTGTCCTGAGACAAGAACGGATATTGGGTATTGGTTTTAAGGCAACTTTTAGGAAAGGTTTTGATCCACTTCAAATGTTGACTAGTGTAATAATAAGTAATACATGTTGCTAAGGACTTCGTTTGGACAACTTTAAAGGCGATATAATCAATATTTAGATTTTTTGCACCCTCAGATTCCAGATTTTCAAATAGTTGCATCTCTGCAAAATATCTCCATCCTATCATAACAAACCATGTATCGTTATTTGTTCAATTTTCAGATGATATTTAAATCTTAATTTAATATAAAAAAAAAAACTTTTATGACCATGGTCTAATAGATCTACATATATCAGGAAGAAAATTCATGGGACCCTGCCTGTGAAACCCAGACTAAAGCAGACCTGCCAACCTTGGAAATTTTTTTTGAGTACACTAGCATCAGCCGAAAGGACAGAACACGGGTTTTTAACATATAATTTAACACATGCACGCGCACATGCACGCACACACACCTCTTGGTAACTTTCAAGGTAACATGCTGCACATTGCACTCACTTTTTTCCCCATCCTGCCATAATCTGCTTTAAAAATAATTATAAATGTGAATAAAATCATGTTTAACTAAATTTGCCTTACATGGTGATTAATAACATTATGAATGTTAAATACTGTATTCTCCAAAGTTTAGCATGTCTGCACAAACACTGTTAAAAGTGATATTACTGTTAAATAGTGGGAGATGGTTAACCCACAAATGACATTCTGTTATCATTTACTCAACCTCATATTGTGTCTAACCTTCATGATTTCTTTCTTGAGTGAAACACACACAAAACAAATTGAGAAATTTTTTTTTGTTTTTCCCTGACTAGCAAAAAATACAATGGAGTGGGGACCAGACACTGTGGTTATCAACACTCTTTAAAATAACTTATGTATCACACAATAAAGAAACTCATAAATGTTTGGATGGTCTGTTCTGTTATGTAAACTATGACTGAATTACATGTTTTAAGTTAACTATACCTTTAAGACAGTATTTTAGAGTTAACACTGCTTTAAATTCAACCATAACTGTGACAGTAGTGCTGTTAACTGTATGTCTGTCTGTAATTTATTGTAGCTTTGTTTACAGTGCAGTACAGTACGGCATAGGCACCTATCACGTGGGCGCTCGAGACACGAGATATTCTCCATTTATAAAACTTTATTTGATGTGGTTTGTATATGACGTTTTATTTTATTGACAATTATCAAGAGCGCGTTATTTCAGAACGCATTTAATCCGCTTCACTCGGATGTCAGGTGGATTTTCTTCACTGAGAGTGAACTTTCCGTTTTTATTTGACTAAAACTGGATGCTCTCCCCATGGTAAAATCATTGTACTTTTTCTTAAGCGCTCAATTATAAATGATGCTCATTTACAAATCAGAAGTAATGTTAGCGCATCTTGCGGTCAAGTGCACGTTATGAAACGAAGCCCGCGCGACCGTCGACTTCAAAGGATTAAGCTAATGCATTATTTCATTATTTGCACATCCACCCTGACCAGTTTACCTTAGCGAGTCAGACGTCTTGACTCTCCGTTGAAAAAGACGGTCAGAAACTGCGGGCGGAGAAAGGAGATCACGCTGGATTTTGTGATTCCATCGATAGCGGACTCTTGTTACTGATTGGCCATACGACCTGTCAATCATCCCCACTTTCTATGTGGTGGATGAGCCCAGTGCTATGATTGGACATATTTTTCTTTTTTCTGTTGCTTCTTTTGAGTACTCCGCGCGGCAAAGGGCGTCATCAGGTTTTTGCGTAGTTTAGAGTGACAAATCGTACCACCGTACTTTGAGGTCAAAATGAGTACCTGCTACGCAAAATGCGTACAGGTTGGCAGGTCTGCTAAAGTCTCAATTTAATAACGAGAACTTGATTTTACTACGATTTCAATCTTTGACATGACCTTACACAGTCAAAATTATCAAGGTTGTATTTTCACAGAATGTCCTTTACATTATATAGGATACTTTTATGTAGTTAATCACTTAAAACTACTTTATCTCGGTTATCACAGGCAGGGTCACACATAAGAGAGTTTCCTTTTCACATACCTGCATATTCATAAAACCAGGCAAGACATTTTTTGCTAGAGAAATGATCCTCTGGATTCAGCAGCCGTCCTGAAGTTTGTGTCCTACAGTAACTGGATTTAAAAAACAAAACTATTTTACAAGACTTTTTTAAGATGTCAAATAAATCTCAAAATAGAATATAGATCATTTATTATAGCATGTTAAAATTGCCACTTTGTTTGCTCAGGTGTGAGTAAAAATTTGCAGTTTTAGTGTGTGTCCTTTTAAATGCAAATGAGCTAAATTGCAGTGCCGTGGTTGGATAGTGCAGATTAAGGGGTGGTATTATCCCCTTCTGACATCACAGGGGGAGCCAAATTTCAATTACCTATTTTTTTTCACATGCTTGCAGAGAATGGTTTACCAAAACTAAGTTACTGTGTTGATCTTTTTCACATTTTCTAGGTTGATACAAGCACTGGGGACCCAATTATAGCACTTAAACATAAAAAAGGTCAGATTTTCACAATATGCCTCATTTAAAACAGAACTGTGAGAGAAAGAGACGAAGTGAAGTAAAGGAAAGCTTTACCTGGTGATTTTACACTTTCTGATATTGGGATCTTCAGAACCAGATGACTTTCTTTTCTTTTTAACAGGCATGATGGAACTTCGCACGGGTTGGTTTTGTCTTACTAAACAAATGACAAAAAAAAAACTAAATGAACCAAAGGCAAACCATTGCCTTTATCTGCCTACAAACCAATACTTCAGGGTCACTGAAGAGCAGAAACTAGCTATACCTGTGTACCTTTGTGAAATGCGTCCATTCAAATATAACAGTACCTGAAAGAAAACTGAAATACACCTTCACGATTAGAAAATATAGATTTAGATACAAAAAGCATATAATTTATCTCTGAACACTAAGAAAGTGTGTTTACTTACAATTCAAAGGTTTCACTCAGATTTCTTTATACCCAGCTGTCCAAAACTTTAAAAATATAAAAGAAATGGATGTTTATGAGCACTCACAAGGTGAAAAAGATATAAAATTATGATTTTTTTTTTAAAGAAACATGGTATATGCAACATTAGGACATGACAAATTCATCTAGTGCTATCCGTATTACAGGTTCAAGGTTTTGAAACATTTTGTCTGAGACATACAAGATTTTCTAAGATGCCTCCGATATATGCATTGTATGTCTATTTGAGCATAAAGTATGTAAATAATCTAGATTAAATGAGTGAATTATTACAGTTTAAATAAGGTTTGCTTCATATTTAAAGGATTGTGTCACTGTGTGAGTCAAAGCTGAAAACCGGTCATCAACAGCAAAAAGAAATACAGAAAAAAACTAAACTTGAGAAAAACAGCCAAGGCTAAATATTTATTTACAAAAATTTTTTTTTAAAGAAAATAAAACATTTACCTCAAAAATGTATTTTAACAATGCATTTAGAATCAGGCATAAGGCTGTACTAAATTCACTGGCCTAAAATCGTCTTTGCTCATTCAACTGAATATTACATGTATATAAAATTAAAATAGGAGTTTTATTTTACACGTCAAAAACGAAAATATTATCATATAAAGACCGTAATGATGAAATAACTGATGATCAAAACAAACGCATCGCCTTTGTGAGCGGTGAAATGGCTGAAACGCCAAAAACCGTAACTCGTTTAAACGTGTAAAACAAATAAAAACACAAAAACAATTGTTATACATGTTAGGCTAAAGCGTAACTTATATGAACACAAACACATGTATATGAGCATGTAAACCATTTCACCGGCACATCTAAATATCACACGTAAACACTCGTTTATACACTCAACAGATTAAAGACTTCGTGAAATAAAACGTGTCTTTATCAAACCTGATTTATCTGCTAGTTGTAGTCTGTTCTGGCGATTAAACGAGTTAATTTTAGCTCAAAGATTCAGCTGCGTTTGTGCTGGAAACAAGCGAATGCCGTTTGGCTTTACTTTCACACTGACTGCTTCCGGTGAGCGGCCGACAAAATAAAAGTCACACAATTTGAATTTCATCACTTCTTTATTTTTGTGTAATCGCGTGACGTCATTGGCGCTCTGTTGTGCTGCAGGTTATCTTGCATAGCAATATTGCTCTCATTATTTCGGGCATGTTAATAAAGGGGTAGGACGGGGTCTTATTTAATGAACATGAGTAGTTTATGAAAACATCTCACATACATAATAACAGTATGATAAAGTAAGATTTGAAAACTGATGACCGATTTGAAAAACTGGTCAAGTGTGTTTAAAGTCCTAATTCAAGGTCTTCGAGCTCCTGCAACAGCTGGGCCTCCTTCTCAATCTTTTCAAGCTGTAAAAATACAATTCAAAGACATATAACAAATCAATTCCAATTTCTTTCAATTTAATTAAACGGTGCTTTAAATAACACAAATGTATCAACATGCTCTTAAATAAATTATAATAGAGAGCTGCAGGGATGACATATTTTTGTACACAAAATTATCATCACAAAAATTAAGCTAAACAAAAGGTTATAATACTTACACGTTTTATCTATAAAAATAATCTTCACAAATAAACACAACTTTTTTTATTTTGAAGATTAAATACTAATACTATAGTCAGTAAGTGAACAACACCAAGTGTTCGATTCCAGATTTTTTTAATTGATTCTGATTCCTTGTTTTGGAATCGAAGGAGTCAATTCCAAGAATTGATTCTTTATTCATTCTTCACTCAACATCCAACAACCCTTTAAAACTATATTAAATATATTTTAAACATTTAAAATATATTTAAAACAACAATTTTAAACTTGTTACCAATTCCCTTTTTCAACTTAAACACTTAAAAAAAAAAAAATATGCTAATTTTTCTCTAGAGTAAAACATTTGATTTTTACCCTTTTGGAATCCATTTAGCCGATCTCTGGGTCTGGCGGTAACACTTTTAGCATAGCTTAGCATAATCCATTGAATCTGATTAGACCATTAGCATCGAGCTAAAAAAAAATAACCAAAGAGTTTTGACATTTTTTCTACATCGTGTACTAAGACTGACAAAAAATTAAAAGTTGTGATTTTCTAGGAAGATATGGCTAGGAACTATACTCTCATTTTGGCGTAATAAACAAGGTTCCCTTTCAATACGGTTCACTTCGCATTGCGTCAGTTAGCTGACGCTATGGGGGAAACTCCTGTTTACTCCGTGACTGAAGCCTATTGGTTAACGTCTGTACAAAGTACAGACCAATGACGTTTGAACCCGCGCGCGGGAGGAACGCGTCCCTATATAAGCGCGGTTCAATCGTCAGCAGCTCATTATTATTTTCTCCTTCAGCGCGAACCTCTCGCTGCTCCGAAGAAAAGAAGAAGCCTTACCTCGCCGTTGACAAAAGCCCTGCAGCGGAGTCCAGGCCTAGCGTCTTCCCCTGCCGTTTTCCGGCTGAGAACCGAAGATAGCAGAGTCCAGGCCTAGCGTCTTCCCCTGCCGCTTTCCGGCCGAGAACCGAAGATAGCCTTCGCTTGCCGTGGTACGAGCCCTGTGCAGCGGACACGCCTGACGAGGTCTCCCCTGCGGCCGCCCGGTAAGATCAATATTTTTAATATAAAGCTATAAGCTAAAAGAGCAGGCGCTGTTGTAATAGCGTCCAGCACAGCGGCTCGGTGAGCCTCTCTGCTATGAATTTCCTCCGAGCGCGTTACCGGTCTGGCACCTCCCACGCCGGGACCGCGCTTATGCTTTGGTTGTCTTATCCATGTTTCGTGCTCCCCCTGCTGTTCCTCTCTCGCCGGGATGAACACACGGCGAGCCATGAGACTAGATGGATGCATAGACAAGCACACACGGACTAACCCCCCCTGTGTTCTGTCACACCGCAACCGTTCATGCTTACAGAGTCCCTTCGCTCCTCTCAAATTCAGTGGCGAGATCTCTGGCACATATATTAATCCCCCGAGTGCATCGGGTGATACCGTCACGACGCATGGCTGTTCTGTCTGTGTTGCTGCTCCCCTCTGCCGTTCCTCTCTTGTTGAGATGAACAAGCGGGGAACCGTAGACCTGGATAGATGCATACGACAAGCAAACACGGGCGGTCTGCCCCTGTCTCTGTCATAGCACAGCCACTCGTGTTCCACGCTCGCGGAGTCCCTCGCTCCTTTCCCCACAGTGGTGAGGTCTCTTAACGGCTTAGCTAGCACGCGGTATTACGGCTCGCTGCCTCTAAATGCAGCTGTCCAGTGTTCAACGATTACAGAGCTTCATGCCCCTCCCCTCTGGAGCGGCGCGATCTCATTCGTCTGCTCGATAGGGCCGATTCCCCGCTATTGGAGCACCAAGAACACTCATTATAAGAGAGCTTCATGCTCCTCCCCTCCTGGAGCGGCACGATCTCATTCGTCTGCTCGATAAGGCGGACACGCCTCTATTGGAGCGCTAAAACACTTATTATAGAGCTTTACTGGCCTGAGCCGATCTCACTTCAGATAGCTCATTTTTCGTCTGCCTGGTAATTTCTCTCTGGTTTAGACGGAATCAGAGGCAGAACGAATTTGTTTATAATATACTGAGGCCCGAATACCTCCCTTTATTCAGTCCCGTCCTATATCAGTGCGCTGAATATTGGTACATTCTTATATATATACCCGGTTTTTCTGCCCTTTTAATAAACGGCAAAACCGCGGGCCTCACGGCAGACTTCCTCTCTGCGATGGGTTCAGTCTGACATTAAACCACCTAGACATACTGCTCTGCTCCGTGAGCCGTTCGGTCACCGTCACTACTGAGGCTTGTGCACCTGAACGGCTGAGCTCTGGTCTCCGCAGCACAGCTGCATCAACAGAGAACGAAACTGTCTGGGAGAAAAGGGGTTATGTCGCGCCTCGGCTGGACTGCCCTGTAATGTTTTCTGTGTGCTGTTTATCCAAACATACTGTGTAATACTGTCGGCTATGCGACCTCACTATAGTGGCGAACGGTATTTAATTCCTCTAAAAAGAGTAATTTCCGTGCTTACTATACTGTGTATTGACACCCACGGTTGTACGGTGTCTCTAAACACTTTATCGCCTTACTGACAAGCAATCAGTAATACGCACACACGGTCCGCTGTCCATAATTCTATCGACGCTAGCCGAAAAGACCCCGGTTTGGCCATATACTGTGTATTGACACCCCACGACTGTACGGTGTCTCTAACACCTTTCTGCCAAATTCGCTCGCAGCCCACCTCAGTTTCTCCGCTACGATGCTGATGGCGCAAACGAGCACGGTCTTACGGCTGTTATTCTCTCTTCCTAGAGGAAGGACAGCCTCAGACTTTTGCATGGCTCCAAGCGTTTGAATCGCGCCCTCTCCGGACGGCCACTCAAAGGCTTACAGCCAAGCGGTTTATGACGTTTTTCGGCCATATAGCTGATTTATATTAGCGGATCCGAAGACGCTCACACCTCCGCTCCAATACTCGGAGATATTAAGGGTAATATCAACCTCAAGTGAGCTTGCTACCCGCCACAATAAGTTTCAAAGCTTAAAGCGCGCGCACAGTCAGACGCGCGCGGCATCTCGTTTAAGACGGGCACACGTACCCCTCTAACGAGCCTCAGAAAGCTGAATATCGTGGCATTCTGTTCATAAGTCCACTTCAGTTTGACTACGCAAAGGTCCCGCCCCGAGCTGACGGCCGGGAAGCTTGCTTAAGTTACACACGGCTGCATGAAGTGCTGTCATTACGAGCTAGCCCAGCATTTGCTGTGGGTTGAACACGCTTTACGACGGCAATCAGCCTTCGGCGCGTGGAACGCCGTTTGTCTCATATAAATCACCTTGTACTGTGAATACGGTACATTATGAGGATGATTTAGCACTGCAGCACTCTCGACCGTGTTATTGTGATAATGCGGTCGGGCAATCTACGGTGGTTTCATTATTTACCGAACCAGACTGAGATCTCGCCCCCTGAACAAGCTGACGAGTCATCTCCTTTATAAACTCATTGCATCGCTTTATAAGCTATGTTCAATCAGAGTGATACGCATCTCATGCTTAAACTACCAATATTAACCCATTACGATGGGCGTGCGGAGATGGCATCCGTGGGACACGACCTACATTACGTGCCTTATGACACATTGACACAAGCTGCTAGGACCCCTTTCACGAGGCGTCCTTATGCAAAGTCTGATCCATTCTGTCTAGTGACATTTGAAAGTCAAAACCCCCCGCGAATCGCCGGGGGAACACTTTTCTCCTCACTACAGAGGCACGGCGGCTCTCTCCCCTACCTATATCTATGTGGCCGTGATAACAGC
Organism: Misgurnus mizolepis; assembly: GCA_025389145.1. Taxonomy (NCBI): domain Eukaryota; kingdom Metazoa; phylum Chordata; class Actinopteri; order Cypriniformes; family Cobitidae; genus Misgurnus; species Misgurnus mizolepis. The sequence continues at coordinate 25,753,330 of JAIFKI010000025.1, read as the reverse complement.
GAACCACGCTTTTACGACCGACCATTCATTTAATTCACAAGCCTGTCATCTCTCAGATGCGGACGGCGGCGGTAACAGCGAACCATGCTTTTACGGCTGGCCATTCACTTTATTCATAAGCCTGTCATTTCTCAGATGCGGACGGTGCCCGAGGCACAGCGCTCTGGAACTGTCCAAGGTCCTGTATGACACATACGTCTGACGTACATCAGACGATCAGCTGTTCATCTGCGTCACAGATCACTCACTAGAGCACCTGTCAATACAGGCTATTTATGGATCGTTGACGTTATCACCTCCCGTGACAATTATGCTCACTTGTCTTAGAGCATGGGCATGGTCTTAGAGGTTTCTCATTTGACAATTGTGACACGGCCGGCTGGTCCCCGCCGTCCACGTTGTCAGTTTACAGCTTCGACATCCCTGCTTCGCGCACTACTGAGGTTTGTTGCATTAAAGGTGCGCCCATTAGCTCACCTGTATGCACGATATGGGTTTTAATTATATGCGTCCACCGTGCGCTTAGAGAAGCTCACATGTACACGCTATAACATTTTGGTATACAATAAGATGCGCTTGGGAAAGCTCACCTGTATACACAGCTGTGTTATGCTTTGTGACACATACATTGTTGTTCATCTGTGTACGTTCACGGTGCGTTGGGTGCCCACCGTTACGTTCATCAATCATATCTGTACACATTCACGGCGCGTTGTGTGCACTGATTTATCTATACGCATTCACGGTGCACTGAAGAGTTCACCCGTGTGGGCACAATTTATTATCAGAACACATGACGGCGCGCTCGAGAATCTTGCCGGCCTGTGCATTATAACACTCTGATTCATCTATATGCATTCACGATGTATTCAAGTGTTCACCTGTGCCCGTGCAATTTATAGTCAATACACATTTACGGCGCGCTTGGAAAGCTCACCGATCTGTGCACTATAATACTACCTATATGCATCCCGATGCGCTCGAGGGTGCACCGGGGTTCACACTATTGTGGTATCTGTATAATCCCACGCTACGAACCGTTCTGCCGCATATTATAGTCAGATCGGCCGTTCGTGAGCTTCGCAGATCACTCACTACGTATGTCTGTTGCTAACAGTGGTTATTTAGATGGATCGTTGAAACCATCGCACTGGCTCACGCCCCTCTATGAGCTATGTCCTATATAGAGCCCACTCTGTGCGAGTTTGGCTTCTTCATGAACTTGGTCTACAGGGGTATCTATATCTATATTTAATATCTGCTACGCGGCCGGCTGGTCTTCGCCGTCTACGTTGTCAGATTGTACAGCTTAGACGTCCCTGCCCTACGAGCGCAGGTTCTCTCGGCTCAATCATGCACGCTCATGCGTTTTATGTGTACACCACGGTGCGCTCAGCGAGCTCACCAACGTGACTCTGAATTTACTTATCTCGCACAGCCGCGGCGCGTACCTCGCCGTCTTGTGCTATGTTATGTGCCCCCGGTGCGTTTAAAACCCCACCGTGTGCGCGTCAACAATTTATATGGTGCTTACACATTTGCTTTTAAAGCTGTGAATATGCCGGGTATAGGGCCACACGCAGTGTCTCTCCGGTAAGGCACTTCAGTACGTTGTGTATGCACGGCGTGATGGGATTACGTTCCCCCATAGCGTCAGCTAACTGACGCAATGCGAAGTGAACCGTATTGAAAGGGAACGCTTAGGTTACTCACGTAACCCCGGTTCCCTGAAATAACGGGAACGAAGCATTGCGTCTCTTGCCGTGCTACAAACGTCTACGCAGCGAGTGTTATTCGGCTGCGCGCTTCAGTCGAATAATAATGAGCTGCTGACGATTGAACCGCGCTTATATAGGGACGCGTTCCTCCCGCGCGCGGGTTCAAACGTCATTGGTCTGTACTTTGTACAGACGTTAACCAATAGGCTTCAGTCACGGAGTAAACAGGAGTTTCCCCCATAGCGTCAGCTAACTGACGCAATGCTTCGTTCCCGTTATTTCAGGGAACCGGGGTTACGTGAGTAACCTAAGCGACTTTTTTGCTGTAACATGAAAATAGTCCCTTAGTATCTTTCAATATCGGCATAGAAAATAGCAACTTTTAATTTTCCTTCGGCCTTAGTACACGATGTAACTACAGAAGAGTCAAGGAAAAACTCTTTGGTTGTTTTTAGCACGATGCTAATGGTCTAATCAAATTCAACGGATTGTGCTAAGCTATGCTAAAAGTGCTAGCGCCAGACCTAGAGATAAGCTGAATGGATTCCAAAACGGTAAAAATCAAATGTTTAACTCTAGGGGAGCTGGAAAATGAGCATATTTTCAAAAAAAAGTGGAGTGTCAACTTTAAACCAAAAACCCCATTCGAAAAACCTACTGACTTCAGAAAGAGAGAACCAGAAAAGCTAAAACGCTAATGTTTCCAAGTTTTGGCCTACAAAAATATATCAGCTCTGCAGCTCTCTATTATAATAAAGCCAAATATAGCAGCCAAATTCTGTCATCATTTTCTCATCCTCATGTTGTTCTACATCTGTATAAATTTCTTTTTCTGATGAACACAAAAGAAGATAATTTGATAAATGATGGTAAGCACACAGCTATTAGTAACCCTTGACTTCCACAGTAGGAAAAACAAATATGATGGAATTCAATGGGTACCATCAACTGTGTGCTTATCATAACATCAACATATCTTCTTTTGTGTTCATCCAAAAAAAGAAATTCATAGAGGTTTAGGATGAGAAAATGACAAATTTTTCATTTTTTGGGTGATCTTTTTTCAATGCATGCACTTTTAATCTTTGTACAGCGCTTCTTGAATGTGTTAGCATTTAGCCTAGCCCCATTCATTCCTATGGCTCCAAACAAAAGTTTAATACTTACTGGTGTAACTACTCATGTAACAGTCTATAAATAGGGAAAACATGGAAGTGTTTGGTGGCTTCTAAATTCATTCCTGTTTGGATCCATAGCAATGAATGGGGCTAGGCTAAATGCTAACTCATTTACGCTGCGCTGCACAAAGATTAAGTGCACAGATTGAATAAAGATAGGCATGTATTAAGTCATCTAAGTTGAGATAAGAACACAGTAAAATATTGAAAAACGGTGGTGTTTTCCTTTGAATACATATATCTTCTGCTTAAGTATTAACTACTAAATACTGTAAATGAAAAATCATTAAAAGTTACTTAAGAGGCGTCATTTTAATAACAAATATTGATCATTCAAAGCTCTGGTTTGAGTACCTGGTTTTTCTGCATCACTTTTCCAGCTGCTTGCTGTTCCTTCAGTTCATCAATGGCTTTGATTTTCTGGCAGAGAGACAAATATAAATTCATGTTTGAATTCAATTTTATCTTATACGGTTTTCCACAACCATGGAGAGACCACACTGCAAATCCAGCAAAAACCAAAACGCTAACAATATCTAAATACCAACATGGTTTCAAAATGACACCTTTTTTAAGTTCTTGATCTTTTTCTCAGTTTCAGGGTCTCCATGACTTGAAGTCACATGAGCAGGAATGGCAGGGGCGGAGTCTGCTACTGGAGGTGTGGCTTCATCAGACTTGTTTTCCTAAAGGATTAAAAAACAAAGAAATGAAATGACTGGTTCTGCTCCCCTAAAGATTACATTAATAATTCTGTACTGTCAACATATTGGTAACATTTAAATATTTTGGGTACCAATGTATTACTTTATATATTTTCTTATTCTGCTAAGAATAATTTTTTGCAAACAAGAAAAAACAATTGCCTGTTTGGCTGCCTTCTTTGCTTCACGTTTTTTCTGGTTTTTCAAAGCCGCTTTAGACATTTGCTTCTCTCCAGCAGCACCAGGCTTCATGTTCTGTGGTGGTTCTTCTTCATGCTTGAAGAGAAAAATGATCGTCATCATGATCTATGCTTATGTGACATTCACAAAGCAACGCAACACAAGCTTACCAGTTTGGAGCTGGCGGTCGGAGGTTTGTTACGGAGAGCAGGTGGACGATACGCTTGGGCAGGTTTGGCTTCAGTGGTGCCCAGCTCACTTGGCGACGCTTGATATTTCACCGGCTTCTCTGGGAACGTTCCGGTCCGAAAGGGTTGCCATAACACTTGCCAAAGCTCTTTATTTGACGGTGTCTCGTGCTTGTACAACACTGTGCCGGTGTAGTGCCAGATCTTGTAACCATTGCTGACCCTGAGTCTGGGAGAGCAGGTCGCAGTCACTATATGCTCACCGTCAGGGCACCAGAAGAAATGCGTGGTATCTTCAGCCTGGGGTTTAGACACCTGTTTGTATTTCTTTACATCCCAAACCTCCATTTGGCCTCTCAAGTTCCCAAAGCCGGCGAGAATGAGAATATGGCCCTGCGGGCTGTAGAAAGCTGCGTTACGGGGACCCGTGCCAAAGTCAAAGACAGACTCACACTTGTGGTTAAAGACAGTGGCCTTGGCGGGCATGAAACCATAAACCACGCAAAACTCTGTAGAGTTGGGGTTCCAACACACATCATATATGGGTCCATTCTTTGCTGTAGAAGACAAATAAAAAACAAAAAAGTCATTATATGGATCAATAACATATAGGTTTTTTCATAAATTTAGATCTTTCTGGCCCACATCACTACAAGATCAGTATTTTTTTTACATGATTTAGTTTCAGTATCTGAAATGTAAAAAAAAATCACTTTGTAGAAAATATTTAATGGCTAAACTGAATTAAAATATTTTGACAAACATTAAAAGGCCTTACCACAAACAATATGCATTGTGAAGAGAACTATACAAATAAAATTAAATTGAATTTAAACATTGCATATGCGTTTTTTCCTATTTATGCTATTCAGCTCAGTAATATGCAATACATATGCAACCCTGGACCACAAAACCAGTCATAAAGGTAAATATTTAATTGAAAAGCTTTCCATTGATCTCTGATAGTTTGTTGAAATATAACAATATTTGGCCAAGATACAACTATTTGAAAATCTGGAATGCGAGGGTGCAAAAAAACAAAATATTAAGAAAATCGCCTGTCCAAATGAAGTCCTTAGTAGGGATGGGCATTCGATAAAATTTTTTTAGTCGATTGTCGGGAGAATTAACGATCGACTATCGATTAATCATTAATATTTTAATAATAAAAAATAATTATTTTACTTTTATAATTCAAAAATGTTGAACACAAAAATACAGCGTGTTTTCCTCCATGAGACCTTTATTACAAGATCAACTTGTGGCAGACAGTTAAACTACATTTAGTTAGACAAACGGAACATATATGCGCTTGAATATGCGGTGCTCTAAAGCAGCGGAACCTGCAGCTGCAAGCCTCATTCTTAAACCTCATTTGTTCCAAAAAATCATGACCTCTTCATGATTTTTTTTTTTAAATCAAAACACGGAAGGTCACAGATAACAGAGTATGGTGTCAAATATTGCACCCTGGTGGTAAAATGTTGAATTACTGCCACACAGTGAAATTCATTTAATTGCTTCAAGACACAGGCTACGCTAGGCAACGCAACCTGCATTAGATAAAAAAAGTATTCGATTAATCATTAACAAATTAACGTCATCGACTAAATTCTTAACGATCAATTATCGATCGTCGATTAATCATGCCCATCCCTAATCCTTAGCAACACATATTTGATAAATACATTTTTTATATATTTACAGTAGGACATTTACAAGATATCTTTATGGAACATGATCTTTACTTTAGGTCTGTATAACGATTAATCACAACTAATCGTTTGCAGAATGCAGAATAAAAGTTTTTTTTTACATCATATATATGTGTGTACTGTGTTTAATAATTCTGTATATATAAATACACACACACCCATGTATAAGACAAAAATATATGTATATATTAAGTATATATATTTATATATAATATAAATTGAATACAAATATAAAAATGTATATACACACATAAATATTTCTTAAATATATACATGCATGTGTGTGTAATTATATATGCAGAATTATTAAACACAGTACACACTTAAATATGATGTAAACAAAAACTTTTATTCTGCATATGATTAATTGCGATTAATCGTTATGCAGCCCTACTTTACTTAATATCCTAATGATTTTTGGCAAAAAAAATCAATAATTTTGACCCATACAACGCATTTTTGGCTTTTGCTACAGATATGCCCATGCAACTTATGAATGGTTTTGTGGTCCAGGGTCACATACTACAAATATTATACACCTAAGTTTTTAACTTTCACTTCACATTTATTTTTGTTGAAGACATAATTTAGTTTAAACACAAAGGGGCGGTTTCCTGGACAGAGTTTAGATTAATCTTGGTTATATTAGGACATTTAAGTAGTTTTTACAAACAAACCTAACAAACAATACTGCATCTTGAAACAAAACAATGGTACTGATATATGTTAAGGTATGTCAGTGCAAGGTGTTTTTAAATTTAGGCAGTCTGGGACAAGGATACAGAACTGTCCGGGAAAGCAGTTTTTATGGATGAACTCAATGAAGCTGGTACTCACGCAGTTGTATTACTGCACTTTCTCCATTGGTAGCAACATAATGTAACGTCTGTTCTCCATAATAAGATGCTCCTGTTTTATCAACCTCTGTGCTGGCCGTCACTAAAACTGCATTGGCTATGAGAGGATGAAAATTTTACATTTATGAAATTCATTGATAACATAAATTATTCTGTTAAATAAACTACTGCCGAACAATTACTGTTTTAGGCAAAGCTAATATTGTTCATTATAACGTTTGGTAACGTACCTTTATTGTTCCATAGCATGCTCACTCTATCTGCTTTAAAAAAGCTTTTGTTGGCCAGAGCAGAAGTTGGACCACCAAAATTGGGATACTGATACAGTCGTACAAAAGAGGGAGAACCTTTGCTTCCAGGAACATAGACGGCAACCTTCAGAAAAGAAATACGTTCACATTAAGACACTTTTATCCAAAGCGATTTTTTATCAGTTTGTGTGGGTTCCCCCGGGTCGAACACATGACCTTTTGCACTGTTAAAGCAATGCTCTACCACAGGAGCACAACAATAGCCATCAGTATTAATATGCATTTCTTTGACACATCACACACCTTGGCTGGCTGAGACCCAGTAGACAAAGCAAATTCTGACACTTTCTGAAGGTGAAGTTTGTTAGCAATCGTTTCTGCACAGCAAAACACAGAACAGTGATATTTAAACTTTAAACATATGCGCTACACTCAATATATGTAACCATGCAACACGTTACAGTATGTAATACTTTAAATACAATGGGGCGATTTCCCAGACAGGATTTAGTTTAATCCAGGACTAGGCCTTAGTTATATTAGGACATTTAAGTAGTTTTTACAAACAAACCTTACAAAAACAAAACAGGTGTGGAGTTTGAGAAGAAAAAACAATATGTGGTACGATATGTCAGTACAAGGTGCTTTTAAATTAAGGCGGCTCAAACATGCATTTCAGTATGGGACTAGAAAAAGCCCTGTCCGGAAAATCGCCATAATATGTACACTTAAAGCTGAAGCATGTAAATATTTTTGCAACTACGGTTACAAAAAATGCATAGAAAAAAGTTAATAAAATTAAAATAGTTATAATAGTAGAATGTATTCAGTAATTAGATTAATATAGACAGCAATCTTCAAATAACCATATTTAAAAGTCGTTACCAAATTTATTGTTCTCAAAGAAGTGAAGTTCATTATTGACAATTCGAGCAGCAATACTTTCATCATCTGCCCAGCTTGGACACCTAGAAAAATATGAACAAGAGATAAACACACAAAACATTGAAATTTAGTCAGCAGTTATAGTGATAAAACAATAAAACAATATATTTAGCACTTTATCATCATTTTTTATTTAAAGGGACAGTTCATCAAAAAATAAAAATGTTGTCATTGTTTACTCACCCTCATGTTGTTTAAACCTCTATAAGTTTATTTATTCAGTTGAATACAAAATAATATAATTTTGTTAAACGATGGTAAACACACAGTTTGACTTGACACAGTAGGAATAAAAGTACTATGGAAGTCAATGGCTGCCGTCAACTGTGTGGTTGCAGTACCATCATCATTAATTTTATCAAAATATCTTTCTTTTGTGTTCAACAGACAAAAAAACCTCATACCCTCAACAACATGATAGCAAGAAAATGATTTTCATGTTTGTGTGAACTTTAACTTTGCAATTGTACAACACAATGAGGCGGTTTCCTGGACAGGGTTCATGACTAAAATGAGCGGTCTTAACTGAAAACATTTTGCACTGACATATCTTGACATAATATCATTGCCATTGTTTTTTCTCAAGATGCACACCAAAGTTTTTCTTGTTATCAGAAATAAACCATTATAAAAAGGTCTAAAAGGTTGTTTTTGATTCTATGTGGAAGTCTACCGGAAATTGTGTTTAGCCCACAAAAGCCATTTGCTTATGTTGTTGTTGCTGAACAAACGTCTATAACTAAGACATAGTCTTGGCTTAACCTAAACCCTGTTTGGGAAACCGCCCTTACAAATACTAATACTCACCATCCTGTAATCTTCTTCTGATAGAAAGCTTTGAGAAGAGATCCTGTTTGCAGATCCCAGAGCTGCAGGTTTGCATCTCCCTGAGGATTATCCTGCGTTTCTGACAAACAAAAGAACAGAGAGGTGATTACAGTCTGCAAACTTAAATCAATGATTGAAAACAATGCAGAATTACAACAAACATCTAGACTTGCTTGACCATGTAAAACTAAATGCGTGTTCTGGCTGGTTGACACTGACATGCAATTGTTAACATGCTCTTTCAGGTTTGCTGCTATGCAGTCTTGGGGTTTCTACTTATTTTTTTCATCCATCAGATTAAAATATTTATGTAAAGTTCTTACTGGTATATTGCTGCCAGGTGGCCAAAATGTTATTCAGAGGTGAGAATTCCAATGCAGCTGTTTTGGGCAGATCGAAAGACTTCACCAACTCGCCAGAGGGAACTTTAACCACATTGACCCTGTTAAATACACACAGTGACCATATTTACTCCAATGTCCATAGTGAACACACTTATCTACATCATACATACAGACACACACTCATCATATCATACATACTGTGAGCCATTGCACCATCCAAACAGAGAGCCATCACTACTGAACACCATATGTTTGGCCTGTAGCTCATCCCTACGACAAAAAAAAAACATTCAGTGTTAATACAAATGACAAAATGAAAAAGCTTTATGTATAAATCATTCACTATGCAGTAAATGCAATAACTCGCCTCTTGAATGCAGAGCTTTCATGACAGCTCGGAGGTCCACACAACAGTGAAGTGCCATCAGACCCGCGGACTATAGTCAATGAAATAGCTTGTTAAAGGGTACAGTAAAACTTTGAATCTTTACTTGAGAAGACCTTGCTTGAAAGTTTAAAAAAGGTGTGTTTAGGAAATGTATTGGTGAGAAGATGCAGAGTGGTTAGTAATATAATCTTGTTTGTTGAGGTGTAGTTTAAAAAACACATGAGAAATGTAAATGCAATGGCAAAAGTTGAAATATAAAAATGCAAAACATAAAAAATTAAGAATAGAATTTATCTGGCCATCTACTAGAAACTTGCAAAGAACAAAAATATATAAGATTTATTTCACTTGGTGATGCCATGTAAACCATTTACCAGGTAACCATCACATATAATTTGCCGAGATCATCAAAATATTTTCGGGACTTTTAATGTTTTGTTTTAAATGCTTATAAACGTTAACGTTAAACATAAACTGACTCTGTCTGAACTGACAGTTTAACTGGGATCATTTGGCGAATAAATTTATTAATGGCAAATGCATGCAGATGCTGGAAAAATTAGAATAATTATAGCTTATGTTACAGCCGATTTGCCTTTATTATATTTTAAAAGTTTGTCTTTTTGTTTCTGAAACTGCGTATGAAAATACTTTTCAGAGCAGCAACTCACCTGCCAAATGAGGAATGGGGGGCGCCATTTTGAAAAGGAAGTACGACGACGTGGCACGTCACACAACTCCACGACTACGTCATCTTAAGCTTACTGGAGATTTGACGTGTAAAATGTCAAAATAAAATCCATGCAGTCATGTGTTTAAAATAAATACATTGATACATCCCATTTCAACGTTTTTCTCTCTTAAACGAAATAATTTTTTATATTAACGATGTTTAAATTTCCCAATAACATTTTTTACATTGATGTATGAACTTGATTTAGTAAATTACTGTTTGATATTAATTTCCACTGAGAAATTATTTGAAACAAACAAATAAATAAAAGCTAAACAAGTCTATCTGTTGGGCAGCTTTATTTATTCATAAACAGCTGATTTGTGATTACACCGGCAAATTATTTTCCACATTTTTTTATAATAAACTCAGACGCTGATTGTGAAACAATGCTTTGTCTGAATAAGCATTTGGAAAGAATGTGCGATTTTCAGATGAAAGCGCTGGCGTTTCGATTTATCTCGCTGAAAGACGTCTGGCAACCCTGTGATTGAGCATGTTAATCATAAAATATACTCTAGATGGCGCTCAGCGGCCCAGAAAATAAATATTCCATTAAACAGCATTTATTTTAGAAAGGCCGTTGTCCTCACACTGTAGAATTTGTTTACTTAAATCTACAATCTTTAAAATATTTACGGTTTAATTTTTACTTCGGGCATACAAATGAAAACACAATGCAACAATTTGTTATAAAATATAAATTAATTTACCCAGACCACTAACCATTATGAATGGGCCACCATCACCAGCATTGAGAAAACTAACACATATCACGTGACAAGCCCTTCAGGAAGTTACTTTTCTAGATAATACCTAACAATTAAATAGAGACATCGATAGTCTGTCATAGTGATACAAGAAACATACAGTTATAAAAAAAATAGAAATACACATATATTATTTAAATCTTGTGTGGCTGACCAATTAGAAACAACTTCCGGGCCATCTGTTCCAAGACGCTTCATGTCCATTCTACTCAGTCTCATGTGACTTGTTTCGTTTCGAGACGTCCACGTATCGTGGGTGGAGTGAACTCTCCCATATGAACACGTAGACTTAAACTAGTACATCAGTGCAAAATTACACGTCAACTGACCACACCAGCGGTTTGGACTTCTAACATTCTTACCTGATTTTCTTTTATAACACACATTTTCACGGAGAGAGAGAGAGGAACAGAAAGATAGAGAGATGGTGGCCAAACAGAGAATTCGCATGGCGAACGAGAAACACAGCAAGAACATCACACAGCGGGGCAATGTGGCTAAAACCACGGTAAATCTCAATTTTAAATGCTCTTGTAAAGTAAAGAAATTTAAATATGTATCATTAAATGTTTGATGTTAATGGTTACTTCCTTAACTGATGTAACACCGGTAGACAGCTGTTTATATGTTGTTCCTTATTATTTAAAACGTTAACTTCCTCACTAATTATGTAATGTTATAATAATGTTGGTGTCAAACTTGGTTTTTTATGTTAATGTCAATATGTTTTCAACAGAGAATCGCTCAAGATGAGAAAGCAGCAGTTGGACCATGGCTTCTTGCCTTATTCGTCTTTGTAGTATGTGGATCAGGTGAGTTCACAATGCAAAATACTTTCATTTTAGATTGCTTACTGTGTTTTTAAAACATGAAAGCCTTTTTAATAAAACACTGGAAGCAGTGAGTCCACGTGTCAAATATGGGGTTCATAACCCTTGAGTGTTTAAAGAAACAAAGTGCATGTATGCTATGGTCAGATATCAAACCTGAATCACAGACTTTGATCTTTTTTTGCTTTTTTATTATGAATGCAAAATGCAATTCAGCCTTTCATTATTGTGTTAATATCGGGTAAAATATAAGTGAAATCTGTACTTAATACATTCATATGATTAAAGTTTGAGTCTTATTGACAAAATGTTAAATGTTTTCCATTGCATGAAAACCAAATTCACTTTGGATTCATTTTGGTTTAGATGTTGAGCTTTTAATATATGATGTACCACTAAATACAGTGTGACTAGCATTTGGTCTAGCTCAATATTAACTTTATTGCAAGAAAATTGAGCACATCTCCTAAATCCAATTCCTATGATTGTTCTAATATTATTTTTATTCTGTTTGTGTTGTGACAGCGATATTCCAGATCATTCAGAGCATCAGGATGGGCATGTGAAGGGTCATCCATGGTTTTCCTCTCCAAACTTGGCTTAAGATCATCATTCCCATTTACTTATTTAATCTTCTCAAGGTCTTTTACTACAGCGCTGAGGTCTCTTGTGCCTTACTCAAAAACTGGAGGAACAATATCTTCCGAAACATTCCAGTATGGGACTTTCGATTACATTGCTGCTGAATTCATGACCAAGGCAATAAACTCAAGACTTCAATGACTGTTATGAATTTTTCTGTTTTGTTGAAAAGAAATGCATCATTTATGTTTTGTGGGTTGTGGACCAGTTCAGTATAATTGTTAATGTTATTTTGTATAGTGCACCTTTATTGGATTTCCTTCTAGCATTAGAGCTGAATTTGTATCTTTGACTGTTCGAATAGATGGAGATGCACATATTTAGTTTTGTGTGTAGACATGAAACGTGAAATAAAATGAACTTTCTCAATCAAGTGTCTTGTGGTTGAAGTACTTTGGGATGGGCACTGTTGGCTATTTATGCAACACTTTTTGTTATTCATGTCACTTGTCAAATGTAAAATGCAGATAGACTTCAAACCTGAACCTGTATTTAGTAATGAAGCAACTTTACCTACACTTTGGTTGCGTCATAGGATATTTTACTTAGGATAGGGTGGGGAAATACTGGGGGATTGAGGGGTCTGCCTCCTCCATTAAAGTGTAAACACCTTTAAGGACATCAAAAAGAATTGTAATGAAATGTAATGGTGAATATAATTTAATAAGTTTGCCTTGCTTTGTCTGAAATCCCTTTAACTGGGATTGAGTTATTTTAATGCACTGTACTGTTTACATTAAGTTCGTTTGTTATTAAATTAGATTTGCATGTATTTAAATTCTTTGTAATCTGTAAATCTTGTTAACATTATTGAACAGTAGTGATCACATGAATAAACAATACTTTTCTAGTAGATTTAGTCGTTACATTAAGTTATATGTGTACTAAACATTTTAAAAATAAAATAAGTATATTGATTTTGAATATATTTGAATGACAAAGTACTATGAATGTGAAAAGGGTCTTTAACCAAATTGACCATTAGAGGGCAGCATGATAATATTTCCCAAATATTTGCATTTTATACCAAGTGAAATATACTTGTGTTTACCACAACGTTTTCTTATAGGAGGAGGAATTATGAATATCAGAAAAATAAAAAAAAAAAAAAAAAAAAAAAGATAATTTCTCTTTGTATATGTATGTTTTCAGCAGTGAAGATAGTTAGGATTAAAAGTGTTTATTAAACTCAATATTAAATAAAATGTAAAAAATATAGAAATGTAAACGTTCACGTAACTTTAACATTTTAGCAAAAATCTGAAAACACACAATAGTTTCGAATTAATTTCTTGTTTTTTATTTATGCATCTGTCCTTTCCTTAATGTTTTTTTCATTATGATAATTCGATGACATTTTTTTTGTTTGTTTGTTTTTTCAATAAGGCTTACACGTTGACAAAAAATCTTGTTGGATGTTTTTGCCATCCGTGTCCTTGTTGCTGTTTGGTTGGACTTTTCTGCTGCGGACCTCGCACTGCCCTCTGAGTGTCCGCGCATGCGCACTGTCGCACCCAGCGCTCGTGTGGGGCCCGTGAGGATCCAGCGGGAGTGTTTGCTGTGTAATGGCGGCCTCGGTGTTGCTGTCCGCGGAAAACGCCGTGCCCACTTTTAACGTCGGCCACCCCGCCGGAGCCCCAACGGCGGGAGTTACTGGCCATCACGGATTATCTAATGCTCCCGGAGCCACGTCCTGGAACCGCTCGCTGGACCGAGCGCTGGACGAGGCGGCGGCTACCGGAGTGCTCAACCTGAGCGGCAGGAAGCTGAAGGAGTTCCCGAGGAGCGCCGCCGGACACGACCTGACCGACACCACACGGGCCGGTACCGTCCAAAATCTTTCTTTAATGACCCACTTTAGGCTTTAACCGAACCCAGAGCGGTGTTAAATGCACAGGGTTCGAGTTCTACACCAGTTTAGATGTTTGTGTGTGATTGTGTACGGGTGTAAACACACGGGTGTGTGCTGTAGTGTACTGGGTCTGAACTCAGTCATTATTGGTCGTTAAAAATAAATATTTTACCTCAGAAATTACTTTTGAGGGAAAGTTTGCGTCAACTTATAAACATTTAAGGCAACAGTTGAGTTAAAACTTGAATTAATTCAGTTAAATAGGACAATATAAAGTCGATGTAAGTTATCTGTCAAACTCTGTCAGAGTTTTGATCACTAACATGTAGATTGGTGAATGAAGGTTTTAAACATTGCTCATCATCAGGTTAAGATTGTTAGTCATCATGTTGATAGTGGTTTGATTATGCAAATAACATGTTGATCAGGTTAATGTGCTTAGGTTGTCTTGTTTATAGGGATTTGATCATTATGTAGAGTTTAGGTTAAACGATACTATTAAGAAATTTGGGGGGTGAGATCAAGTTAAGGTGTTTGATTGTAATGTAGATTACATGAGATCCATTCAATGCGCTGGATTGTTATGTTGATACTTCATATAGATTATAGTTTTGATCACTATATAAATGGGTGGTTGAAGATTTCAAACATTGGTTATAGTGATTTGATCATCAAGATGTTTAGTCATCATGTGGATAGTGGTTTAACCAAGTTGTAAATCAGGGGTCTTTAACTACTCTTCTTCGAGGGCCAAATTTTAAAAATGTAAATATAAGGATTGCAAAAGAGATCCACACATTTTGTATCCAGTATTTTGCCTTTTAATTACTGAAAACTCATATTTTCTTTTTTAATATTTTAACAACAATTGCAGTTTAACATTGCAAGATCCAAATGTTCAACTAGGAACATTGCACAAAAAATAATCAACACATGTATTTTTGTATTGCACTGACTGTAATGCAGAGCTCATAAACTGCTTTTGTTTATAACTGTTTAACTTTCATACATTTTTACATATAGTCAGTCTTCTCCTAATGACTAAAATTGCACTTCATGTTTTATTTTTTAATATTTTAAAGATATGCGGCCAGACCGCATTTCCATTGTATACTACATTCGGACGCGACTGTGAGTTCGCCCCCCAGTGGCAGTCGTAATGAAATTTTTCATTTTAGGCGTAAATTTGTGTCAACATGGGAGAGAAGCTCATTCCAGCGCAAGAGGCTTTTAATCTACGAATGTATTTCTACTTTTTTTATGAATTTACTTATCAGTAATCAATAATTTTAAAGGATTCAAGTGTTACTGATAAAGGTAAACAAAAAAAGGATTAATAATTTTCACAGTGTAGTCGCACAAGTTTATCATTTGTCATGTACAGTGAAAAGGCGGCTTTAAAGTAACCACACTGATTTTAAATCAGACAAAGATGCCTGGCAGTTGAGGATAGAACTTGATCATGTTTTGATAGGAGTTGATCAAGTTAAGGTGCTTTGTCATACGAGATTGAGGCCTTTGATTTTACAGATTGTAGGTTAGGCTATTGAAGACCTTTGTAAGAAGTTTGTAGGGTTTGATCCCTTTAAGGTGTATGCATTTATATTTCATTTATTTACCAAATGTTTTTATTGTCTCATAAGGACACAGCCAAACTATACTTTATTTGTGGTTGGACAATGTACATATAAGTAGGGATGCACCGATAGGATTTTTTTGGGCCGATACCGATTTAAACAGACAACTTCTGACCGATGCCGATACCGATATTAAACACTTGTATACAATACTATACAGTTGGTCTATTAGCTAGTTTATTTCTGCATCAAATTATTTTTACTGAACATGGATTGGATCTAAGTAACATTCAACTGACCAACATAATAATAGAGGCACAAATTAAGCTAAAACAAATATAATAAGACTGCATGACAACCTTCAAAGGTGGTTTTGGGTATTCAGCATTTATTTTATTAACAACATTAACTCATTTTTTACATATAATGGATTTCTTTATGCAGTTAATTAATAAACAATCGGCCTTTCTCGTGCTATTTTCGATATGCCGATGGTTTAAAATTAATAAAAAATCGGCCGATAAATATCGGCGGCCGATACGTCGGTGCATCACTACATATAAGTTTAAGAAGAATTTGTCATATCAACAGATTTTTAGCTATATGACACGTTTTACAGAAAATATTATATTTTTGTGGCCTGTTAAATCTTGTGATCTCTGACAATGGGTATCGAATTATTATAATAATAAAAGTATAAACATTTGAAAAAAATTAATAATGACTTTGGACACAATAAATACATGCAATTATATAGTCACCCTATGTGCGTATCAAGATTTATATAAGACTTTAGGAGCATATAGACGTGTTAGGACTTGAAATATTTATGCATTGCCAGAAGCACAATCAGAAGACATGAAGCATGTTATGGGTAGTTACGCTACATATGTCACTGTGTGAGAATCATATATAAAAAATCTATCCTTAGCATATAGGATAAAACTTGGATGTATCCTGTATAAAAATGACTGAAGGACTGTTAGAGACTGTTAGATGTCATAAGGAATGCATTAATGATAAGTTAATTAGTGGTTAAACGTATGCAGTTTGACAGGTTTATTGTTGTTGAAACTATGTATGAGAGTGACAGGACAGAGCAATTACATAAATACCGTTCAACAGTTTGTGCTTTTTTGGGTAGGGTTAAAAAATCATGAAAGTAATGCTGATACAAAAATATCGGTACAAATGGTAAATAACTGTGTATTGACATTGATAAATGATGAATAAAGCATAAAACTCATTAGATGTGATAAGACATGAATTATACATAAAATGCCAGACCACAATATCACGGAAACTTTGTTTGGGTGAGCTGTTGACTATGGCCATTAAAGGACTGCTAAAACAACCATAAAAACTGCATAGCAACCTGCTAAATACCACTTAGAGAACAGCTTAGCAATGCGCACAATACCTTAGCATCATAGCATCAAGCCTTAAATACACTGAAAAAATTATTTTGACCCTACTTAACATAATTAACATTTGCCCATTTAATCCATTACAATATCATTTCAAAGAAAATTTTAAATGTTTTTTAGTAGAGGTAAACGTAACATTAATCAGTTTTGTCGAATAATCGGCACCGATTGTTCATTGGTGGAACAATCGGTTATCTGCAAAAAAATCCATGCGGATAGATTTTCCAAGTGCGTCTGTTGCTTCACATCAATATGAAGTAAGTAATTTGCTGAATTGATGGTGCATTAGAAAAGAAACAACAGCAGGAACCTAAGTTTGTCGTCAAGGCTGACAGGACGCTAATATTATTAGTACCTCAAACGGTTAGACAAAAATACACGCAGATAAATTCAACCCAGATGTTTCATGTCATGATTATTACCATCGATTTGCATTAGTTTATATCTAGCTTGTTACTTTTATCCATGATTTATCCATATTTTAAGAGTAAATATCAAAATAAAGTTTTTTTATGTATTTTCAATTAAGATAAGAAAAGATGGGGACTTATTAATGTTTAGTATGTTGTTTTATTAATAGTTGAAAGAGTTTCTGTTTTGTTGTTGTTGTTTTTTAAATGGTTATCATTGTGCAGATGTGTAGAGCCTTTGCTTATTGACATATATCAGTTATTAGTGTTGTTTTGATCAGAAACCATTACAATGTAAGTGTAAATGCGTCGATTAGACAACATTAACATTGGAAATGTTTTATTTAAGTGTTAGTTATGGTTAGCTTGCTAATGTGTACTGTTTTTGCAGTAATTACTTTATATTTCTAAATTTAAGTAGAACTAACATGATAGATAATAATAACATATTTAACACATTTTTACTCAAATCAACTCAATTTAATTAATTTAATTTAAGTTAACTAAAAACAACCGAGTAAGTTATACTCAATACATTTAATAGATAATTTAATTGCGTGCAACCACTTACCTTTTTTAAAAAAATGTTTCAGTTTAGGCAAGTATCAGTCAGTTTCATCAATGATAATATTACAGATTTCATTGTAAAACTATTCTGCTTGTTTTCGTCTTCAGCATCAGACTATATGCTGTTTGTAGAATTGATCACTGTAGTGCAAGACTTCAACTCTGAACCTGAGCACACACACTGTGTCTTGTGTTAATGCTGTCTGTGTCAATATTGATCGTCTGTGCAGTGCATGCTGGGATATATACAGCAATCTCTGATTTTTTCCCCCTCCAAAGCCGATTTAAAAAATCTAGACTGTAAGAATGTACAAAAACACGAAGAAACAAAGCGCTCTCCGTGTTTCTGGAAGACACTTTTGCACAAGTATTTGTTATGGTTTGCAAATGATAGATTGTATGCTGTAGTTTTGTTTCTGGCAGAGGCTTTGTGGTTGTTTTTAGTGTTAGTTTTTTTTAGTGAGGTTCTTGTAGGATGATATGAGAAGTTATTAGTATTGACTGCAAAGTTTAAAATGTAATGATGTTTATTGTTTTAAATATAAGTACATTTTTATCTGTATATTATAAGTTAAAAGTTAAGCTCTAACAGAGTTTATGGTTTTATTTATACAATAACCTATGAATGAACAATACAGTAGTTTTTATTCTCCACCTGCTCCAGTATTTATATTTTTGTCATTTTAATGATAATTGAGCCAGCTATTGCCAAGAGCGCTACAAGAGGTGATAGTTGACCTCAAAATATGTCCTCATCTGTTTTGGCCGTGTTGTCTTCATAACAAGCCAAATGCATTAATGTCCCATCGTCCCTCGATGCAGGTGTCCTACATCTAAAAGACATTTAAAGGCCACCTGTAACATTTGCCCATACAGAGATGCCAATGAAGTGAAATGTGGAAGTCAACACAATTAGTTGTTTATTAACAAAATTTCATATGAATTCACTCTTAGTTTTTTGTAGTGTAAATTACAGATTAAGGACTTAATCACAGTAAGATGTTTTCATGACTCCAGCAAACCTCTTTACTTCTGTTTGCATGTAATTTTCATTATTCTTATTATTCGCTAAACATTTGGTTATTATTCAGATTGGCTACCACAATGCATAGCACCAATAATGAACTCACATATAAGGTGTGTTCTGGCCACTGTTTCAATATAATTACTTCAAATGCCAAACAAATTTCTATAGACAAATTTCGTTATTCGGCGCAGTGGCCAACACAGAAATATTATGACTATACATCTGTAATGGTTGTAAACACTTGGGTAAGAAGCAGAGACTGTTAACGAGACATATTGACAGAGTTCAGGAAAACTTCCTAATGTCATGTTTATGTTCATTATGAATCTGCGCACTTTGGTTAGTAGAATAGATACAATAAAAGTGTTTAAATTCCAGTTTATTTAAATTAAAATCGGCGAGGTCACGTTTTAATATGATTATGCTTGTTGCGATTATGAGCTTAATTGCATTATTTTGATCAAAGTATTTGCATCGAGGGTGCATGAAAAATGTATGCATCACTAATTTTGTGTGCTTACAATCAGATGGGTTAAGCTACATGCACACCACCAGCGACTAGCGACGGCGGAGCGGCGCAATCTCATTCAGTTCAATGGAAGCTTAACGATTTATGGAAACCTTTTGGCTGGTGTCCAGCTATGCGACAAAGTTGAGAATAGTTAAACTTCATGTAAATGACGAGCGACAACCAATGAGAATGAAGCAGTTGAGTTCACATCATAGTTAACTCATCTTCATGTTATCTAGGATGTAAATGGTGATTCTCACGAAATCCAGACTTAAAAGGTGTCCAGAATCAGATTTTTTAAAAAAGCCATTGAAGCCATTTTTTTGCACATAAAAGATTAAGGTCTGAATTTACTATAACCATATTTTTAGAGGATTTAAAAATATTTCCTATAAAATTATTTACATTTTTTAGATTATCATATCATTATAAAAAATTCATTACCACAACATGATATTAAATAAATGCATTTACAAACTCATGTTTCGGTAATAAGAACTAAAAAGTTGGCTAGGTACTATGACAAACAAAATTTCTACTTTTATCTGGAGAGAAAAAAATAAGAACTGCTTACCTGGTAGCCATCTTGAGTGTCACAGTCAATTATGTCCCTTTCAACAATTTTTTCTTTGAAAATAGAATTGTAAACAATGATTGACAATTGTTGCTGAGGATGAGAACATTGGTCTTGGAAACATTTATATTCCTTATTATTGTCTCTACATTTACCAATGATCACCAAATACCACATGTTTCTTTACTGTAAATGTTTATAGTATAACATGCACTCAAGCGCTTTATTTTTTAGATTTTTTAATTATAAATATTTCCATGTCAAAGAACCCAAATCCAGTCATGGACACGTTGCGGTAATGAAAATTTTCCTCTTAAATGTGGAAGAAACAACAAAATTGTTTTTTATGATGTAATTTTTAAATCATGTGCAAAATAGTACATGAAGAGATGTTTGTAACTGTATGCTTCTTATTTTGATACTCTTACTTTGCATTTACTTTTTATCAAAATGTTTCATGACACCTCATACGTCTAATTTCACGATAATTACCCATAAGACATCCTTTCTTCACAGATGAATGTTTTATATTTCAATACTTTCATGATATCTTCTTTTATGGGGACTAAAATGGGAAGCTCCCAAAAGTATATACATCCACATATACAGTATGTCCTCGGAAGTAAAATGCTGAATTTGTGAGAAATACACTTAATATTTTAAGCTAATTTAACCAAATAAAAATTTTGAGTAGTACATTCAAACATGGCAATATATCGATACCTTCAAATTGCATTGGTTCCCACGCGCCTCATGATAAAACGCACTTGACACGTGAGAACCAAGGCGACTTGGGCCAGGCTCACGTCACATTTGCTAATTTCTGGTTGCAGTCCTAGACAAGACCATGACATGCATCTCTGGAACTGTGCTTTGTTTGACAATGTAAGCACACCAGGTCTTATATAATCAGGCATGTGAAGTTCACAGTGACCACATAAACACATGCTGGCGTGTCTCCTCGTTTCTCACTCACTTCCACAGAAAGAGATGCTTGTTGTGTTGCTTTGATGTGTGTTGAATAGTTTCTTGACAAAGTATCTGAGTCCAACTGCAAATACAAAATTATACTGTAGTAAATAGATATTTTAGATTGCAGTCGTAACAGAAAAAAACATCCCATGCTAAACAGAACCAATGCTAAACACAAAGATTCATTGCTCATTTTATCTAAATTGTTTTGGTGTAAATTTTCTCTGTGTTTATTAGCACTGCCTGTTAAAGCATCACTGTTATTGTTTATACTGAGGGATTGAAACATCTTACCAAACTACTAACCATACATAACCGTATTAAACTTTGGCACTTAACTTGCCGGACATGACGAGACTCGAAAGATGCCTCAAATCATGCAAAGCATTTTATATAACTTTTACATTTACCTTGTTTTCAATAACCCACAACACACCAGCATTCTGTAGATGTAAGTAATCATATGAATTCAGTATTAGGCTAGAAATACAGCATGTTATTGTCATTTAGAAAAGACTGGCAAAGATCCTTCAAGAAGATGAATTGAATATTTATTTTTGCAATGTGGAGGGTCTGTTGTCTTGCATCGAAATGAAATTAATGAGTGTTATGTAGCATTAGGCGAATGAAAAGAGCTGGATATTAGGATTGTGAATTGTCACTGGTCTCACAATATAATTACGTTTATTATATCAACTTTTCAATTCATTACAATATCTCGATTCATCATGATGCCTTGCAGAGAGAGAGCTTATACTCCACTGAAAATATAGTTATGTAATTGCATTTTTGTCAAGATATCCTCATAAAAGTTAAACAGTGCACCTTTAAATAAATAACACAACTATTGAATTTTTTAAAAATGCTATGTTTGAGAATGAAATACAGTTTGTCATGTACATTCCCGCCTAAAGTTTTCACTCAACACATCTGTCCAATTCTGACTAACAGTTTTTACAGTCATACATAATGAATCCAAGCTGTTTGTGTGGGTTTGTGAGTTTGGTGTCTTGGTGGTTTTAGGTAGAGCTCAGGGTAGGAAGCAGACGTTACAGTCAACAGTTCTTCCTGTCTTGCCGATCCGGATCTCTGCACAGCTGCAGTTACAAATATAGATCCAGCTTGCATTGGAAAACCATCATCGCGCACACACACACACCAACCACCTCCACTTGGGCTGATAGACAAGATATACAGGCTACATATGTCAAGTATATATAAACCTAAAAGCCTTTTCAAATATAGGCCCTGTTTACTCCTGGTATTCAGATGCGTTTTGGTCGATCGGATCACAAGTGGATGAGAGAGACACATGTCTGTTCACACTAGGGATTGCCCGATATGGATTTTTTTAGTGCCGATGCTGATACGGATTTTTGTTTCATCAGCGTTAGCCGATGACAGATACAGGGTGCCGATTTTCTTGAGCCGATATTTGGAGCCGATACTGTTTTGCTCACTCAATTTACATCATAAAAATGACACGATGATGCCAAATGTTACAAGTCTCAATTTAAAAAAGTAAACTTTAATGAACTTAAAAAAACTATATTTAACAAATAGTAAAAACAGGTGAGGGTGCTATATGGAACCATGAACTGCACATTTTTCACAATGACAAGGAACTATCAGCAAAGGATCAGGGCTCCGAACTAACTTTTTTCCCTAGGAGCACAGTGGCCCCCAACTGAAAATTTTAGGGGCGCAACCAGAAAATTTAGGGGCACACACCGTAAATCAACATGCTAACCAAATATTCACATTTCTACTAATTTCCACTGTATTACTAATAAATACTTTGATGATAGATGCAGAAAGTACAATGTGCTGTTTCAAATTCAGTGTCACATCACAAAAAAGGTCAAAATTTACTGGTTGCACATGTGCGACTGGATGTAAAATTCAGTGGCACACTCACAAATTTAGGTGGCAAAATGCCACCATTTGGTGGCAGTCTGGAGCCCTGAGGATATTGATTTCTAGTACTTTACTACTACAAATATATATATGAGAAATAAAACCCGCTTTGTCCAGCTATGATCAGCTGTTAGGCCAAGCTTTCGAAGTTGTCATGGAAAGGTTGGTTGTTTTTAGTCACATGACCTGCAATCGCTTGTAAATAATCCCGGAAAAACCGGCAAACACAGCAGCAAAAGAGCAAAAATCGGTCCGATATATCGGCCGACCGATATATTGGTCTGTCACTAGTTCACACCTGGTGTTTAATCCGTCTCTTTTGTCCACCTTCGACCGCTTCTGTCCTCATGTCTTCGAGGGGATGGTCTATGGATGAGTTCTTAAAACCCAAGCGGGAGAAATTACTGGTTTAAGTTTTATACATATATTTGAAAAGTTTGATTCCAAAACGAGAAAACTTTAATTTTTTTTAAATCTCATTTTTTTTTATTGTGCATTCCAATTAATATCAATCAAACTGCAGTTGGTTTGTTTTGATTTAATCCTTCATAACTAAAAAAAAAACAGCTAAGTAGCATAATAAAACACTCTTAATTTATACCCCATTTGGTTTATACCATTTGGCGTCATTCATGTGATCCAATCGACCAAACTGCATATAAATCCCTGGTGTAAACAGCCCATTTTTGTCAAACGTTTGTTGTCATTCATGTTGATATTCTCCATTGGTTAATTATTGCCTATAAAATTATATTGCCTATGTAACTATTTGATATGTTGCCCAGTCCCAGTTTCAAGCACAGTAAAAATGACATGTTCGCTTTGTCTCTAAACTACATAAAACCTTAACTGCATTCTTTATTTCTCTAAAAAAACAGACTAAACAAAAACAGATCTCAGACCTCGAACAAAAGCCAAATTTGACTCCATGAATGGTTAGATTAGTTCATTCAAAACCATTTTTGCTTTGTATCATCAGATAAGACATCAGATCTGTCACATAGATTCCTCACGTTTGACGCAAAGCGTTAATGATCACGCCATGTGTTTGGCTGAAGTTTTTGTAAAATCTTCATCATCTTCACGCCTCTGTTGTGTGATTTATCTTTGCGCTTTGCTGTGATTAGACTCCAGCGTCTGATGTTGTAATGAGCGTTGAGCTCAAGTAAAGGATACTGGACTCTTTTATGTATGTCAGAGGCAGAAAAATGGACACTTATCTTTGCCTGCTATTTTGGGTGGTCATGGGTTCTTGATCATAAGTGTTTGTGCTTTGTATGTGTGTGTGCAAAAACATCAAAACGTGCTTGTATTACAATCAAGTCTATGAAGATGTCAAGCAGCATATTTTTGAATTGATTCAGTGTTTTTCTTTCACCTAAAGCAACAACCATTAAACTTAAAACTTGTTCAGTTTATACTTTATACATATTTTTAATAGTTTATATTTAATTTTTGCTTTTATGTGACCCTCCAGACACATTCTGTGCATGCCTTGAAAGTCAGACTTTTCTCTGTGTAAACGTTCACGAGAGGAAAGATGGGGTTGAACACAGCCGTTGTTCTCGCTGACTTGCTGCCGAGTCCAATAACTGTTTCCTTGTTTAAAGAATCCAACATTTTCTCATCTCTGCCTGAGGGGCTTTTTCCACAAAGCCTGTACAGGAAGTGAGGTCACGTGTTTTGGTGACATCTGTAGATGGATGATTACATCATAACGGCGTATTATTGGATGGTTATCAAAAATGGTTTCCCTTGTGTCACTTTCAGAATCTGCCAACATCATTGGAAAGTCGAGCAGATGTTCTTCAGACTGTTTAGTGTCGTTCATGAAACAGACGCCTACATCCAGAGCTCATCACACATGTGTGCTTTACATGAGCAAAACTAAAGACATGTGTATAGACACGCCTGTTTCTCATTGACTCATCATTGCCTCTCTCTCTTTTTTTCTCTCTCTGTTATCCGTTCATCGTCTGGCCACAGATCTGTCACGAAACAGGTTAACCGAACTGCCGGTGGAGGTGTGTATGTTTGTGTCGCTGGAGAATTTGAACCTGTACCAGAACTGCCTGCGATCACTACCAGAAAGTTTGATAAACTTACAGTCCCTCACCTACCTAAACATCAGGTAATCATCACGGACACAACATAACATTCATAACATTACATAGGGCCCTATGAAATCCATTAGATTTTTTCTGAAATTCCTTTTTTTCCCCCGAGTTCATTTTTTGGGCTCCATTTTGTTCTGTTAATTTTTCTGGATTCTATAAATTGAAAAATGTAATATAAGTAATCAGAATGATTAAACTTATTATACAATTCAAAAACAGTTTATTAATGGTTTGCATTTTTGTAGTGTTTTAATATTTAGGTGATGCCTACATAATTTTATAGTAAAATCTAACAGAAAAAGTGCTGTCAAATTTAGTGAACAGTTTAAATAAAAACAGAGATAAAAACTTGCTTGATGTCTATTAAAGTACATTAGAGCCAGCCTCTGCATTTAACTGAGTGTATGTAAGGGCGGTCTTAAATTTCACATAATAGAGTAAATTCCTTTTTCATGTCTCGATTCTGTGATCCTGTCCGGGTTTTTTGCATTGCAGAAATCGTAGGGCCCTACAATACACACAAAGGATATTTTTACATCAGTCATTCAAAGTTTATAATTAACATTTTCATAGTTAAATATTACTGCTGAGAGTGATATTTATAAGGTTATAGGCAAGTTCTTTTTACAAGTTTACAAGTTCTGAGAGCACCGTGAAATCTGGAATTACTTCAGGGCTCCAGACTAACTTTTTTCACTAGGAGCACAGTGGCCCCCAACTAAAAATTTTAGGGGCGCAACCAGAAAATTTAGGGGCACACAATGTAAATCAACATGCTAACCAAATATTCACATTTCTACTAATTTCCACTGTATTACTAATAAATACTTTAATGATAGTTGCAGAAAGTACAATGTGCTGTTTCAAATTCAGTGTCACATTTTATTGTGAACTTTTGGAAAAAAAAGGTCAAATTTACTTGTTGCACATGTGCGACTGGATGTAAAATTTTAGGGGCAAAATGCCACCATTTGGGGGCAGTCTGGAGCCCTGTACTTCTATACAAATAATGTTGGATCGTAAAAAGAATCAATCAAGCATGTATGTAAGCAATAAGTCATTGCTAAAGGGTGTTGTTAGAAACAAGTTAATGCAACCCCTTCAGCCGTGACTTGTTCACAAATCGACACTAGCCACGAGTACCTTTCGTTACCTTGCAGTGCAAATATTAAAGCAAATATTTTTTGATTAAAGTACAATCACTAAAAGACTTAATAAATAGTCCCTGACCGAATGGGTAAACTGTAATTCAATATTTTACATATAGTTACATTGCTAAGGGTTAGGAGTGCACTTTTAATCGAAAAACGAATCAGGATTACAATCATCGGTAAAACAATTACATAATCGACAAAAGCCTCAACTACAGCTGCCCATTTGTGCATATTTCTGTGCGTTTCGGTAGTATGTTTGTGGTGAATTATAGATTTTTAATATTTATAAGTTGATGTGTTCTTTAGCCTTTTGTTTTAGATACAACATAACTCCCATAACTATTTGTTATTTATATTATATTATTAATGGGGTGTGCACACCAAAGCTTTTTTAAGCATTCGAAAACACCCGGTGGGACCGCTTTATTTCAGCCGACTGCCAGCTTTTTTCAGCTGAGCGCTTTGGTTGCAGTGATACTTCTGTTTTATCAGTCACTATACGATGTGCCGGTTGGTTGTTGCGATATTTGTCCCGCCCCTCCTTCACTGTGATTGGACGGCTGTGTGAGAGCTGACATAGACGAGCTGAGCTTTTCATCCAAAGTTGAATATTTTAACTCTCATTGCACAGCGCTGAGTGTGGAAAAACGTAGAGCACGGGAAAAAATGCCGTAAAAGCTTTTGTGTGCACATACCCTTATTTTTGGATGTTTCTGATTTACATAAAGTTATAAAACATTTTAAAACTTCAAAGTAAAATCTATTAATAGTCAACAATAATAATCGCAATTATAATACCAAGACGAATAATCGTCAATTATGATTTTTGGCATAACCGTGCAGTCCTACTACTAATGGTGCTGCGCAGTTATACCCAGAATCATGGGGTGCAGGGATCATAAATGTGTTTTATCGTAAATTAACCACAGCTATTGACCAATCAGAATCAAGGACGGTAACTAACTGTTTTATAAAAACATTTATAGAGCAAAAATATTTTAACTTAAAGGAGAAATATTTAAAGAGCACCTATTGTCCAATTCACGTTTTTTACATTTCTTTTGGTGTATATTAGTTCATGTTAACGATATGCAAAAGGTACAAACCCCAAAGTAAACGATTATGCGAGTTATTGTCTTCAACATGAATCTCTTTTCTTGGACTACAACAAACACACGGATGTAGTAAATACCGACATTATTATAATTCCTCCCGCTTTGTACTCACAGCTTGTAAATTAACTTCGGTTAGCATTGCATTGTGAGTGAATCTTTCAAACATGGTGGAGCGTCACATTTCCGGCTTACGTCAGAGGTATTCAGGCCAATCACAACATACAGATTAGCTGGCCAATCAGGGACACAGAGCTACAAAAAAAGTAATATATGTGGAAAACAATGTGCTTTTGATCCATAAACCACACAAACACATTGTTTTATACCAAATACACCAAATAACGTTGTTTTTTAGCAATGCAATTTGGTGCTCTTTAATATTTTTGCACTTTTTTAGACCACTAATCATATGCAATAAAGTTTGAAGCAGACCATGTAAACTTTTGTATAAAAGATGTTTTTGTTTTCATTGAAGCAGACAAGATGCTGTTGGATCGGATAACATGAATCATCAGGATTTTAATATGTTTAATAAATAAAGTCCATGGCAGCTTGAGTGCAGCTGTTTTACTCAGAATGAAGATTTGCGATTTATGTTTTGTTAAATTATAAAAATGCAAACTGGAAGTTTTTGTAATGACCTTATTGTGTGTGTATGCATGTGTGAAAAAATACATGAGTGTTGTACAATTTTCATAAAGCCTTGATATAACATACATAAAAGTACAAATGTTTTTACATTTTGCTATATCAAAAATGAAACCATTGTTGGTCCAGTTGGCTTTAAATATTTTCTCATTCTCGTGTGTGCAGTCGGAACCAGTTGTCCACTCTTCCTGTTCATCTGTGCCGTCTGCCTCTCAAAGTTTTGATCGCCTGCAATAACAAGCTGGTATCTCTGCCCGAAGATCTGGGCAAACTGAGACAGCTCACTGAACTGGTATGTGACCCTCATCTGGATGGGTGTTACATTCATCTTTAATCATTTTATTACCACACATCACTCAAATTTCTCTTTCCGTGTCTTGTAGGATGTCAGCTGTAATGAGATCCAGACCCTTCCTCCTCAGATCGGTCAGCTGGAAGCTCTGCGTGACCTCAACATTCGCAGAAACCACCTCGTTCGCCTTCCTCCTGGTTAGAAACGCATACATTTGCACCTGAATGATTCGGTTGATATTTTCTTGGATTTTTGTGTCATTCCCATATCGCACATTTTGTCACAGAGCTGGCTGACCTTCCACTGGTACGGCTCGATTTCTCCTGTAACAAGGTGACGTCGATTCCTGTGTGCTACCGCAATCTCAGACACCTACAGAGCATCATTCTTGACAACAACCCTCTTCAGAGCCCACCTGCACAGGTAACAATATAAGCTTTACTGATATTTACTAAATAGATGTTTGGTAACTTAGTCAACATGATGTTATAATGAAAATGCACGTTACAATAATCCTGCTTTTCAGGATTATGTTCAGTGATGTGTTTCTGATGTGTCCTAGATCTGTATAAAGGGAAAGATCCACATATTTAAATATCTGAACATGGAGGCGTGTAAAGCAGCGTCAGACCTTCCAGATTATGACAGAAGACCACTTCCCTTCGGCTCCTGGTGAGAACACTACACAAAACAAACAGCTAGTTACTTAAAATGTTTTAAATCTCTGTCAAATTTATAAAGAAGATAGATTGAATATGCAGTGTCATCTCCGATGTGATTTTCCAACATTTTTGGATGACATTGTACAGTTCATAAGATTTTGTGAGCTGATCTCATCTGGAAATGACTTTAATGTTGATCGAACTCCTCCCTTGCGTTCTCTTGCACCCGCATCTATCTGAGCCAGTGTTTATCATCTGTGTCTCTCTGAGGACACCAAGCAGGAGATTCTTCAGATAAGAGGGGAAGAAAGATAGATAAAGAGAGACAGACAGACAGGGAAATAGAGAGAGAGTTTGGATTGTTTGGAATGCAGGTATGAAGAGAGAAAGCAGTTAAACAGGATGGCGGCGGGAGTTAAAATGTAGAGATGTGAGATTAAAAACTTAAACTGAGATTGAAAACTTGTATATAAGCAGCATTGTGTTTGCCCTTTAAAATAGTCTTTCTTACCTGTCTGGTACTGTACATTCATTGTTCATGAACATTTATAGAAAAAATTTAAACATTGAGATAACTTATTTATTAAATGAGATATAAATGTGAAAGTAATTTTTTTATAGACGGTTTCAGCAGTAACAACATAAACACGCGGCTTTCGTGGTCATCACATAAATTCCGGTAATCTCTGCAAACAATAAATAACAACAAAGTCCTTTTAAAGTAGTTTATTTATATAACAAGCAAAATTAACAAGACATAGATTACATAGGAACCCAAAACATTTGTTATTTTCAATGAAGTATTTGTTTAAGAGTTCAGTTTCAGCAACTAGTCAGACCATTAAACAAACAGATGAAATGCTCTATAGGTTGACATTTCTTATTGATTTAATGAGTTATTATTAGAGCTGTGCGATACATTGGTTAACTTGCTAGATAACACCATATACGATCTGCGATGCGAAAATACATCAAGGTTGTAAGATGTTTAATTATATAAAAAAATTTAAAACTATCTTTTATATACCACAAACATACATGTTTTACATTCTTTCTGTGAGAAGAAATCATAATTTTGTTTTTTTACCAGTCTGTCTGCTATCTGTATCTACCTAAAGCTTTTACTGTCCATTACTTTTAAAGGGGACATTTCACAAGTAAAATAAATCTTTGGTGTCCCCAAAGTACGTATGTGAAGTTTTAGCTTAAAATATCATATAGATAGGTTTTTGGGTGTGTCCTTTTAAATGCAAATGATCTGATCTGCACTAAATGGCAGTGCCGGTGGTTGGATAATGCCGATTAAGGGGCGGTATTATCCCTTCTGACATCACAAGGGGGGGCAAATTTCAGTGAGCTATTTTTTCACATGCTTGCAGAGAATGGTTTACCAAAACTAAGTTACTGGGTTGATCTTTTTCACATTTTCTAGATTGATAGAAGCACTGGGGACCCAATTAAAGCACTTAAACATGGAAAAAGTCAGATTTTCATGATTTAAAGTGTTTCATTATTAAGTCAGTGCGATATGCATATTGAAATATGCACATTTGCAAAGTTTCAATTTAACTTGCAGCCCTAGTTATTAGTAATACAATACCAACACAGTCTAGAGATTTGAGTTAAGCCTGGAGTATAGTTTTTTTTTACGTGTACGCGAATGTACACACACTGTCGAACCCATAGCCTTGCAAAGCATGGAATATCATGGAATTTTAAAAGGTCTTTTGCCAGACATTAAAAGTTTGGGGACTAAATATATTTTTTTACCAAGTCATGGAATTTCAGAGATTTTTGTTTGTTTCTTAAAATTTTAGTTTCCATTTATTAAAATGTAATCCACTTGTTAACTTGTTGTGACATAAGAAATACCATTTCTGGGTCCAAGCCTCCGTTAACTACAATTTAAACAGCTGTTTATTGGCACTGTTTAATAATTTCACACATTTAACCCCTTCTTTCTTGTGATTGTTGCGGGCAAAAAATCCTTGATCTTGCGGCACGTTTTCTAAAAAATGTGATGGAATATGCCCGATATATATGCAATTTTATGCAATGAAATTGCGTGAACTTACAAAAACTACTTGAACTTGCAAAAACTGTTTGCAGCTTTTCATTGATGTTCACGTCACGTAATTACATCACTTCCTAACATTCCCATGACAACAGGGGACATGGCTGCACATGTGTGGAGTAAATGCAACATTTTTTTTAAACTTAAAATATATATGACTTTTTGCTACGAAAATGCGGGGATTATGAAAACATAGAAAATCTGCACAGAAATCTGCAATTTAAAAATATATTTTTTTTAAAAACAAATAAAAAATGCCTCCCTCGCATTATGCAGACGTTGGCTGATTATGCATTGAATCATTGTGATCGCATAATCACGTTTTTTGGTCTGTGAAAGTCAGGGAATTTGGGGAAATTTGACCTGATTTGACTTGTACCTTAACACGGACATTAGAAGCATTCACATTGCGACAAAATGCATTGCATCTCTTGGGCTACATACTACATTCTCCTGTACGTGCATGTGCGACCTATGTGTACAAAGTATGCACGGTTACAAATATTTGGCGGTGCACTGTACGCAGGCCCTAAAACTGACCTGTACTTCTAGCTAGCACTATTTGCACATACTACTCAACAATGCTTGTTGTTGAGAAGGAGAAGTACTTTTGATGCTAATGATTAATTATGATTGATTCATTTTTATAATTATGAATATTTTTCATCATCTCAGTGCTGAAGATCTGTATTCCGCCCGGCCGTACGGAGCATTGGATTCTGGTTTCAACAGTGTGGACAGTGGAGATAAGAGGTGGTCAGGCAATGAGGTAAGAGCTTTTCATCATACCAAAATCATTATATTCTGTTTAATGAGAGCAGAATTATTGATATTTTTCTGCCAATCCTCTGACAGCCATCAGATGAGTTTTCTGACTTGCCATTGAGGGTTGCAGAAATTACCAAAGAGCAAAGACAGCGAAGAGAGCGAGAGCGAGAGGAGCTGAGGACGGGCTCACACATTACTAATGGAACATGTAAGAAATATAAAGTACATCAAAACTATTCAAAATGGTTTTTTACATGTTAACATCCTATAGTCAGACACATTGTTTTACAGTGATTGTAAGCTTGTTTATCAGTGTATTCATCCAAACTGATTTCTTTGTCTTCAGTGGAGTCAGAGCTTGAACAGATAGACTTTATCGACAGCAGTACAGGTGATGATGATGAGGAAGATAGGCGGAGCCGTCGAGGAGCGGATTCAGTCAGCCTTAGCTCACAGTTCATGGCCTACATTGAAAGACGAATAACCAGTGAAGTGAGTTTTACAGATTTTGACGTCAGTTTTGGACAACGCCTGTCTGATTTTGTCCGATTAACTTGTGTATGTGTTAATAGGGCTCACCTGTGAAGACCAGCCCATCCAGAGACCAGAGGAATGATGATCCAAAACGCCAAAGCTCTTTACATAACCGGTACTTATATACTAATAACACTTGTTACAGAGCTCTCTGGTATACCTGATTCTGATTGGTCAGTTGGGATTACACCCACCTGGATGTACATTATATTCTCTTATTATACAGATTGCATTTGCTACTGTGCCTTTAAGATCCTGATTAAATCTGAATTGTGTAGCTTTGTTTGTGACTGTTGTTGTTTCTTCACAGGTTCGGGTCAGATGTATTTTCACATGCAAATCAGGTAAAAGTCACTGCATAGACAAACACAGTAAGTGAAAGCAGAACTTTGTGTTTTAATATTAATGGGTGTGTCTGTTAGCGGTCCGCTGGTCTGGCGTCAGGTTCTGGTGCTGGTGTGGAGCGAGTGAGGCGAGAAGCACATTTAGCAGCGCTGCGGTACGAGGAGGAACGACACAGAACCAGATCAGGACAGAGAGATGCTATAATGAGCTACGCCAAGGTGCACAAACATGTCCAGACACACAAACACACATCCTCACACAAACGTCCGTGAATACACAAACATTAATTTTATTTTATTTTATTTATATACTAGCACTTTTCACAATTGTTTAATTGTTTCAAAGCCGCTTTACGTTAATAAAAGCAGGAAAAACACGGGACAAAAAGTTTGGATAGTTTAGCGCTAAAATTAAACATCTACACACACAGATGTCCACAAATACACAAACATTCACACACAGATGTCCACAAATACACAAACATTCACACACAGATGTCCACAAAAACACAAACATCCACACACAGATGTCCACAAATACACAAACATCCACGCACAGATGTCCACAAATATGCACACCCGCACACACAGTTGTCCACAAACACACAATCGTCCAAACACACACATGCACACACATTCACATCCACACACAGACGTCCACACATGCACACACATCCACACACACTTGTCCACAAATACACAAACATCCACACACACTTGTCCACAAATACACAAACATCCACACACAGATGTGCACAAAAACACATACACCCCTGCAAGGATGTTCAAAAACACGCACACATCAACACACAGACATACACAAATACATAAACATCCACACATACATACACAGAAGTCCACAAACACACACATTCTCACACACATTCTCACACACACATTCTCACACACACACACGCACACACACACATGCACACACACATGCACACACACATGCACACACACATGCACACACACATGCACACACACACACACACACACACACACACACACACACACACACACACAGACACACACACACTTTTCCATAAATACACAAACATCCACACACACATGTCCACAAATACACAAACATCCACACACAGATGTCCACAAAAACACATATATCCCTGCAAGGATGTTCAAAAACACGCACACATCAACACACAGACATACACAAATACATAAACATCCACACATACGTACACAGAAGTCCACAAACACACACATTCTCGTACACACACACAGACACACACATCCACACACACTTTTCCATAAATACACAAATATCCACACACAGATGTCCACAAATTTGCACACACACAGAAACACACATCTACACACAGACGTCCACATGTACACAAACATCCACGCGCAGACACACACATCCACACACATACATCCACACACACTTGTCCACAAATACACAAACATCCACACACAGATGTCCACAAATAGACAAACATCCACGCACAGATGTCAAAAAATATATACACGTCCGCACATACAGTTGTCCACACAAACATATTCACACAGATTTCCACAAATACACAAACATCCACGCACTGATGTCCACAAACATGCACACACACACACACACACACACACACACACAAACGTCCGCATACACATTCATATCCACACACACAGACGTCCACACACACATTGTCAAACACACGCACACACACGGCCACAAAAGTGCACACATGTGCACAAAAACACATACACATCAAAAACAGGCACACATCAACACACAGACATCCACAAATACATAAACATCCACACACACACATACACAGAAGTCCACAAACACACACATTCACACGCACAGACATCCACACGCACAGACGTCCACAAACAAATCAACACACAGATCCACAAACATGCACACATCCATGAACACACAGCAGTGTTCCCTACACTAAAATATAAATCAAATACTGCACACATCAAATACAGTTTAACCCTTGCAGTTTAAGTGTTAATATATGTTCAAATTAAAATGTTTCACTTTGTAATCTTATTATTTCTGAAACAATTCTCCTCGTCTGTTGACTTCACAAACCCCTTGCTTTTATAATACTCACAATGAGCTGTTAATACAGGACACATGATATGTGTGCATCTTTCAATTATGTGTCTTTTAACAGTCAGGCATGACTGAAAATAAATGCTTGTGGTTTTTGTAGATTGAGTAAATGTTGCGTTAAGAGACTTGTCACTTCCGACCAGCTTATTGAGTTTTCTGACCCACTCAGGCCCATGTACTAAATCTGTTTAACCAAAATCATTAAAATGAACCGGCTCCTAACTGCAAATTTCTCTGTAGTTCACAGGTAATACTGCTGATACGACAATGAAAAAATAATGTTTTTGTTTTTGTATTGACAGAATAAGTCGTCTCAAAGCCCTACGAAGCTCAGTCCAACAGACAGTGAGGTGAGTCTCTTCCTCAATCCTCCTCTTCCTCAGATTTCATCATCTTACCCTACATCAGCCGCTTCAAACCCCATGTGTAAATGAGTGTGTGCGTGTGAGATGCTGTAATGTGTTACCTCATATTTTGTCCCACTTCAGAGTCTATACCCCTCTAGACGGTCCACTCACACAGATGACTCTGCACTTTTTATGGTAAGAGCCAATCATATTTCAGTCATGGCTCCAGTATGTTTGTTTCAACCAATCACTTCCTGCTCCATTTCATTTCTGTCCGTTTTAAAGTCACCTAACAGTTGTCCTTCTTAAAAAACTTTTAAACGTGTCTTCCAGGTTTACAAGTTAGGCTGTATGGGCAACATCTTTGCCTCTTTCATTGTAAATGCATAACTGCTAACAAATTTTTTTGTTTATTTTTAATGAAAATAAAATAAGTCTGATTTATTCAGTGAAGAAAGCAACACGACATACAAAATTGTTTATAAACCTGTGAACCTGGAACGTGATCTCCTGTACTTTCTTCTGCACTAACTGCTAATATGCATTGGCATAATCCCAGCTAGCATCTTTAACACGCCTGCCCTGCTTCTTTTCTCTCTTCCTGTCTCTCTTTCTAATGATGTTTCTGTGTCAGAGTGAGTTTGAGCCTCTACTCATATTTGAGATAGATACAGATACCAACACAATAAAGAAGAGACCAGACCCTCACAAACAGGTGAAAGAGTCACACAAACACACAGTGATCAAAGGGATTTTTGCATGGGCGTGCACAGCTCACTATTTAAAATAAATATAATAAAAAATCTATTCGAGCACAAAAAAGTTCAAAAGTGTCAAACGTAGCAGTTTTACAAGTGCATCGGCAGCCATGTTTGCAAAGCCTCCGGGTAGATATTTCAGTCATTCAAGACTAAAGTCCTATCTACTTGATTTTGGAAAGATTGATAAAATTGTGTGCTTAAAGGGATAGTTCGGCCAAAAACGATATTAAACCCATGATTTACTCACTCCCAAGCTGTCCAAGTTGCATATGTCCATCGTTTTTCAGACAAACACATTTTTGGATATTTTAGAAAATATTTTAGATCTTTCAGTTGATTAAATGTAATGTTACGGGGTCCACCCATAGTCCACAACCTTCAAGTACAAAAAGTGCGTCCATCCTTCACAAATTAAATCCAAACGGCTCCAGGATGATAAACAAAGGTCTTCTGAGGGTAATCCGTGCGGTGTTGTTGTAGAAATATCCATATTTAAATATCCGCAGCCTACGGAGGCTACTCTGCTGCTGCTCTGTGCCCCCGCCCTCCAAATTTGTCATACGTCACTAAGAAAAGTGCGTACACTACGCTAATACTCTCTCCTGAATACAGAGGAGTCTAAGATGGCGGCGCTACCGGAAGGTATTTATTTACGTTAATAAAGTTTTAAATGTGGATATTTCTACAACAACACCGCACGGATTACCCTCAGAAGACCTTTGTTTATCATCCTGGAGCCGATTGGATTTAATTTGTGAAGGATGGGCGCACTTTTTTTGGACTTGAAGGTCGTGGACTATGGGTGGACCCCGTAAAATTACATTTAATCAACTGAAAGATCTAAAACATTTTCTAAAATATCCGAAAATGTGTTTGTCTGAAATACGATGGACATATGCAACTCGGACAGCTTGGGGGTGAGTAAATCATGGGTTTAATATCATTTTTGGCCGAACTATCCCTTTAAATCACAATTAAACAATATATTTCTGACCAATAATAAAACCTGACAGTAACTGTACCACTTTTGTCTTTTAAGCTCAAATTGTACCTTTATCAAGGTTGTTTTAGCTACTAGGTTGGCAAGCACCTCACACGACACCAAACAGAGCTCATCCTTCAGAGCATCATCAGCATTTATCAATTGATGATTGGTTCTTTTAACTGGAAGGCGGGACACACAAGTGAACACACAGTTAAGGGAAATGTAGTTTTGGACTATTGTGCTTTACTGCAGGTCAGTCATTTTCAAACTTTTTAAAGATCGACCTTAAAAATTAAAAAAATACGTGACACACCTAATCTTTTTATATCAAACATTTATCGACTTTCTATAACATTTCAGACATCCTAACCCAAACGCTGACTCTAACACCAAGTGAAAATAGTTTTAAAATGGAAAGAAAATCATGTAGAAACCAATACATAAAATTACATCCTAACCCAAACCCCAAATCTGATACCAAGCAACAATGATTTAAAAATCTGAAAAAATAAAGAGAAAACAAAATGTAAAATGAAATGAAAAGGAAAGTTGTGCCACCTACACAAAAAACTGTTTATAGAAATTGAGTGTTGGCGATCAGGTTTGATTCATATGTTTTTATTTATATCAAAAATATATCAAACTTTAACTCTTTCGCCGCCAGCGTTTTAAAAAAAAAGTTGCCAGCCAGCGCCAGCGTTTTTCATGATTTTAACAAAAGTTTAATGCCTTCCAGAAAACGTTCTTCTTTAATTATATAAACATACAATATACCAAATGAAAGAACAGACTCTCTGCTTTCAAAAAAAAAAAAAAAAAGTTTCATCCTACCTTCAGTAGTTCTTTGTAATCAGCTTTTGAATATGGGTAGGTTTCTGGAAAAACACCACATTTTGAGCAAAAAGCAGAGATAATTCCATTTTTGTGACGGACTTTTCATAGAGATCCCATTCAGATCTGGTGGATAATGGCGGTATTGCTGAAAGCCGGATACTCGTCATTGGCAGGAAAGCGTTTTCTCTTGATTGACGAGATATCTCGTCAATGGTGGTGAAAGAGTTAAGGCTGTATATACTTTCTTTTTGGCGTCCGTGTCGCGTGCGCAAGTGTCCAGAGTATGACGTGTTCGACGCGTACGCGATACAAATAATTTCTTATTCAAATTTTTATGAAAATGACGTCATGCGTATGTGTACGGCCGTTGTATACCTTCGGCTTTATGTAGCTGAAGCGGTTAATTATTTAATAACATTTTCCTTAAATCATCCTGAAGACCCAGTTTTTATAAACTGGTGCATTATTTTCAAATAATCCAAAGGACCGGAGGCAATTATTCCTCTTATACTTTACCAAGGTTACCACAAACATTGCTCTGGTGCTTATTTTTAAAACATTTAAAAGGTTAGGGATGCGATTTACAGAAAAAATAATCAAAACCCAGGGAACATTTCTCAGCCAATCAGAATAAAGCATTCCAACAGCCCATGGTATAGACGGTATCAGCAGTAACAACATAAACAAGCGGTTTCGTGGTCAACACGTAACTTCCGGTAAACTCCGCTAAGAATAAATGACAACAAAGTACTTTAAACGTAGTTTATTTATATAATGAGCAAAATTTTCCTCTTTTTTTTGTGCCAAACTCGGCACAAATTTCTATAAATATTTTTTGTGTCCGTGGCACGACCTCATTTTATGTATTGTTTTCTCATTGTTTTTTTTTGTTGTTTTTTTTTACCATTGTCGCTTAGGGTTGGGGTTAAACGACTTTTTAAGACATTTCAGACATCCTAACCCAAACCCCAACTCTAACCCTAACTGAAAATAGTTTTAAAATCGGAAGAAAAACATGTAGACACCAATACATAAAGTTACATCCTAACCTAAATCTAAACCCAAGCAAAAATGATTTAAAAATATGAAAAAATAATGAGAAAACTAAATGTAAAATGACACGAAAAAGAAAGTTGTGCCACGGTCATGAAAAACGATTTATAGAAATTTGTACTGAGTGACACGAAAAAGACATTTGTGCTCAATGGCACGAAAAATCATGTTCATGAACACAAATAATTTAATCAAATAATTTTGTGACTATAACATGACTTGCCTTGAGATTGTGTTGGAAATCCTGGAGGGACTGCCTATTTATAGTTGTATTAATAACAGTGCACAATCTTGTGCTATCTTTGATAGTGTGTACTCTTCACATCTTTAATTTGTGAAATATTTGTAGTAATAAATGAGGAATTCTTTGTCTCACACTTTCTAAAACTCTCTATTAGTTTTCTGCTTTCATTATTTATTATTTTCTTGATGTTCTGTTTCTTTAAATCTCATATTTCTGTGCCGGTTAGTCTCTCTCTGCTGTTGCACTGGATGGATCTTTGTCTTCTGCTTTAGCTGTCGCCCCCTCCTGTATGCCGCAGGTACTGCACCGCTTGCACTGCACCGCTTGCTGCTTCTGTAGTTCATCTGCTAAAACAAAAAAAGCTCGTTGATTTTATTTTATTCGCATTATATCTTTCAAAGATTGAAATTGATGTGAAATCAATGATTGTAATCAAACTTTTAAGCTTCAAAATATTAAATGATCAGACTTTAACCTGTATTTTACGGACAGGGTCACAAATCTCATTTTATTAGGTGGTTGGGGAATTCATATAGATGTAGGTCATCCAGAAGTGTTTTGTCATAGATACAGTGTACTTTATTTAATGAACTGATTTGATTTTCATTATTTTCTCTCCAATTCTTGCCGAACAAATCCTGTCATCATTAGCAAGGTGAAGATTTTGCCTCGCTGTCTCCCACTGGTATGCTTCTGTTTAAATCATAAACTCTTGCCGTACGTGTGTTTTCCTTGTCAAACCCTCACCTCGTGCAACGTTGTGACTCGAGTTCCTGTCTGTTCCACAGCCGTTCAATCCCCCAGTTATCCCAGCCCTACTGCCCCGTCCCCTTCGCGCAGCTCCATCCAACGACCTGAGAGTTACCTGTTTCGTCTGAGTCAGCGAGAGGAGAAGAAAAAAGGTATGTTTACCTGCTGCAGAGATTTGTTTGGGTGTTAGTGTTGCCACTTTGCATGATTAAACACATAAATGTGTGCCACTGGAGGATGGGGATCAGATCAGTGTTTATACAAAGTTAAACGTTGTACAAATGGACAAATGTGTCTGTAGGCAATAACAGAATTTAATTTTAATATTTATTTATACAGTGCTTCTCACAATGCACTGCAGACTATTGAGTTTTATTATGTGCTATGCATATTGAGTACTGAGAATTAAGTACTGACATTTTCATCACTTTTATCACAAATTCAATGTTGTTGTTAGCAGGAGAATCAAGCGTGCAGAGGGCGGAGCCTGTGGAAACCACACCCACACAGAGCCCAGCCCCAACAGGAGAGGAGGCGGAACTGATCGAACAACTGAGAAGGGTGTGTCTTTAAAAACACTACAAGACCCTCCTCTTCCGTTCATCTTGACACTATAAATCGGCTTATTTGCACTTAAAAACAATTTATTGACTGCTGTGGTCTCGAGAGTTTCTCATTTTGTAATTTTTTTTGTAGAATATCGAGTGTCGACTCAAGGTGTCTCTGCCCAGTGATCTTGGGGCAGCTCTGACTGATGGTGTTGTGTTGTGCCATCTGGCCAATCACGTGCGTCCTCGGTCCATACCCAGCATCCATGTACCCTCACCGGCAGTGGTGTGTGAATCTTGTCATGTTATTGTGTAGGGCTGCAACAATTAATCAAATAAGGACAGTGATTGTTAATAAAACTTTTATTTGTTTGTTTAAAGGAAAACAGCACCGTTTTTCAATAGTTTACTATGTTCTTACCTCAACTTAGATGAATTAATACATCCCTATCTTTTTTCAATGCAAGCACTTTTAATCTTTGTACAGTGTTGAATGTGTTAGCATTTAGCCTAGCCCCATTCATTCTAATGGGTCCAAACAAAAGTTTTATTTTGTGTCACCATACTTACTTGTGTAACTACTCATAACAGTCTTTAAATAAGGAAAACATGGAAGTGTTTGGTGACTTCTAAATTCATCCCTGTTTGGATCCTAAGGAATGAATGGGGCTAAGCTAAATGCTAATACTTTTACTACGCGCTGTACAAAGACTAAAAGTGCACGCATTTATAAAAGATAGCTATGTATTAATCCTTCTAAGGTTAGGTAAGAACATAGTAAAATATTGAAAAACTGTGGTGTTTTCCTTTAATATAAGTATCTTTGTTTGGAATAGATGTGCTTGACTTTATAGACGCGCAGCTCTCGTTGTTGTAGTGGTGCGGTGGGCAAATGACATCACAGAATGGGTTATTCAATAATGACATTCATTGAGCACTATTTGCTAGGAGTGTACCGATACACAAACTTTACGGTTCGGTATGTACTTCGGTTTTTAGACCACAGTTTGGTTCAGTTTCGGTACAGTTGGGGAAAGAAATAAAAA
This sequence comes from Misgurnus mizolepis, assembly GCA_025389145.1. Taxonomy (NCBI): domain Eukaryota; kingdom Metazoa; phylum Chordata; class Actinopteri; order Cypriniformes; family Cobitidae; genus Misgurnus; species Misgurnus mizolepis. Next base: position 25,711,863 of record JAIFKI010000025.1, on the reverse strand, counting down.
ACATAAAATGACTTTTCATTTATAATTAAAATTTGTAAACATAAAAATTTTAACCTGCTTGGTTTAAATGAAATAAATAAATTCTAAATAGAATAAAACATAAGGGAATAGCGGAAATTTCAATGCCATCTCGCTACTGTTAACAAAACCTTGCAATACTTGTCCCGCCTCTGAGGTTTCCTGATTGGCCACTGTTTTGGACCTGACAATGATAAGCCTGCAAACGTTTAAATTCTTTTGAATTGACACAGCGTCTTAAAACTTGACGCTCATGCATGAGATGTTGTAAATAAAAGATGCAAGACCTACACGTAATGATCAAACACATCCGTTTAGTGCATGTTTACATAAAAAAGCAATGGAAAGGTAGCGCAGTGGATTGAAAAACGCGTTCGCTTTTAGCGGCTTTGCTAAACAAACTTGCGCTATGGGATTAAAAGTAAGTTCCACACGTAAAAAAACAAGCATACTGTTTACTTCACTTTAATAAAAAAAACCTGATAATTTACTCACCCCCATGTCATCTAATATGTTTAAAAAATAAAGATTTTTCTCCATATAGTGGACCTCAACAGTTTCAATGCAGTTTAAAATTGCAGTTTCCTTTTTGCAAAAAAAAGTACTTTTAAATAACAACTTCTCATCTTGCACTAGCTGTGTGAAGCGCCAGCGCGACCTAACGTATTACGTAATCACTTCAAAAAGTCACGCATTACATTTGTGGACGATTTTAAACAATAAACTGACACAAAGACATTAATTAGCATCATTCCACATACAACAACATCAGAACGGTCCTCTTTCTTCACACTTGTAAACACTGGAGCGGTAGTTTTGCATACTTCATGGGTGACCTTTCAGCGTGATTATGTAATATGCAAGGTTGCGCTGGTTTCCACTAAATAGAGAAAAATCCTAAAATGTTTTCCACAAGAAACTTTATTTCTTCTTGATTGAACCAAAAAAGACATCTTGGATGACATGGGGGTGAGTAAATTATCCCCAAACAATGTTATGAAAGTGTAATATTTCTCTAAAGATTGCATTTGCTGCATGTGAAGCGATCCAAAAGTCCTGTACCGAAATCAGGGTTTCCCGCAGAAAATTTGTTTGTTAAGGTGGTAGGGTTGGGCGGTGGGTGGTGCCGGGGGGCGTGACAATCAAAGGTGTATGCGTCATGATGAAAATAGTTTTATTAAAAACACTCAAATAAAACAGATTTTTGAATAAACTATGACAGAAAATGAACACATACTTGATTATTAATTAATTAAATGTTTTTAACAGAAACCTCAAACGAAAATAGCTGTGTGATGAAGTGAAACTAAAGGGTTAATAAACACAAACTGAAGCAGATGTTGTAGAACATTTAGGCCGTGTGGCGCATGTGCCCGCTCGCGGTGTAAAGCATGTAAAGATGCACTTGACGGCCTTTTGTGCTGCGAAATTATTCTTTTTGGACAACCTAGTTAAGGTGGTAGGGTTTCCCAGCTTAGGTGGGCCGCCCGAACTGCAAAGTGCTGCGGAAAATCCTGGAAATGGTTGGGTATGAATATGTGTACTGTTATTGTTTTCATGAACAATTATTATCATTTTATTGATTAGTTGTTGCAGCCCTATTATTCTGTAGATAGCAGCATTTATTTTGTTTCTGTGTGCATATAAATATATATGTTTCTTGTTTTTTTTGTCCCCAGCCCAAACTGACGATGGCCAAGTGTCGACGGAACGTAGAAAACTTCCTAGAGGCGTGTCGCAGAATTGGAGTCCCTCAGGTATCTACCTCTGGTTCCCTGTAATTAAATCTCCAAGCTATTATCTATATTATCTCAAGCAAGGTCTTTAATTAACCTGGTTTAAAAAATAACTAAAACTAACTTTAACAAAATAGATTGTGTATTGTTTCATACTGACTTGAAACTTTCTTCCGTTTAACGCCTCCGTGTCTAACACCACTAACACTTTCTCTCTCTCTTTCTCTTTTGTCCTATTCACTTTGTAAAACACCCCACATCCCATCAACCCCTCATTTCAACCGCTCATTTCGTTTGCCTCCCTGCTTTTCCTGGTTTTGTGGGACAGGATAGTTTGTGTTCAGCGGGAGATGTGTTGAAAGGGGAGGTCATGTGTGTTTTCAGGCTGGTTGAAGCTTTGCTCTCCCTGGCTCCGCCCACTCTTCAGTCTGGCCCTTCTTCCCAGCTGGCTGGTTTTGCCCTCTTCTACCTGTCAATCATGTCGCTGCTGTGTGCTCTTTACTGCCACCTGGTGCCAAGCGTGTAAATCGCACTTACAGATTACTGAACAAAAACAGACTGTTTGTGCGCCGGTGTGTGAGATTTTCACAATAGCCAGTGTTTATACACACAGATATTTCTAGTGTTTCCTACGTTGAGCAAAATTTTTGTCTTTGTTGAGCATCACATTAAGTAACTTGCTACTCACCTAATAATCCCAGTAATTTTCATTAACAGCACGGTTTTTATGTTAAAAACATAAATATTACGTTAAAAACGCTAATCAACATGTTAATTTGAGATTGAGGGCTCATCCAAACCTTTTTGTAATACTTATTCGTAATCATTGTATTGGTTACTGTGTGTTAGACGTCTTCCCGGGTCCAAAGAAATGTACCCGACCCAAAAATGACCCGAATCACTTTTTACACAATCATCTTTTTTTTTTTTAAGAAAGACCCGATCCGAGACAAACCTGGAAAATGAGACTAGAGTCTGACCTGAACCAGTTGCAATTTTTTTTTTACTTGAATGTAACCGGCACTGATGTGTGTTGCACCAGCATGCACCAGTCAGACAGAAAGAAATCTGGTTACCCTCGCATCCAATTTGGCACGCTGCTCCATTTATTTTTCTTTGTTGTCTAATGAAAACACCAAGGTAATTGCTAAAATGTGCATTAAAAATTCATTGAGAGGTCTGCATTAATGCAAATACCTACCACCAGCCACACGATGTCGTAAGCGCTCTTGACAAACAGAGGAGGGGTTGGAAAAGGACTCGATGCACACATGCGAGATAGTTCGGTTCGTCTCGTGTCCGTTCGGCAAAAACACATTCATTTTAAACTACCCGAGGTCTCTATTATTATACCCAAGTTACATGTGAAATTTTTAGACCCGAACCTGCTCTGGGCTCAGGTCGGCCCTCGCGTTTTTGGATCTCAAGGGGGTCGCGCACAAGACGCGCAGCACCGCTCCATTCTAAAAAACTTGAACACATTGCTTTCTATGAGTATATGCACACCGGCGCCGACAGGTGGCGCCGGGTGTGCCTCATAAGTCTTGAAAAGTGAAGCCTCTGGCTCTTTGATCGCCCCCTGGTGGCTGGCTGCAGTACAAGTCATAACCCCCCCCTCTCCATTCAAACAAATGGGACTCTGCTCTAAATAAAAAAATTATTTACACTTCCAATAAAAGTTTCCGAAAGATAGTTTTAGTCCTTTTAAGTAGTTGTTATCACATTGATATATGTTCAAGTGTTCATTTTTGTGATAACTTTCATTTTAGCTAGTTATTTGATGCTATAGAAACGGGGCGTGTCGTTAAGATTGGCGTGGTTTAATTGGTGGCGGGAGCGTCTAGGAGGAAGTTTGATACCGCGGCTCCGCCTCTGGCTCCACGGACGATTCCTTCTGCGCATGCCCTGGCTCCAAACTGACGTTTTTACGTAACATGTCGGCGACCGTGGACGGACATTTTTGGCTTCAATTCATTACAATGAAGGGAGGCGACGTCGCGTTGTCCATCTTTTTTACAGTCTATGGGTGGCGCCAGACTGCGCCGTCCAGCTATGACTCAGGAAGTTGCTCAAATCCCTGTCGCACCACTCACATAGTTTAACATTAAATAACATCATATTTGTCCCAAATCATTAACGATTAACATTGGCTGCTAACGTATATTTTGCATTTTAAAGTAGACGCTATCTGGCGAAGCTTGTGCTATTTAATGTGCACTTTCGGTTTACGATACCTCCGAGTTGTCCTAGACGCGACGCTGAGCTGCACGGCCGGTGTGCGACCCCCTTAAGTGGAGCCGTGAAGACCTCTGCTGTGTGTATTATTGTCTTTAGGTACATGTAAGTGCCCCGGCAATAAGGTTTGACCACATTTTTACATTATTTCTTAAAAGACAGTGCTGAATCGAATCAAAATCAAAGCTTCAATGAAAAGCACAAACATTCAGCCTTTAAAAAAAAAACGAGAACGAAGTTGCCTGTCTGCTAAACAACCCTTTATTGAGCATCAGTAATTCTGCAAAGGAAAATTGCAAGGGATTTTTTTTTTACTTGACGTTTCAGTCAATAGGGCTGCACGGTATTGAGGGAAAATGCGATATGCGTTAACTTGCTAAATAGTACGGTATGCAATACGATAAAACATATTTAATATATTCTGGGAAAATATATCATCACTCTCTCGGTCTTGGCAGTCTCTCTGCTATCTGCATCGACCTAAACTTTAGGGTAAAACTAATAAACTATAGATAACTTTAACGTATTAACATAATTCAGTTGTTACAAACAATTTGCGGTATTTCCCCGATATATCTTGTAGCCCCGTTGGCGAATGAACTGTACATTTTTGAGGGAATTGAGATAATGTGAAGGACGCCAAACCATAAACTCTCCCTTTGTGCCTTAATGTATGAATGTCCATGTCTTCCACCTCGTAGTTAAACATCATCTCGCTAACAGCACTAAACTCTACAGTTATCAAGCATGCCAACCAATCTCTCAATCCAACACAGTTTATTCAGTTCTGAAGCAACAAACGCATAAATCATAACACATATAGGAAAATACAGTTTAGTACAGTATGGATGTATGTGTCTGTCAGATGTGCGTGTCATGATGTCTGATTTTCCTACAAGCCTGACTGTTGTCCTCTGCTTTTCTACAATAAAATCGAACCTTCTGTTGTTAGTTTGGTCCTCTTTCTTCTTTCTTACGTTCGAGCATTTTCTCACTGCTCTTTATTAAATCTGTGTTTTTCTGGTTGATGTCTGTGTCTCAGTTATAAGTTGGATCAGAATCGGTAAAACTGTTCAGACATCGGTGCTTTCCACAGTGGAATGGTCCTTGTTTTTTTACTTAATAAACATTTTTGGTTTTATGTATGATTTGTCAGGAAATGTCTTTAACTCCCCGGGATTGATGAGTTATCTCGTCAATTAAGAGAAAACGCTTCCCTGCCAATGACGAGTTTTAACGGCAAACGTCCATTACGGTGGAACTCATACCCAAACTTTCAAAACACTAAAGTATACACTTATCCAAAAACAGTAAAAACTCTTAATATGTTTTGATCATCGCTCTGAATCTAATCTCTAATAAAAGTCCTTAACAAAAATGCAATTATTTCAGCTTTCTGTTCAAAATTTGGTATATTTGAGAGGTGATAAAAAGAGAACAAATGAAGATAGGATGAAACGTTTTATTTCGGTCGTCTCATAACCTGCGGGTCGGGGCGGGTAAGGAAATTGTCACTTTATTGCAGGGCTGGTTGGGTCATTAAAAAAAAACAAAAACAAAAAAAACATGTATGTTGCAGGGTTCCCACAGGTCCTTAAAAATCCTTAGAAGTTTGTGAATTGGGGGGGTTAAAATATTCATACATAGATACAGGTCATTGAAAAGTGCTTTAATCTATTTTATGCAAGAAGTTTTCTGAAAAAATAAATCCATATTATTCCCTGTGTAGTGTAGGATAATATCATAAAAATTCTAGACTTTTTAAGCACACGTGCTAACTGTTCGCTTTAAATGCTTATATCTTCTGTATGCGAATGTTGATGCTTTAACACATAAAAACGTCTCAGGTTACGTATGTAACTGTTGTTCCCTGAGAAGGGAACAAGACGCTGCGTCTCCCTTGCCATACTTCCTGCATCTCTGTAATGCCGTCTTTGGCAATATTTCAGATACCGATATACTCCCTGTCTTTGTCATTAGGCCTCATCATTAGTTAAATTTGATATACACATTCAGACACACACCTGGAGGCGTCCCCAAAGTGTCACCGCAGTGACGCAGCGTGAGTTCCCTTAAAAGGGAACTGTAACAATGTATCTTAAAAGGTAACACGATGTAATGTTGCTCTCACTTGAAATGTGTCCTTGAATTTGAGCGTATTTGACCTGGAAAGTCCTTGAAAGGTCCTTGAATTTGAAGTTAACTAAGGTGAGGGAACCCTGATGTTGCGTTTAATTCCCTATAGCCTATATTAAATATTTGGAAATGTATATTTTCACATTTTTTTAGCTTCTTTGATAAGGTTATGTCTATTTTAATAGTGGCGGGTCCAGGCGGGTTGTAAAAATAGATACAGTGGTGCGGGGTGGTTTTGGGCGGGCCAAATATTTCATAAAAGCAGGACCCGCGGGTTGAAAAAAACCCAACCTGCGCATCACTAATATTGTATAACTAAGAAGAAACATTTCTGGAAGGCATTAAACTTTTGTGAAAATCATAAAAAATGTTTTCGCTGACTGGAAAAAAATTGAGGGAAATAGTTAAAAAGGGATGCATCGATATATTGGCCTATAATCTGTATCGGCAAAACAGCATTTTTCCCACAATCGGATAACAGACGATTGTTTAAAGCCGATGATCAGGGCAGATTATATCCTGGCAATCAAAAGGAGCAGAAAATGCATCAGAACTCACAGTGTGTGATTATTTGGGTGATGATTTGGCTCACAATGACAACAGAATTGTAGTTTGTACGCTCTTAACTTCAAAGGATTTCATGACTGTAAAAAAACAAGGAGTAAAATGCAAAGTAGTCTGTATCTATCGGTATCTGTAGATGTTATTTCCAAGTATTTGAATATCACCACTAACATTTTGTATCCGTGCATCCCCGACTTTATAATCTTCCACCAAAATGATCATCTAGGCCTTGCAGGGTATTTGTTGATTTTTTAACAAACAGGGTTTATTACCAGAAGGTTGCTAGATTAAGCCCTATAAGAAACAAGCTATCACCCTAATAAATTAACTTAAAAACATGTGGGGATCTTTGTCCCTGTAACAAGTTTGTGGGATCGCTCTGTATCAACATTGATAACACAGGAGGTTTTAAATTGGGGTCTAGGGGGTCCGCAGAAAACTTAAGAGGAAAAATACAAAATTATTTATTAGTTGTTAATCTCTCAGTTCTGACTTCCAGAATTGTTTAAATTTGCTTTGTATTTTTCTAGTGTGTTGTCATTATTATAGTCTCACTCAGTAAGGCAGTATTCCTGTAAAGCTATGAAACAAGATGTGTTGTCAGTACAAATAAATTTATCAGCATAAATACATTTTTCACTTTAGCCAATTATATTTGTTAAAAATAAAAATATATAAATTGATATATTTTAGGTAGGGGCCCCCCGGTAAAATGTTCATCATATTTAAGGTCATCTCTGTGAGAGACTTTCGCTTATTCCTGTTGTTTGATTGACCATCAGTCTGATCTCTCAACTCTGTCTGCTGTCTGAATCCTATCTGTCCCACCTTCATCCTTCTTTACGTTTTCCAAATTTCACAACGTCTGACTTGAACTCATGCTTTGCTTTTATCTGATTTAGTTTTGTATTGTCTTCATTTTTAAGTTGCTTCATTTTAAACATTGCATTTTTGAGTTCTTTCTTATAATTTGTTTTTTCATTGACATGTCATTTCTTTTCCCCATCCTTTTTGTTTCGCCCTCTCTGTCTCTGTGTTTGTGTGTGGTCACAGAGTCAGCTGTGTCTGCCTCTCCACATCCTGGAAGAGAGAGGTTTATCCGAGGTGACCGGGACCGTTCGTGCTCTCTTGGATTTGGCTCCTCCAAAGAACACACCCTCGCCCAACACGACCCCAACCAGTACCAGCACTGTCTCCCCACTCGCTCTGTGAGATTGACACTCAGACTGACCAGTAAACAAAGAAAGCTCCTCCCATCCTCCTATAATCCTATACATTTTAATGACACCTTTCTGTCATAGAAAGACCTTTGAACGGTTCTTTAACGGTAACACTCCTAAACAAACACACTAACCTGGTCTGTGAATACACAACAGCGCTCAGATCACCGCAGGAGATAAACAAACTGAACAGAGACTTCTTTTAACAGTTATTTTACACTTTCATATCTCTTATCTATTATGGGTGGTGTTTAATTTTTAGTTTTTTTGTATTATTGTTATTATTATGAATATTATTATCACAAACTCTCAGGTGATGTGGGTATGAGGCCAAACGCAGCCCTGTCAATGTCTGGCACATATTTCATCACAAAATGAAAAAAAGAAATTTTTGGACCCATACGATTTGTGACATAAAATGTAAATGCAATCTTATTGATCCTAATTTTGGAAACTTGTATCCAGACATTTTCATGAGATTTACACATGCAGGTGATTACTCAATTATCTGAGAGTTAATCTAAAATAAAACTGTTAAGAACTTGTTTGTCCAACTCATGTTTCACCCCAAAATCAAATCAGAAATAATGTTGTAGGACCACTGAGATTTATTTTCAGGATAATGTAACACAAAAATTGTGTAATTCATTACATGTTCTTCTTTTTGTAGTAAAATAGTTTGTTATTTAAATTACAACTTTTTAAGCATCATAGTAGTATCCGCATTGCATGTTTATGCAAAATATATTTTCTATATATTAATTTTGGGGTGAAATGTGATGAGGACGTTTCTGTGAGATTCATACATTTAAATATTAGATCAAGCAAACGGCATGTATGTGACTGAATTACACTAAATAGATTAATGCATGAGAGATACAGACCTGAGATCTGCTCAGCGTTCATGTCTACTTCACAGGAGACAAGCTGGACTTTTATTATGTAGCCACAGGGTTGTGTTGTAATGGACACTATTCGTGCAACAAAACTATTAAAACTTTAAAGTGAGCTCAGACTTTATCGACCATGTAAAATGAAGAGGTATATTAGCAAGGTTTAGCATGACGGGCACAATTTTTTAACTAATATATGTAAAAAAGTTTGAAAGAGAAACACAGTGAATTATTGAATGCAACACTTATATTTTGTATTGCTTTGGGTTTGCAGTCTGTGTGTCACTAAGCTGATGTTGATAGATGGTAAATATGAGCAAACACTAGGGTATTGCTGTTTTTTGTTACAGTTCTTGCATGCAGGGGATTTTGGGTGTTGTTAGTCAGAAATGGGGCGCTGTTTTTATTTTAAATGTTAAAATTGCCTCCTCTGCATGGCTTGCTTATGTTTTGTATGCCAACACGACACATAATATTTCCTCCATGGCCCAGAGCTGAATTTGTGCCTTGAGTCTGAGACCCACAGAAATTATTCACTGTTTTAAACTGTGCCACACGCTGTTAGTTTTCAGATGAATCTGGCATGCCAATCTGAACTTCCAGTTGTGTTTGGTTTTTATTTCAAGCCGAGCATATGACAGTAAAATTCACAAAAACTACACTGTAAAAAATAATACGCTGGAATTACTTAAAAAATATATTGCATCATTTCTGCACCCACTTTTTTTGTAAGTTTTTAAGCCATTGCATAAATTGCTTAAAATTCTATTTAATACTTACTTAAAAAAATGGATGCAAACATTTCATGCTTACGTTTGTTGTAAAAATGGAAAATGCAATAAAAAAAAAATTATGCAAAAATCCAGCCTTTATTTTTTTCAGTGTAGCTGGGTCGAAATCCATTAGGAGAGTTTTGCATTGTGAGTTTATTTAATGATAAATAAACATGTTTGCCTCCCCTATTCCTATCATGCAAAAATAAATTCTCATTTCAGTAATGCAAGAAAATATATATTGTAAATTATTTATTTGTTATTTCTAGAATTTTTTTAAATTAAATGTGACCATTGTATTGCTGTATTTTTTTTTTGCAATGCATTAAAAATATTACAGTGATGAGAATTATTAAGACAAAAACGTCCAACGTGCATATTAGTAATGTGAATTTGGGAGGAAATATGTTTGATTGTCATAAATATAAGTGCAATGTTAATGGTTCTTAAAATAGCTTCATTATTATTTTAATTTTTTGTTTGGGGTAAAAACTATGTGCGTATATTTTTCAAGTACATGCTGTTTTATTTTCTCTGGTTTGTAAGAAAATCCAGCAGCATTTATAACAACAAACCACCTCTTCCTCGTCATCTTTATTGAGACTGAAAAAAATGATAAAAGGCAAAGATTGAGAGTTGAAAAGATTGGAAAACCGAATCATTAAAATGACTTTTTTCACTTGCTGTTTTTAAACAGGAAGTTAAAAGAGGATGAAAAATATATTATTACAACAAAGTTTTGTATAGATATGTTTAGTATGTTTGTTTTTCTCTTTATAAAATAAAGATCTTCGACTATAGGGTGTTTCCCCCAGCAGAAACCATGTGTTTCGTTTTGCAGGGTATGTCTCTGCGTGTCTGTACAGTAAAAAAATACATTCCATACGTTTACAAGTATGTACCATAAAACAAGAGGACTGTACACCTTCAGACAGACGAAACGTTTGCCCTTTTTAGATTTTATTATTTTCACTGCATTTTTGAAAACTTCACAGCAACACTTTTACTGTAATGTTTTTACGTTAGTAAAAGATGGAAGTATTTTCTGGTATGAATATTTGGATTTATTGTGAAATGCATAATAAAAATTGTTCCCATGTCTTCAGTGTTATTGTTTATTTGTTCAGTGACCTCATTATGTCTGATCATGTACAGTATCTTGTATTTGAGTTTTTAGGCTTTTCTTCTGGCCAGTGAGTGCATGGCCAAAGAAACCAGATTGGGAAAGTAAATAAACAGATGAACCAGCTGGGTCAACTGGTTATTGTTGTAAGCAGACCAGCTTAACCACGTATTAGGTTGCGTCATAAGCTGATGCCTGTTCAAAAACCATAACATCTTAACCTGGTTAATGTTTTTAAATGGTCTAAAGCTAAACACCAGCCTGGGGCACCACTAGCAAGTTTTGTCCTTTTGAAAGGGGCTAAGGTTGGGCACTCTATGTGGCCAATATGTGACTACTATTAAAAATGGTCTTTGGGGGGGCCCCACCTGTGACCCTTGACACCACCAAAACAAGGATTAAACAAGCTGTTTTATCAGAAACAGCTGCTCTTCTGAACATTCAAGGTGGGGGATTGAGCTTCTGTTGAGGTGTAAACGTCTTATATTTCTTGGTTATTTTTTATTTTTATAACAAATATACAAATTTCTGTCAAACTTTAGAATATTTAATTGTGAAGAACTTCTTTATGCACATGACAACGTGTGGCTCAACACATGCTGTCTGAAATAGCTCCCTATACCCTTAAACAATGAGTGATTGAGGGGACAGGCATTTTGTAGTGGTGCCCTAAATTATAGTGGACATAAACAAAAGTGTACAACCGATGTGATGTACCCTCAAGCAGCTACTTGCGTGCCAACCAAGTGAACTCCCGCGTCTCGACACAAGATGGCGCCCAGTGTCCGCGCTCGATTTCATTCACTCATTCAAGAGACTGGGTGCATCCCAATTCTCCAATTTAGGGGCTGCGTCCTTCAAAGTCCGTATTTGAAGGCCAATGACGTCACGGGCCGCGATGAAGGCTGTCCCAATTCGAAGGCTCCTTCACATGCAGCCTCCAAATGGATCCTTCAATGCCTTCCCAAGATTCAATGCACGTCTGTGTATTTTTATAATTTTAAAATAAACATTCATAACTATAGTTAAATTTAAGTCTATATTTAGCAAATTAAAGGTCCTTGTCAATATTTTACTATTATAAATGATGTTTTAGTGAGGTGAATTAATTTGATTGCTGCAATTGTGTATGCGTTTTTACTTTTGTATGTTTAAGTTTGGTAAATTTTATATATATTAGTTAAATCTGTATCTTCAATCAAATCAATATGTCATTTAAAAAATGTTTTATATCAAGCCCCATAATAATTTGTAAAAGTCTGAAAGGTCTCAGCTGTCCCTATTAAGGCTGCTTAAAATGAAGCTTTAAAATGAGTCCTTATTTCTCCGCTGTGGTAAGGATAGAACGAATTAAAAAAAATATATTTGATAAATAAATGCGTGTTTCTATCAGAAAAAAGTTTCTTGTCACTTTTTTAGTATTATAAGTTATGTTTTGTATTAATATTATTCAATGTATGTTGCGTACATTTCTATGATTGATTAATTTAATATACGGTTAGTTTTATCTACATCAACATGTCATATTTTCTAAAATAAAATTAATATTTCTCTGGTCCATATTTATATTAACAAGTCAGAAATGTCTTCGCTGTGTCCCGCTGACAGGCACGGTGGGCGCGTACAGCATGTGACGCAACTTATGGGTCCTCCGAAGGCCGTCTTATATTTCCATTCTATTCGTGGGCTTCGGAGGCTGCGACCACAGCTTTTAATCATAATTCGCATTAGTTACGTCACTCTCTCCCGCCAAAATCACTTCAAGGAGACGAGACAACCAATTTCCAAGTAACCACCAAATTAGTTTGATCGTACTAACAACAACCGTTGTGTCAAAGTGGCTTTGGCATGAACTATGGTAACTTAATAGCATTTTGATACGATTGTTTCATCATACAATATGGTAACAGTTGTTATAATAAAGCACTAGGATGTCAGAAGAAAAAGGTGAGTATTTATCTAACTGCTCAGATGTACCCGTTTTGCAAATATTACATTTATTGTATGAAGGTGCATTTTATTTACCGACAAAAAACGTTGTGCCTGGTTTGTAATGTTAATCGCACCTGTATTCTAGTTTTTACTGTCGTTTGTCAACATTTGTAACATGAGGTAGTGATGGAAGAAACCAGGGTTTTCGAAGCTTCGAATCAATTGCTTCAAAAAAAATGATTCACGTTTCGAAGCGTTTGAAACACCTAATATGGCGCCCCCTGTGGTGAAAACATTGTAAGGTTTTTCTAAATATGTTTTTTAAAATACTTATTTAACTAAATTAAGCCATTAATGGTTTCCTTTTCACCTTGATGAAAACAACACGATTAATCAATATTTAATTAAACATTTTCCAACACATGTTTAATTGGGTATATCATCTGCATAAAAGCAACTTATTTTATTTTATTATTGATAAAAATGTGTCCACTGTTCGACAATCACTAACTTGATATGATTTCTTTTATATCTGCCTATCCATATGCATTATGAATGTGCACAGATATCACAGTAATAATTCAGTCAAACAATGGCAGTTTTTAAAACATCTATATTTCTGCTCTTAGTGATTGTGTTTATATTCTTCTCAGATAGTAAAATAATTGAGGGTTTGAGGCTCATTCTGAACAGAGATCAAACAGTCCCTCAATACTGTAGACTTAAACAAAATTGTTCAGAGTTGATTTTATTATTCATTGGACGTACACTTGACTGATTTAGTTTCATTGTAGCACTCCTTTATAATGTTGGTCACGAAATGCATAAGATGTTGGTGTTTTGTTTTCCAACAGCTCTGCGGGAATAGTTTGGGGATTCGTACACAGCTTGATGTAAGTTTCATTTGGGATTATCATTTGACACCTCTACATTTTGATCTAGTAACAAAAAAGACTCGATACACATAACGTCTTGCACCTTAACAAAACTTCAATGAGTTTCTAAGGACTGAGAAACTGTGTAATGAATTTAAGATTGCTTCAAAGAAAAACTGCTGTTTTAAACAAACTTTTGAGTTTATGTGGACGTCCCTAAGTTTGTTCTTCAGTTTGCTGTGTGCTGTATATCTGTTTTGTGTGTTTTATGGACTATTTTGCAATTTGGCCACAATCTTTGAGGAAAGATCTGGGGCTAGTTGTCACATTATTGATGGGATCATAAACAATTAACATAATATAAACACTTGGTTCAGTTTTTCTTTGCCTAAATGTATTCAAGGCAACTTTCATTTCGTTAAACCTGGACCAACTTGCCCAAAACTTATTGAAAACTTTTTAGTTTACCTTTACTGCTATGCAGTAAAGTTTACTTGACACTTGACCTCCAGTGGATGTTGCAATTGTTTGCTCAATAGTGTTTCTAAAACTATATGAAATCTTTATTTCAGGAGAATTTAATTTAAATAAATCGATTAGGTTTCAAGAACTATCGGTTGAGAAAATTGCATTAGTATTGGATTTTTCTGAGATGTAGCCTTTGTGAGAACCTGCCCTATTTTCTGCTCTCATCTGTTTGACTTAGCTTAGTCATTTAGTGAGGGTTTTACCCATTATTTTGGAACCTGCAGAGTCTTTAGCCCTTTTCACACAGAGATTCCAGAAAATACACGGATAATGTGTCCGGGGATTTGTCTCAGGATTGTTGTACAGGGTTCCCAAGGGTCATGGCATTTCTGGAATATCATGGAAGTTTTTATTCAGACATTGAAAGTCAGGATATATATATTGTCCAAGTCATGTAGTATCAAGGATTTTTGTTTGTTGCTTTAAATTTTAGTTTCCATTTCTCAAAATGTAATCTGCTTCTTAACTTGTTGTGACATAAGGAATACTGTTTCCGGTTCCATACCTCTTCTGACTACAATTTAAACAGCTGTTTATTGGCACTGTTAATTAATTTCATGCATTTAAGCTACATTTTTTTAAAGTCATGGTGTACACTACATAATCCAGGTTTACGGCATCCTGGACACAGGTCATGAAAATTCCGTAAACACCAAAGATTGTAAAAAATGATGGACGTATTGTCCGTGACGATCGTTTTTGAAGCTTAAAGTAGGCAGTGCCTGCCGTCGTCATCTTGGCCGCGTGTCACTGCGCATCACTCGTGGATATCCGAAAATGGGTAAAAAGGCGGGACGTGGGTGAAGCTGAAGTGACTGGTTGCTGAAACCACACCTGCCTAGCTCGACTCTAGTGACAACATTGGCTGTTCAATCGTCACCCAAGTGGCCACGCCCCCTCATCGTTGTCATGAAGGGCAAAATAAGCTATACAGACCAAAAACCAATTTTTGTACCAGGCTGTAAACATATTATTTTCTACTATAAAGCTGGCTATTTTAACATGGAGGTCTATGGGAATTGACTTCCTTTTGGAGCCAGCCTCAAGTTTATGGCAGTTGCAGGCACCTTTTTTGAATGATATTCTATGGGCAGGGAGCGTTTGCGCGCTGTTTATGCGCGCCGAACGCCTTGCGGTTTTTGCCGCCGGCCGCAGCACGCGCCTTGGAAGGAACGCTGACGGTACATTCACACGGGGCGTAAGCGTTAACGCTTAACGGAAGGCTTGTCTGAAGCTTGTCTCTGCCTAGGTTATTTGCATAAGGCGATCTGATTGGCTGACGCACGCGTTGCCGCTTGAAAAGTTGAGTAATGTTCAACTTCTGCCGCGAGCAATGGCACTGATGCGGCGCCGACGTATCCACAATTCAGTTCGGCAACGCATGACATCACCCATTAAAAGTGAATGGGAAGCGTTAATGCTGGCACCCCGTGTGAATGCCCGTGAGAGCGGAGAAGTGCCCGACGTCATTCGCGTCTTTCCATTGTCCAATCGAATGAGGGGAGAGGCGGGCCTTACGTTGTGGTGAGGGACATTTACAGTTGCTTTGAAGAACGACTCCACTCGCTCACTCTCTCCTGCGTGTTTGTGGACCTCTCACCCTCAAACAAGGTCAGAGCAAGCGCCCTCTTTTTAAAGTTTCTGCTAATATGACAGTTAACAGCAAAAGAGCGCTCACGCTTCTATATGTGATTGACAAGACAGCTGACTCGGTGGTTGCTTAGCAATATAAAAAGCCGCGTCGCACTGCTCTTTTTAAAAAAAGGCAGTTCGTCACGCCTTGCGTTTCGAAGTGTTTAAAGCGCGGTTGGTGTGATTAGCCCCTTAGGGGTTGTGTACACCAAAACTTTTAAACGTGGCTGAAAACGCCTGGACAATGCTGAATGCCAGCTGTTTTTGAGCTGAGTGCCAGCTTTCTTCAGCTAAGCGCTTTGGTAGCTCTGATACGTCAGCTGTGAGACGGTTGGTTGCTGTGCTACTTGTCCCGCCCCTCCTCCACTGTGATTGGACGGCCGCGTGAGAATTGACATTGACGAGCGGAGCTTTCATTCAAAGTTGAAAATTTTTCAACTCTTGGTGCTCAACGTTGAGTGCGGAAAAAACTCAGTGCGCCGGTTTTCAGCGCGGAAGAAAACCGCTAGCTGCTGGCTTATTTGAAAAACGGCGAGCTTCCATTGGAAACAATTGAAAACAGCGCTGGCCGCGGGCGTAAAAGTTTTGGTGTACACAACCCCTTAGTCACTTCCGTATTGGCTTCATCAGAGAGATCAGGGTGTGACGTGTAATGTAATCGTGCACTTAGTGTAATATTGTTTTCAGTCTGTTTCCAGTTTACTTATATGTTTTAACTGTGAAAGTTGCTGCATTCAAAAACACCTCGGTCACAGAGTTGCATGATGATAATTTTTGGTGATGACTCATGCACCCTCACAATCTTTATGGCATTGTTCCTGCCTTTTGTTTAAACAGGGCGTGTTTGGTCCCCATCCCGGGATCAATCTTGGGATTTTTCAGGGATGTGTATGCATTCATAAGGCAATTTTATGGAAATTCTCTCTCTCTCTCTCTCTCTCTCTCTCTCTCTCTCTCTCTCTCTCTCTCTCTCTCTCTCTCACACACACACACACACACACACACACACACACACACACATTCATCGCTCTTCTGATGGATCATTAGATGGTCCCAGCGCTGTTGAGTCTCTGGCTAAGGTTTCTTAAAAGCTGCAGTGAGCATCATTAGCAGGGTTTCCATCCAAACGTGAAGCAAATCTTTTCAAAATTCGCAAAAAAAATAAAAAATACAAATTAGGTGCGTTTCCATCGAGTTGTTTCTTATGCAATACTTCAAAATGCACATAAAATCAGGGTGATAGAAACCCAGCTATTAAACTCGCAGTAACTGGTTACTGTTACATGCGAACACCCGTAACGGCAACAACAAGTGCTGCCAGACATGCTGTATTTATTAAAGCTGAAGATAAGAAACATGGTTTTATAAATTGTAAATGTAAAGAATCAAGAGATTTTAAATGGATAGTTCACACACAAAATAAAAAATTGTTCATATAAATTATTATCCTGTCATTACAACCTGGCACACTATTGGTTTCGATCTTTTGATTGTCATACAAAGGTTGCGTGGCTTAAATGGATTTTTATTCATGTTTCATTTAATCTTTTTGTCAGTCTCTGTCCTCAATTACTGCTTAAACGTTTGTAATGAACTGTTTCTGTGAAATGAAGCTTTGAGAAAAGATCATAGTCTGATTGTTTTTCTGTATTTGTGTTGTTTGCTATGACAAGCATGGCAACCTTCTAATCCTAAGGCATTAAACATCAGCACGAAACTTGTCCTGCACCATCCGTGCTACAGACATAAATGACACTTAAAACCACATGGATTGTTAAAAACAGGTGTTCTTATCTAAAAAACTCGATTTTGAACTGAAAGATGAGTAAATAGCAGAATACCCATTGGATTAAATTGAAGGAGAGACTATCTAGGGATCAGAATATTTTAGAGACTTGGGTCAATAAGCATCAATCTAACAGCTCCCTTGCTTTTACCTGCGGCTTTTCATCATGGCAGTTTTGCATAAGTTTATCTGCCACACATTTTTCTCAGAAAAGCAAACAAAAAAATCTGTTCAACATTATTGCACGACAACCTGAACAGTCATTAAAGTGCCGTGAAATTAAATGAGCTGTCTGTTTAGTAATTCCTTCGCTCCTTGACTATTAATTTGCTTTATTCCCTGCATTCCCAGCATAATTCATTTTTACCTTATCAGCTTTTCTTCATCATAATGCATAACAGGTTCAATCCGCAGCATTAGCAAACTGGGATTTTATTGGTGAGGGCATTGCTATGTGGTTGCTTACAGATTGCTTGCTATGATATTTTCGTGTCCAGAAATGCATTGGATGCTGCTGAAATGACATTTATAATGTGGTTGTTATTCCGTATCTGTACAATAGAGGTCACTGCAGCGCTACATAACAAATGTGTTCCTGCAGGGTCTTATCAGTCCCAATTGAAAATTATTTTGTTATTATATAATTTTAAAGATAAATATGCATATTACGAAACGCATTACGGATGCATCTACCTTTCATTCATCTTTGTTTTTTCGTTTATCAAATTTACCATTTCCCCTGTAGTCCAATTGCATGATGCCAGCAGGCGTTATGTTCCCAAATAACACACAAAGCTTCATATCTAATTATGAAGTATGGAAATGCAGACAATCTCAATGACTGAATGTTTTGGAAATCCGCCCTTTGGTTTCCAATGATATATCACTCATGAGTTTATAAAGTCAGTAATGTCTCTGTCTCTTCTATAGGAGGATTATACAAACAGACGGAGGAATCTGTATTAAAGACCCCAGGCACACACAGATACCCGGACACATGCTGACACTTGCGGAGAAAACAAACATCATAACAAGACAACAGATGCCATCCAGCAGGTATCAATGCATTTCACCCCGTGTATTTTCTTAATACACGTTCATCGTACATAATTCATCAGTTCATGTGATCCAATAACAGACACGTCTAGGCCCGAAATAAAATTAACCAGTAGTCATTTGTGAGCATTGGATACTGTTTAAGGTGTTTCTGAAATCTTTGATATGGTTAATAGAGGTTGTGACTATATGGCAAATAATGAGTCACTAAATGCATTATCAGCGGGTTTCCTGGCTCAAAACAAAGTGGTACTATGCTTATATCACATTTTATATGCAACATATTTTATTTTCAAAAAATGACAATTTATTTTATTTATAATAACAATTTTTCCTGCCTTTATTGATTAATATAATAAACAAAAATGGTAACACTTTACTTGAAGGGGTGTTCATAAGACTGACATGACACCTTCATAATCATGACATGACACGTGCCATGAACACAAAGGAGATTTTATGAACTTTTATGACAACTGTAAGTGTCATTCGTTATTTTTAATGCAGAGATGACATTGTTTGAGATGTCTTTGTTATGACAACTTGACATTAACCAATACATCATAACTTGTCATGACAATTTGACATTACCAAGACAACATAACTGACCACTTTTTACAGTAAAACAGTAATGGATTTTTCATTAAAATGTCATTAAGTCTTAATACTCTGCCAAATATTTTTATAACAATGTTGTGGAAATTCTTTAGTTCATAAAGTTTTTTCCAAGTTTCCTCCATGATAAAATCAGTCATTCAATAATAATAATAATAATAATAATAATAATAATAATAATTAAAATTAACAAAATTATCTTTTATTGCATTTGGATATTGCACCTAAAATTAAATGAAAACAGTTTAATATTGGGCTAAGCTATGCAGCGTTGGGTCCATATGACTGGAAAACAGTTAATTAAAGTGAATAAATATATTTTTTAGTTTAACTTAGAAATAACTCTGTGTGAGGAAGAACAAGTTCTGTATGTATTGTGCACATATATAAAGTTAAATATAGTCTTTTGACATGTCTGTTGCATTTTATTAAGGTATTTAAAATTATTTGACATAGTATTAACACTTTTATCACATTTAAATGATAAAATACCTGTCAAGTATCCCGTTTTGGCCGGGAAAGTCCCGTATTTTACCCTTCTTTCCCGCCGTCCTCCCGTATTAGTATTTTCCCGTAAATCTCCCGTATTTTAACCTGCGTTATTACAAAAATAATAATGCCCGGGCGGAGTAATAAAAAAACATTCCCAATCCCAGATCGCTAAAGATCCACTAATTCCGCTAATCCACTTCGTGTTTTCCCACCCGCTCCGCAGCATCTCTGTGTGCACTCTCTGCCTGGAGAGCGAAGACGACAGTTTCTGTCTGAAGTTTGTTGCATTAACAGGTAGATTTATTACATAATATATCAGTTGTTAAACCGCAGAATTACTAATTTGGAAGTTTGTTTATGTATTTCTTTGGTTAATGATTTGCTGTCGGTGTTCTAAAAGTGCTAACAAGTTAGCAAGCAAACAGCAACAAAATATCCAGATTATTATCGTTACAATGCATTAAATGTTCCCGGTCAGATCTAAGTTAACATAAACACTACATTTGCTGTTGTTGGCACACTTTGTAGACAAAAAATACCAAAAACACCAATGGCTTCACAAAATAAAGACAGAGAACGGAAAGAGAGGCTGCTAAAGGCAGTTCAACATTGCAAAAATTAATTCAAAGCTCCATCAAGCCAGCAGGTAAATCATATTGAATATCTATTGTCACACTTTAATTCTTGTTATTATATTTTCCCATTATAATCACTTGTAATCACTTGTCTAAATTGATGCTAGTAATATAGTAACACATCATTTATTTATAATACTTTATTAAAACCATACTAATAGTACCACCCCCTGTAGTGCCCTTTTTGGTTTGGGCCACTTCCCCCTCTAGCATTTTCATTTTCTAAATGACTGTTCTCATTACAAAGAAACGTGAATGGTTTATAAATAATTTTGGCATTAAGGTATAATGCAAAAGAAGTTAAAATAAGGCTTTTCAAACTAATGCCAGTGGGTTTTGTACAGATGCAAATTTGTGTGTATAGTATGTACAGTATGAGTGTGACTTAAGAAATGTAGTTTTCACAGAGCTGTGTGTTTCACTAGTTTTCTTGCTAATGAATTAGTTTGTTTAGTTAATTTTAACACAATTATCAGCACTAAGGTTTAAAAAATATTATCCGGCCCTCACTAGTCTTAAAATGTAAGGAATACTGGAGCTTGTTTGGGTTGGTGGTGGGACTGTTCGCGGTGGGCGCCGGAAAATTTCCCTTATTTTCAAATCCAAAACTTGACAGGTATGGCTTGGTAGTTTCTTAAGTTTGATAATTGAATCTGCTATGTCATGTTTATGACAGATTTATGACAAGTTATGATGTATTGGTTTATATCAAGTTGTCATAACAAAGATATCTCTTTGCATTAAAAATGACATAATTGAACAAATGACACTTAATGACAGTCATAAATGTGCATAAAGGGTGTGTCGTGATTATGAAGGTGTCATGTCAGTCTTATGAACACCCCTTCAAGTAAAGTGTTACCCAAAAATGTTCTGTAATTTTTTGTTTGATCTACTAGTGTTATATTTAATAATCATATAAAGTCCTTATGTTTTAGTCTACTATTGCTGAATTGGGTTAAACTAGCACCTCTGCCTTCTATCATTGCTTTTATATGAATGCATCACCTCATGCCAGTCAAAACGACAGTTCATAAATAATTTGCATTATTTGTGCTATTATTTGTGTGGAGATGGCTCTTTCACATCCTCCGTTATGTTGTTCACTCACTGATCTCCGATGACATTCACTAAGATTTGATTGATTCGCTTGCTGACCGTTCATTAAAACGAATTGGTTTGTAAAGATTCATTAGTTTTCGAGTCATTACTAGTCATGTAGTAAATGCGCGATTGCGATGTTGAACCACCAAACATTTTCATGCCGGAAACATTACTGCATCAGCTTGTGTCTGTCTGTATTGATTTACCTGCACAACATTCAGGAAATATAGCTAATATAGCACCTGGGAATGCTCCGATCAGGATTTTTCCAGTTGATACCGAGTACCGATTTCTTGTATTCATAATTAGACGATACCAATGCCCGATACTGATTCTTCAAGCTGATATGCAAGCTTTTTTATCACTGTAACTGTTAGTTTTTTTCTATATGAAGTAATACCACAAATGTTGCCTTTGTTATATTGCTTGCAGTACTTAGGTAGTCTATATTATTGTTTTAATAGAGAAGCAAATCATTTGCAGACCTCATAAATTGAATAAGATCTCGTAATTAAATATGCCTTTACAAAGGTTTATGCCTGTTAAAAGTAATGAAAACACTTCACAAACTTCACTGTTTCAATTAAATATACACTGATTCTTATAAAGTAAGAATAGCAGAGAGTGATTTTTCTCTTTATTATTGACAAATGAATAAGGTTACTGTAGACGCGAGAGAGATGACTCAATGACAGTCTGTGTGTGCGTCAGGTGTATGCGGACAAGAGCAGCTGCGAGTAAAATAAAAGTTTAAACCATAAAAACTTTAAAACGCATGCATATAATAAACATTTTGAATATGAAAATGAAGATGGAATGTCCGCGATAGATATGTTGTATACGCTGTTTGATGGGGTTGTGAAGACTCGACGTCATCACGCTCATGGACTGTAAAAAAGATGGACGTATGCTGCGTCCGAAACCGCCTACTTCATACTATATAGTAAGCGAAATGCAGTAGGCGAGGCGAGTAGTATGTCAGAATACATAGTATTCGAAAAACAGTATGCGAAAAGTACCCAGATGACCTACTACTTCCGGTTAGATTTTGCAGTGTTTTGCATACGATGGTCACTTCACTATCCCATGATGCCCTTGGAGAGGAGTTATCCAACGAAGAAGAAGAGGCATGCCGCTGTTTTCGCGCTGGAATGACATGACGTGATGACGACGTATGTCACTTGATGTAGCAACATGGCGGATGTAGTACGTCCGAATCTCATTCATACTACCAGGATTCATACTATACAGTACCTACTGTTTTAACTTCATCTTATTCAGTACCTACTATACAGTATGCGGTTTCGGACGCAGCCGTAGTGTCCGTGACATCACCCGTAGGTTTCTGAAGATCGTTTTTGGCCCTGTCCCAAATGGCACACTCTGGACTTGTGGTTCTCCTCAGAGTCCACACTTTGATGACATCATGTAGTGCAGACTTTAGGGACCCTTGATGCGAGTCCACGTGGTTGCACCGGAGTTGTATTTTGGGACAGACTCGAGCGTCAAGCTGGAAATATGAAGAGAAATTGCCTGTCAGTGTGAACTACTCCCTTCCGTCATTTGACTGGTCTGATTGCTCTTTCGAAAGGACTTCTGGGTTGGTAAAGTGCGCGAATCCTGCTGCAGTGCGGGTTTCGCCAAAGACCGCATCAAGGGCGCGCAGATGAAAACACTTCGAAGTGTAAAAATGACAGATGGGACACCCTAAGGACTCGTAGACTAAGCGTGCACACGCAATTTAAGGCCACGAGACTGAAAGTCCACATGAAGTGCGTATTTGGGACAGGGCCTTTTAAGCCAATAGTAGGCGCTGCCTGCTGGCGCCATCTTGCCGTCAGGGTGCATCAATCGCGGATATCTGAAAATGGGTAAAGGGGCGGGATGTGGGTGAAGCTGAGGTGGCTGGTTGCTGAAACCACGCCCGCCTAGCTCGATTTTAGTGACAGCAGTGGCAGTTCACCCGTCACTCAAGTGGTCACGCCCTTAATTATGCAGAACTTTAAGGCTTAATATATTTTAAACGGATGAGTTACAAAAAAAATCACCCCATCACAGTTGTCATGAAGGGCAAAATTAGCTATATAGACAAAAAAACGATTTTTGTACAAGGCTGTAAACACATGATTTTCTACTGTAAAGTTGGCCATTTTAACATGGGGGTCTATGGGAATTGACTCTCTTTTGGAGCCAGCAGTTTAATTGCAGTTTAGGTCACTTCCGTATTGGCTTTATCCTCGGTCGCGCTGCATTTTAAGACCGGGGCGCACCCTCATAGAAAATTAACATATCTCTGTAAAGGCACAGAAGAGAAATCCAAATTTGCAGGCCGGGTTGTAAAAATGCTCACACTAGCTAAAGATGGTCTCAAATTACATCCACATTCAGAAGCCCTATAGTGACAAAAGTAAATAAAATCATTGATTCATGAGATCGGCAAATTCAGCAAGTATTTAAAGTGGCCATGAAACGGAAGTATCAATTGCCTAATTTTCCCCGTGGTGACTTGTATCCGAGTAAAAGCGGCCTCTGAAATGAAATAAGGCAGGGCTGGATTTGAATTTGTCCATCGAGATCTGATTGGATCATTTGAAGTTGGGTCGTGTTGCTAATTGCTAATCGCAGCGATATTCTCCCGGACCCCGCCCACCTGCCATACATTATGACCGGAAGTAAAGAGAGATTGTTTTTAGGAGGGGAGGAGATTTGCATTTTTGATTAAAGATTATTTTTTTAAATTAATGAAGCTCACAGATAAATCATTTGTAAAAAAAACACAATATTACAAAACAAATTACAGTTTTTTATTTTACTTTCATTGCGACTTTAATGCTGATCGATAGTTCTTCTTTGAAAAGTTTAGTCTGCGCCTCACTGTGCTCACAACAAAACAGTGCCACCATAGTGGCGTAAGGCCACATGACAAAGAAACCTGGCAAGAGCAAGATGCGGCACGAAATTTGGTTGAGGCGGCAACCTCCAAAATCTCTATGCCGGAAAAACACTTATTATGAAAGACAAGTGATACGGCCTACAGTTGCATAAGAAGAGCATCCATGATAACCGCTTACTGGGAACTGAGCCATAATGTGATTTCTCCGGTTTGAAAACTAACTTTCTCCTCACAGAATCAAAAATTACACTTTGATAAAACTGGAGTTCTTCTAGTGTTTGTCAGACATTCACTCAGACTGCCTTTGTTTCTGTCTATCTTTCTTTCATTATCCTTGCAGTTGGACGGGAAAGATAAATCCTTGTTTTATTTTTACACTCACATGTGTTTTAGGCTGCTGTAAATGTAGGAGCACAGAACCGGGCTACTTAATTCTGGAAAGCTCATGGGCTATGAAGCAGGTTCCTATACCTTTCTTTTATATTAATGAGTCAATACCAGGCGACCGGGGCTGTGAAGAAAATTTTATGTCACTGTATATATCATTATATATTTATTTTCTGTTTTAGTTTGGCAAACTAGAAGATTATTTACAATGACATTATTCAGAAACCGTAAACAATGTAGTGCCACGCACGTCAAAGCTTAACCGATCCCATTATCATTAATAAAGCTGAAAGCCAGTAAATGACAGTTTGTACAATATAATATAGTTTTCGGCTTGGTGCTCGACATTTTTTCCTTAATTGCAACGTGCTTGTACCGTGGTATCTGCAGTACGCTTACGGGGTGTGCACACCAAAGCTTATAAACGCAGCTAAAAAAAATGCCAGGCGGACACAGACTGCCAACTTTTTTCAGCTGAGCGCTTTGATTGCTGTGATACTTCTGCTTTGTTTATCAGTTGTTGAACGATGCGCCGGTTGGTTGTTGTGATATTTGTCTCGCCCCTCCTCCACTGTGATTGGACGGCCAAGTGAGCGTGACAAGCTGAGCTTTTTACCCAAAGTTGAATATTTTTCAACTCTCGGCATTCACATTTAGCGCATTTAGCGCTGGCGCTCAGCGTGGAAAAAACAACATGATCTCACAAAGTTCCGTGGTAGTGTCACGGAATATTTTACTCATTTATCCGTGTCATTGTCATGGATCTCTGCATTTTTCCATATCCGTACCACAGACTTTCTTTTCCGTGTCAGTTTCACATATTGGTTACTCAATTGTTTTTCCTATTTTTAAACCATTGTCGCTTGGGTTTGGTGTTAGATTTGGAGTTTGGGTTAGGATGTCACTTTGGTTTATAAAAAAAAAAATAATGGATTTTTAAACAATTGTTGCCTGACGTTAGGGTAAGATTTGGGTTTGGGTTAGGATGTCATTTTATGTAACAGAAAGTTTTTCTAACCCCAAACCCAAGCGAAACTGGTAAGGAAATAGGAAAAAACAATGGAGTAGCCAATACGTGAAAATGACACGGAAAAGAAAGTCTGTGGTACGGACACAGAAAAATGTGGATATATGTGTCAATGACATGGATAAATGAGCAAAATATTTTGTGACTATCAAAATATCATTCACACAGACCTTTGGTCCCAGAAAATACCCGTAAAATTGCCAGACAAGCTTTTGTGTGAACGCAAACACATCCCATAAATGTTCTGGGATCGTTGCTGGAAAGAGGAGCTAGTAAGATACCCGGAAAACCCTCTGTGTAAACAAGACGTCCAAACAATGCCGTAATGGGCGTGTCGGAGTGAGGACGTGCCCGTCATCGCAACAAAAGTTATGATTCAGCTCTTTAAAACGAGAGATTTACATGCAGATCAACATTCATGACGAGAAATGTCGCAAACTAGACTGAAGCAGTTATCAGGAAATGATAAATGAGATGCATAAACAATACTGTAAGGGGCGTGCCGTAGTGAGGACGTTTCATGGCAACATGAAGTTATGGTTCAACTCTTTAAAAAGAGAGATTTACATGCAAATCAACATTCACAACGAGAAATGTCAGCAAACTGGTCTGAAGGGGCTTAACACAGAAATCTGTGAGATCAGGTTGGGAAAAATGCCAGCTGCTGGCTTTTTTGAAAAGTGCCGCGCTTCCATTGGAAACAACTGAAAACATACGGTGGCCGCCGGTGTGCATGCACGCTTCCAGCAGGGACCTAACCATGAATTACATCTCTTTTGGTAATCTCACCAACCCTTTATAAGTTCATGGGTGTACTTCATTTAAACCCCAAACCCTTGGGTTTCCAGGCCAGTTTTTATTCAACAGCCTCTACATCCACATGATTTGTTTGTCTTATAAACAAAGGCTGGGAAGAGGTTTTCACCCTGTTGCAGTCTCCTTATGTGATGGTTACTTAGCAACAGCAAGATCTATAACTTCAGACTTCAGATGTATGTGACATTCCTGCATCAAAGTGGCAATGCCAACAAGACAAAGATTGTAAATATCTTAGTATAGCTAATCTACAGTGACACATGTGGTTCGTATGACCCGCTTCACTGGCCTCCGCTGCCATATCGCAATAAATTGTCAGTTTAAATAAAACTGCAGCACACAGTGCTCTATATATATATATGCATGAGTGCAGCATTTGTACTTTTTAAGAGTATACACTTTACAGCTAATGCTTTCTATGGTATTAAGGAGGTGAGTGAATTAGGACAAAATGTTTAATTTGTGGGTAAACTATTGATATAACCAAACTCTTAATTGCTGTTGGGTACCCAAAACAATCAACTTAAGGTAAAAAAATTTTGTTTAAGTCCCATGCTGTGATGTTTTTAATTTGAATTGAATGCAGTAATTTGATGAAATAAATTTGGAGTCGAATACCAGCATGGAGTCAGATCGTGTGGGATTTAATGCCCTTCTGAAATCCAGCACATTTATCTGGAGGAGGCCGAAGGTCCAGTTCATCCTCAAGAGCATCTTCACAAATCAAATTATTATTGCTGTAAGTTTTTATAGTAACATTAACCAACAGCAAATTGCCGCATTAACAAAACTGGCAAAGAGTTTTCGATTTCAAAGCAAGTCTCTAAAGTGATCTTTGCATGACCTCTTCTGCATTTCCTCATCTTGTCTTCTACTTCCTTTGTTTACCCGCTGAGCACTGCACCTCTTGCTCTTCTCTTCTGAACATTCAACCTGAAGAGATAAAAGCAAGTGAGGAGCCAATCAAAGCATCTTTCAAGAACACAAACACAGACACCCAGGCAGCAGACAGACGGGGTCATTTTCTCTGTCTGTCTGTCTGTCTGTCTATCAGGCAGATTGGTGTCCCAGCTGTGAATCTAATCCACACAGCAGCTCATTTAGCAAAGCAAATAGTCAGCAGACTAGTTTGTGACTCTGTTGGTGCTTTTCCATTGCATAGTACCCCACGGTTTGGGTCGGGTCAGCTTACTTGTTGTCTTCTGTTCTCTGCTATAAGTTCCCCAACTCCATTTTAGTGATGAAAAACATCCACAGGTTGTGAATCAGGAGCACCATACCAATTTTTGTCAGACTTGCTGTTTGTGGCGGTACATTCGTGATGCGCATGACCGCATATATGCTTAAATGCAACTTAAATGAGGCTCAGCGGAGCGCGTCCACTGACGCCACGGGTGTTTGTACAGAAACTTGAGACAGTCATGTGAGACACGATGTATAAACATCTATTTGTGGTGGTTAGTTTTAAATTTGTGGCAGATTGAGAAATAAATGAATGTATGGGAATGTACAACGAAGGTCTCACTATGATGTCACAGCAGTGGGCAGCGCAAATATAACGAAATGTCTATAATCCCTCCCACTCCGAAGTGTACTAAACTCGATGGAAAAGCTAACCAAAGTGAGGTGGGCTGACCCGACCTGACCCAAACCGTTTGGTTGTGATGGTTATTTAAACAATGGATGTTGGTTGGGTGTTCTGTTTAGCCCATTTCAGACATTGATTACAGAAAATACATGGAAAATGCGTCCGGGATCATTTGGTTTTTGGTTCATTCACACTGCCAATCAGTGCCGGTCTTTCCTATACGCAAAGTACGCAATTTGCATAGGGCCCCGCACCACTAGAGGGCCCCCTTGATCTCAGAATTATTTAAAACCATTATATCAAAGAAAAATTATTATTATGTTTAATGAAAACAAGACGCTATAATTTAAATAATTTGCAAACTTCCGAATTTGTGCGGGTTTTTAAAAATACTTAATGATTTCTTAAATCACTGATATGTACTCGGACAACATGCAGGCAGTTTCTCAATCCGAAGGCTGCAGCCTTCAGAGGTCACATTTGTAGGCTGCATATGCGTCATAAAAACGTATTTTAGAATATTAACAATTATAATGTTGACTATTATTCTTAGTTAATGGTTAATTGTTATATTATGCTTATGACTTGCAAATGAAATGCTTATTTAACTTAAATAAATCAGGCTTGATGACGTATGCAGCGCGCATATGCGACATGATCCGGAGGTTGCAGCCTTCAAATTTAGAAACGGCCGCGTGCATGACGCAGAAGAGTGATTTGGTAACGATGCGCATATTATATGCCCACCAGGCACGTGCACAGATAGGGCTCAACCTGTGCAGAACACATGCCCTTTTTGTCCTTACACTCCGAAGTGCCCTTTTTTGGAGGTGTTTTATTATTATTATTTTATATATATAATTAATGCTATTGTTAAACATTTACGTCTGTCTGTGTGTTTTACAAATATATTTAACAAATAAAATTATTAAAAAACGTAATATTTTTGGATCCGCTCAAACTGTCTGTCAAACATCTTAACTCCGCCCCCTGAGTGCAGCGAGCTGAAGTTCCACAGCAGTCAGAGGCAGCGGAACGTCTTGCAACGGTAAATAAGTATCTTGTTGTTTGAGTACAATGCTGTCTCATTACGAAAGAAACACTAGTATGTATATAACGGCGCATGTTTTATAATTTTGAGCAGAGCCGAATTATCCATAGACGGGATTGGTCGAGTGGGCAATCAGGGGGCACTAAGGGCTCCAAACTGCGACCAAATTGAGTTTTTGACAAAGCGCAAGCAGTTTTTAAACAAGTGTTCACCCATGTGAAGGGCACCCGTGACAACAATACGGAATGCACGGTCGGGTTTTTACTGCTTTTTTAGCATGACGCGTCTCAATCGTTAAACTAAAGTCAACACATCTCACGCGAGAAGACGCGCCCGCGCGGGTAAATGTCTAGCCTACATTAACACCAAAAACATATCAGATTAGAAAGGTCTTAGACATCAGATGCCCAGTTAGGAAAACTGGATAGAGACGAAAAACGTGTAAAGGATACAAGTATGTACATTATATTGCCCTGTCACTCATTACAGTATGCAATCTGGATATAATTTATTGTATATGCATGTATCTTATGCCTTGAATTAGTCAAGGGAGTTGTATGATTATTTGGTTCATAACTTTTTATTCTGAAATCAACTGCATAGAGTTAAGTCTACTTAGTATTTAGTATATTTTTCAGTAATGCATGTTATTTGCACCTTCAAAAGACCAAGGTTCCTGGTCCTTTTTGCCAGGTAGGCAGAGATACATGTTGAATATGCTAATGGTATGGCTATAGTATAGTATAATCTCCTATTTTGATCTTTAATCTCCTATTTCCCCCTCTTCTCAATCACATACATAAACATGTTAAACAAATAATAAAAATTAGCTAATAAAACAAACAGAATACCTTTTTTTTCTTCAAACATATTTTAATGTAACTTTATGTAAGCAGAGGAAAAAATTAAAATTAATATATTCTACAATTAAATAAGAGCGAGTTCACAAGAGCACTTCACAAACACATGACTACAAATAGGCCTAATACAGACAAACACCCAGGATGTAAATTGTTAAAGCCAACTTACAAGGGCAGATATCGTTTGCACTGTATAATGCCAAGCTATCATAAAATGTCATTTTTCATTCATTAATAGTGCTTTTTTTCAATCATTAATAGCGAATAAATATAAAGCTATTAAGATGATTATTAAGTGATATTTATTTGGAGGGCGTGCCCTTTTTCAGTTTCAGCACATGCCCCTCAAAAGGTCTGTGCACGGCCCTGATGCCCACCATTGATTTAAAACAAAGACAAAGCTATCCGTCTGGAGCAGAATAAAGGGAAAAAAACGTGAAGCAAGGGAACAAGATAAAGGATTTGCGCGAGCAGATTAAGTCAATGTAAAGACACGCGTCTTAGCATGGGGCGATTCAAATGACGCGAATTGGGTGACACAATTGCCGCGAAAACACGCGCTTTTTCCTTTGAACTTCAAGAACGCGCTCTCGTGCAGGATAATTTGACGAGAGAGAGAGAGAGAGAGAGAGAGAGAGAGAGAGAGAGAGAGAGAGAGAGAGAGAGAGAGAGAGAGAGAGAGAGAGAGAGAGAGAGAGAGAGAGAGAGAGAGAGAGAGAGAGAGAGAGAGAGAGAGAGAGAGAGAGAGAGAGAGAGAGAGAGAGAGAGAGAGAGAGAGAGAGAGAGAGAGAGAGAGAGAGAGAGAGAGAGAGAGAGAGAGAGAGAGAGAGAGAGAGAGAGAGAGAGAGAGAGAGGTAAGAATGGTGCCCACGTCGAGAAAACTTAATAGAAGACTTGAAATTTGTAAAGGATTAAAGTATATGTCACTCGTTTAATTACAGTATGTTAACTGGATAACACTGGATATAACTCATTGTATAGATAATAAAATAATGTATTTTGATTACACAAATCAAACCTAACTATATGATTGTAGCTGCTGACCAGCATAGGGAATCTCTATGGCTAATTTCTAAGACATGTTGATG
The DNA here is from genome assembly GCA_025389145.1 of Misgurnus mizolepis. Lineage (NCBI taxonomy): Eukaryota > Metazoa > Chordata > Actinopteri > Cypriniformes > Cobitidae > Misgurnus > Misgurnus mizolepis. The sequence continues at coordinate 25,680,800 of JAIFKI010000025.1, read as the reverse complement.
ATACAGTACTGTGTGTTGTACCTTATCTTGTTAATTGAGTCTTTTTGGGCATCTTATGCCTAGAATTATTCAAGGAGATTGATTCTTTTAACTTCCTTTAAAGTTTGATCAGTTGTGCATAATGACATGTGCAACAAATGGATATAGGGTGTCAAACTCATAGATTTGCAATATTTAAAATCAGACACTATTTTTAAAATATTTGGGGTCAACCTCTGTGACAGCTTTAAAGGGACACTTCACCCATTTGCATTAAGCTTTGTATAGTTAGAACTCCAGTCATGTTTTTGAATGCTCGTGCATCATTTCCTCAGTTGCCGCTGAGACTGGAGAAATACAGATTTCAGTGTTGCACATCCTTCTTTCAATGATGTAAAAATCATCATTTTGCATCATTGAAAGAAGGAAGTGCAATGTCTTTGTTGAGGGAATGAGACTACAAACACCCCTTTTCTCTGTCAAATAGGCACCAAATTCTAAATGTATGTTACATTTCGACTACAAATATAACACTTTCAATAAAGATTAATGTTTCTACGGGTGAAATGCTCTTTTAAAGCTGAAACTTATCAAATCCTATCAGAGGTCCAGAATGTCATTGAAACACACCAGTGGCTTTGCTGTCATCAGTATTAAACATGTTACCCCTCGAAGTACCCCCCCCCACAGAGCCCCCCCCCCCACATAACAAATCCCAATTTAACCCCTGTGTATTAACAGTATGTATTTATATGTAATTTAATTTGATTCATTACATTCATTTAGATCAGGTTAATTTTTTAGTGCTTCTCACAACACATTTTAAATCAAAACAACTTATCAGCAAATACATGTTTCATGTTATAATCAGCAAGTTTATCAGTCAGGGTTTCAAAGTAATGTGCATATGGGAATATTATACAGCTATAAGATAATACACTATGTGGTTAGTTAACAACTAACTAACAGCAACATTGACTGGGTTTTACCCAGATAGCACAGGTACGTCTGTGAGATGTCTGGTAAAGATCTGGAGATCTGGAATACATCTGGTGTGTAAAAACATCTTATAAAGGAAAAGAGCTGCTTTACATACATTCTAAATCAAAAACGTCTTGCAGACATCTTCAATATGTCTATATGACATCTTTTAGGAGACGTCTCACAGACGTATTGCAGATGAGAAAACAATTTAAATAAGACATCTTGCAGATGTAAACGCAGACATCAAATAGACGTCTCCGAGATGTATGTGTGCTATGCTATAAGGGTCTGAATGCACTGACAGAGGGCCCCTCACAAAGCTTTGCTTAGGGCCCCCCAGCATCTAGGACCGGCACTGCTGCCAATGATTTTCCAGAATTTGTGTGTGCATAAAAATACCATAAAGAGACGTGAGAAATTTGAAGTCTTGCACTTGGTAGGTTTTTTCCAAAGCGTTGCTAATTATCTTTGATTTCTCTCTCTTGATACAACGCATATGCATTTTAAGTCATGCTGGTGATTGATCTCAGCTTTAGCTTGGATAGTGATGAGCTCCCTGATCTCTACTTAAGTCCAGTTTGCCGACATTTCTCATCGTAAATGTTGATCTCCGTTTAAATCCCTGTGCCAAAGAGCTGAAGGGCTAGGGCTGGGTATCGATTCAGATGTTCCAGATCGATCGATTCGATTTCGATTCACAAGCCATCAAATCGATTCGATTTCGATTCTCAATTAGATTCCGATTCTTGTGCCGATTTTTATACTCGATTTTCGCTTCAACTAAATAAATATAGATTATATTATATTAGATAACATCTCCTTGGTAACATCGCGCAAGGAAAAAAAGAGGATGACATCTAGTGGTGAAGACTAGTATTTAGATTAACGTTAATCTTACGTTCAATGTTTGCAGAAATAAATATGGGAAACAAATCGATTCCTGGGCTTTAAGAATGGATTTTGAATCAACGTAAAAAAAACAATTAATCGAAAAATCGCTTTTTTTCCAGCCCTACTTTCAACATTGTTTCTGCCACTTGTTCACACAGAATGTTCTCCGTTAATGTTACGGCATCGTTATTAGGTCCTCTTTACGGGACCGATCCCAGAACATTTACAGGATGTGTTTGTATTCGCACAGAAGCCTCTCTGCCAATTTTACAGAATTTTTTGGGGACCAAAGTGCTGTGTGAATGGGGTATCTGTCTGAGTTTTTAGCTAACATTGATTCAGATATGTTTCTTACTGGCTTATAGTCTAGCTAACTACTTTTTAAAATGGTGCTTGGCAGTACTTCAAAAGTAATGTAATTTTTGCATCATTAACCTTACTGATTGCAAAAATAATTCCCATGTGCTCCTCCTGTTGGCCTACCCCTGACTCATACGATTGTCGAGATTTAAGACTGGAGACTTAAACGGAGCAATGATTTGAAAGCTTAACTGAGTCATACTGTTTAGGGGAATCAACCTACAATAACTTTATTTGGAAAACTAATAGCAAAGTAGAATCCAAATACTGCAAATAAGTTAAAATATAACCTTAAGTAGAGCAATTGTTTGCAGTGTTAATAATGGTCTGTATTTCTGCAGCTTCGACTTTAGGCGTTTCACCTCTAGATTGTCTTAAACTGACCTTTAAGTGATGTGTGCACTGTCAGTGTATGCAAATGAATGCTAATGTTAATGAATATTCATACTTTAATTCATGCAGCACCTGCTGTGCTGTAGAGGCTTTGGCCCGCCTTGTCCAGCCATACTGGATTTTCTTGGTATGTTTTATACTTATGACATTACAGGTGAATAAAGAGACCGTGTTGAAGAATATTTATGTATTAATCGCTATTTTGTTGCAAATGTGCGAACGACTTGAAATGAAACTTAAACAACAACCTCCCCACATCCAATATTATAGACTAAGTTTTATGTTGAGGATGATTTTGCGGTGAAAATCTACGTTTTTAGTCAAACTTCATGACGTTTTCAGTCATGACGATGTAATTTTTACTTTTTCCCAACCATTGACGAGTTATCTCGTCAATTAAGATAAACATTTGCATAAAAAAGTGTTTCTGAGGAATGTTTGTTAATCCGCACTTACCCAATGTATAAAAAAAAAATACTTAAGCCAAAAAGGTTATTTACTAATTTTAAACGGTATGTATGTTTTGATAATCGTTCTGAACAAAATTCTCTTTCAAAAAAATGCTATTATTTTAGCTTTTTGCAAAAAAAAATTATAAAGAAAAATACCCATGTTTAAAAGTTTATAAGCAGAGAAAAAAATATAGATAGGATGAAATGTTTTCCTCTTTTGTTTGTTTATTGTTCGTTTGAAAGCAGAGGGTTTGTTCTTTCATTTGATATATTTGTATGTTTATATATTTTTAGAAGAAATTTTTTCTGGAAGGCAATTTGTAAAACATTTTTGAAAATCACAAAATTTTTTTCAAAAAATGGCTGGCGGGAATGAGTTAATTAACCTCTTTTTATTTATTTTATTTTTATTGCAGTATGCATGCAGGGCAAGAGGAATATTTATCTAATGTGGAGTAATGTGAAGAAATCAGAAATCATAATTAATTTGTGCTTTTTTTAATAATTACACATCGTTTTCTTTCATGAGATATTTACTGTTTTAAATACTTTTTTAAATAGTAAAGAGTATTGACAATACAGTAGGCTATACTGTATCAAATATCCAGTATGAAAAATATTAAAAGCCCGCATGTTCCAAAATTTTCTGCAGTTGGATATGTACGATATTGAAAGGATACGCTTAATTACTTATTTTTTAAGGGATTGATTTGCGATAACCAAATAATGTGATATACAATATGTACTATGATAAATCCTTTAAATTTGTACATTTATTGAAATTACATAAAAAATTATATTTAAAAACTGAAAATTATATAACCAACATACGTTTTACTTTCTCTGTTACACCGGTCTCTATGCTATAGACATCAAACTCAGATGCGTCATGCCCATTCAAACTGAGGGGGCGCTTGTCCATTAATGTGTTACTTGTCTTTTAATCTGTTTAATATGCAAAATATGATTAATTCTGTGCTGCAACTTTGTCACTTTTTAGAGATTTGTGCCGTTTTGTTCATGATCGTGTTTTGATCATGTTACATTTCTTTATTCTGGCGGCAGGCGCTGCAGTCAGCGCAGTCGCAGACGTCATCAGCGTCTGAGCACGCTCACAAGCTCTTTGCTGTGGCTGCTGTATTTTGCTATCTGAGGAATTAAAACGCTTAACTCTTTCCCCGCCAGCATTTTCTTTTAAAAGTTGCCAGCCAGCGCCAGCATTTTTCATGATTTTCACAAAAGTTTAATCCCAGAAAATGTTCTTCTTTAAATATATAAACAAACAATATATCAGATGAAAGAACAGACCCTCTGCTTTCAAACGAAAAAAAAAAACATTTCATCCTACCTTCATTAGTTCTCTTGAAAGCACCTCTCAAACATGGGTAGGTTTCTTCAAAAACACCCAATTTTGAGCAAAAAGTTGAGATAATTCCATTTTTGCGAAGGACTTTTGATAGAGATCAGATGCAGAGCGATCTTTAAAACATACACGGAGTTCTTTCTCTTTCACGTGAGGCGCTACTTCCAGGTTGTATAAGTTGCGGAAGTGCGCCACCTGGTGGATAATAGCGGTATTGCTGAAAGACGGAAAATCTCGTCATTGGCGGGGAAGCGTTTCTCTTAATTGACGAGATATCTCGTCAATGGCAGTGAAAGAGTTAAGAAACGCTCACAACATTTTCAAACCCCAGTACGGTACTGTGCAGTGGTGTAGAAAATGTATGGTTTAAAATGTGACAGTCTCGACGTTATATTAGTAGAGATTTCTAGATTCATCTTGGTACAACGCCAAAGTTCGCCAGAGTTCACGGGGGCGCGGAATCACACATGCTCACATATGAGGTCAAATTTGATGCAATAATGCGTTTCTCTAATAATTTTATCTAAACATTTTTTTATCATTATGGAACATTAAGCTCAATCACATGTCTTTTTTGTTGTTTATATATTTTATGAATTTAAAATTACATTAATTTGATAGGATAATGCAGTTGTTGTGCAAAATGCATTATTGACACAATTAAATAAACGTAAATAAACAAAACATGCCGTTTCAGATGTAATATGATGCCAATATGTCATTATTCCGATTAAATAGTATTTGATGTGAAAGTTAGTCAACACTTTTATTTTGGAGGTTTTTGCGTGAAAGCAGGGGTGTTCAGAAATGTAAGTGCCATGGAAAGACAGAAAGCTCTATAATATTTGTTTAATGTCTGTGTATGCACACATTTCTGTGAGCTGTGCACACTGTGCCCCCTTAAAAAAAACTGGCGCATGACTCCCCTGATCAAACTCGATCCGTTTTTGCAATGCATACCATTATTGCAATGCATACCATTACTACATGCATATTGTGATATGAACATTTGCTATAATTCGATCATGTTTGATATAACGTTTCCCAGACAGGATTTAGATGAATCCAGGACTAGGCCTTCACTGTCAAAAATTGCTGTAATTATGCAGCTGGTTGCCAGTAACTTACTGTAGAAGATAAAGACTAAAAATGTTTCATGTTCATTTAACTTTGAACAAATTGTTGCCAGTAAATAACATAAATGTAAAATCTACAGTAAATTACTGGCAGCTAGTTGCCAGTAATACTGTAATTTCAGACATTTTTTACAGTGTAGTATTATTAGGACATTTAAACAGTTTTAATAGACATGCCTTACAAAAAACAATATAAGTGTGCATTCTGAGACAAATGATTAAAATATGTCAGTGCAAGATGTTTAAAAGTAGTTAAAAAATGCATTTAAGTCTGGGACTGCCCTGTCTGGGAAACGGCATCTAAGTATAATATATATATAATCTTTAAATAATTGATCCAATTGCATTGACATGACCAGGTCAGATGACTTTATAAAAAAAACATAAAGACAGTAAATTGACTTTTTCACCTAAAAAGCAACATAAATCATCAAATATGAATGACAGACACATTTTCGACTTTCAGATGACTGACTTAAACCATAAAAATGATAAAACAGTAAATTTTAAAGTATGCAGATGGCTCTTGATGTTTATTTTGTAGGAATAAACCTCTAGCTTGTTTCAGAGATGTGTGATAGACATATCACAATGTGTACATCTGTCAGGTCTTCCACTATGCCATCTGTATAAGTCATTAGTCTGTGTGGCTCTGTACAGATGTTCAGGAGAGATTTCATTCAGCCTGCAGGACTTATTTCTAAAGACCCAAGGGAGAGAAATGTTTAGATAAGCATGTTAAATTTGTGTGCTTCGAGCACGCCATTAATCTGAGCCGTTGAAGCGACGTGCCCACTGTTGCATTCCAATTTAAAATTTTATTGCAAAACAAATCTTATGACTCATTTTATGCTTACCAAGTTTTCATACTGTAAGTTCCTGTTGAAGTGTATTAGCACTATAAAGGCACTAATCAAAATATGCCTTTTTCTTTGTAGTGATGCTTTACCTCCCAACAAGCAGCATTATGAGTCCGATCACATTTAGTCTGTTTCTACTGTGTAATACCTGGGTGTGCAGAAGTGAAATTATACCGCAGCAGCTGTCAGGTTTTCAGCATTTTATGGCCTGCAACTAATTTTTTATGTTTCAAAACCTCATGGCACTTTAGTGTGTCTGCCTCTTTTTTCTTTATGCATTAAATGGTGTTGTAAGTCAAAGTTGTCGTGATGTGAAGGTTAACCATTGTCTGGTGTTTCTCTATCTGTGAGCTCTGGGTGATTTGTAAATGAGCGTTGACGTGTGAATATTGAGTTTCCTGTGTTGGGGAAAGAGGAAGCCTTTTTAAGCGTTCTGCTGATCCACATGATTGATTGATTGAGGTGATGTGCAGGTCCACCATCGAACAGCCACAAGAGTCAACATCAGAAGTGTAATTTCTATTTCACGAAACAGTGTTTCTATGTAAATGTTGTGCAACACCAGTCAAAATGTTTTGATTGATTTTGTGTGTGTGTGTCAGGTTTTAGGTATTGAATGGTTATGGCATAGAAAATATTATCTATCTCTGGATCAAACCTTCACAGAGAAAGATAATACAGCATCAGTGTGCATATTAGGGCTGCATGTGCGATTTAAATTATTTTTGATTAAGATTTTTGATTCAAATGATTACAAAAACAAGCAGTAATAATATTTTAACAGGTACACTTTTAACGTAGGGACCTAAACATTTAGTCCTGTGTCAGTCATCATTAAAAGCATATGGTAAACGGGAGTCTCAGTGCCTCTGCGCCCAGCCGCAATAATATTACGCAGTGACCGAAAGAAGTCCCCTGCTATTGAAAGTAACCAATGGGAGTATTTTCAGGAGCTGTGTAATATCATTGCGCCTCCGTGGCAGCAAAGTCATTGATTTACGCCAGAATGAGAGTATAGTTCCTAGACATATGGGCCAAGAAAATCGCAACTTTTAATTTCGTCGGTCTTAGCACACGATGTAATTACAGAAGAGTCAAGTTTTAAATAGGAAAGGTATTAAAACTATTTGGTCATTTTTGAGCGCGATGCTAATGGTCTAATCAGATTCAATGGATTATGCTAAGCTATGCTAAAAGTAGTAACGCCAGACCCAGAGATCGGCTGAATGGATTCCAAAACGGTAAAACGGTTTTCTAACTCTAGGGAAGCTAGAAAATAAGTATATTTTGAAAAAAAAGTGGATTGTCGCTTTTTTTAAGCCGGTACCCCAACTATAATCACATCTATAAACGCGTTTCAGCTGACGTCAATTACTTGTCTTCAGCCATTTTGAGTACCTGAAGTGGTCGCAAAAGAACTAGAAGCTATGCCTTCAATATGTTGTGAGCATCAAAATAGCTATTTTTACAACACCAAGAAGGCTCGACACAACATCAAACTTTGCTCGAAGTATCACCTGTGTCTCTACACGTGAACTCGAGCATTGAGAACATTGTTTGTGGACACAGAGTTAACTAAAAAGAAGGTTTTGAACAACTGACTTTGGCTGTTTTGGTGTCCCCTCGCCGCCATCTTCCCAGTCAAGCTGTATCGATCTGCGAATGCGACATAAGGAGGGAGGAGAGTAAAGATAGATAGCTCCTAAAGCATAGTTCCATAAAAATGCACGGATAATTCGTTGTTTTGTCGCAGGTGACAAACAATATTGACCTTCTAGTTGAAAAAGAAGCCTAATATGAGATTCATTCATTCGCATTCGGAAATCAATTATTTATGTCTGGCAGATGACAAGCGGACAACACATCAGCCAAAGTCAGTTGTACAAAACCTTTCTTTTTAGTAAACTCTGTGTTCACAAACAATGTTCTCAATGCTTGCATTCATGTGTAGAGATCAAGGTGATACTTCGAGCAAAGTTTCATGTTGTGTCGCGCCTTCTTATGTTGTAAAATAGTGGTAGTTCAGTAGCAGCGGCTGGAAGAACGCATCAGGGATCGAGTAGGCATCACAGCCTAACCAAGATATATATTTTTTAAAGTAGCCTGTATCCGTAAGAATCATAGACAGTAAAAGATAAGAAATCCGTAAATCGTAGCAAGCTAGCCAATGCTTGTCAGTAGCCTACTGGTACTCGGAAGGTCCTCAAGATGGCGGCATGACGTAAAAGGTCACATGACTGAATTCAATCTATAGCTTAATAGATTAAACTTTAAAAAAATAGTTGATTACACTTTATTTTAAGTCATCACTGTTACATTGTAATTATATATTTAAGTACTGAGTAATAATCATCAACATGTACCTACTGAAGGGTTGGGGTTAGGATTAGGGTTTGGTTAAGGATTAGTTGCATGTAATTATGCATAATTAACTGTTATTATTACTATAATAATTACACGTAAAATAAAGTGTTACCAAATAGTTTTACTCTGAGGCAGCCATTTTGTTTCGATCACAATACATGATGCCAAAAGGTTGCAATCAAAACTGCTCTATTAACACGACAGCGAGATAAACATGGTAAACAAGTCTTCAATCATTAGACTGTAAAATGATGTTAAAAGGAAAATGAATAACATACACCTGGAATAAACTTATGAAACAATTATTTTCTCTCCTCCCATTTTGGACACTTGGTCATTTATTTTCACGTGATGTGACTATTAAAACACGTTGTGAGATATCGCCAAAAAACATCTCTCTGACACTTATAAAAAACAGTTTTGTGTAGTACTGACAAAAACGAAGTCCAGTAATAAACCAAGTGCTCGTACCGCAAGATTAAATGGAAAATCAATTGTATATAAATATAGTTTTATTAATTTTTACCTTGCACCAAAACAACAGAAAAGACACTAAATACGAATAAGAAAACAAGTAATACTTTTATAACAACAAATACTGCTGGTTTGATCTTTTTTCACCATCAAACACAGACAGGGCCTACATCAGAGCCAGGGAATCCCTAGCCCAGATAGGGCGGTGGTCAGCGGGGTGAGTGAACACTGACGTCCGCTCATGGCTCTGGTTCTCACATACCGAATCTTTCTAACAAACGTTCAAATAGGCGCTATCTTTACTAATCGACTGCAGATTTGAATATTATACATATATATTCTCGACTGAACTAATCTTAAAACTACACTTTGTGACCAAGAAACGGTAATATTAAGAAACTCAATAAACGGAAGCTATTCCGTTTATTGAGTTATTATGAGATTCAAAACAGCCAAAAAAAGAAAATAACTTAAAATAACTCCCTTGTTGTTTTCTAGTTTCTTTTTTCAAACGCGTGCCATCAAACTGTTGTATAAAAGCAATATCGCTCTCGGAGTCGTGTGATATAGGTCTATATCGTCATGGCTGTGATTAGGCCAGTATAGACCTATATTACACTCCTACTCCAGCGATATTGCTTAATTAAATCATAAAAGTCTTCATGGTCGATGTAAGCTTTAAGAAATCTGATGCATAATCTCTTGTCTCCACATTTGGTGTAGGCTATGATATTTTTCTGCCTAAAATAGATTTGTTTATTTGTTAAAGTAAATGATGTCACATGCTTTTTTGGAAGAACTTCAGCTTGTGTTTTCTTCTTTAATTGTTGATTTATGCAAATGAATTTTTGGTTGTCGGGTGTCTAACTTTATCAAACATGATTTTAAGATATCTATTTTATGTTGTGTTCTTTTTTGGAGTGCAAGGAACAGCTAGTATGAAATGCATGTGATTGATGTCTGATGGACGTGACCCTAAATCATCTCATCCGTGTTTGTCCATGTGCATCAACACAAAGCAGGTATGTGAGTGTTCATGCTGTTGTGCGACTGAAAAAATCCCTCATGGATTTAATAGAAAAATGTCTTGCAGACGTTATTAACTTAATTCTAATGTGTGACTGTTTAAATTACGCTCACGGCAGCGTGTGAGTCACTTTTCATAAGCTATAGTTAATAATATTTATGTAACCACCCATCAGACGTCCGTTGCTTTATTAATATTTATCACAATATTTGCATTGATTTTGTTTCTTTTAAACATGGTTGATGCAGAGTTTGTGTGAGGTAAATTGAAATGGGCGGTAATAACGTAAATGATTTTAAGAAAGTCTCGTTCTCTTTATATCCGCCCTCAACATTGATTAAATAATTAGCATCCAGACCCAATTCTGTCTCTTGCGGATGCATGGTTTTGATAAATTGGGTCGTGTAAAAAATAGTGTTCCTATATAAAGAAATAATTTCCTGTTGTATTAAAGCAGATGCTCTGGATTGTATGGCTGTGTTTGGAAAAGCACACATACTGTTGAAACGAGAGACATCCAGTTATCATATCTGAATATACAGCAGCACAATAAGCAATATGTCATTGAGAACTTTTTTGTACATTTTGTGTTTTATGAGCAGTTAACAGCATGGCCTGTCATGAGGATGTGTTACGCATGTTACTGTTTTTTTTAGATGTTTTTGCATACGTGAACATACGCCTGTCCTGATTTTGGCTCACGCGACTGTACTGTAGGTGTTAAACACTGATGTGTGGGCTGTTTGCGTGGTTTAGTCTTTGCTTGCCGTCTGAGTTAATGACTCACTGCATTTCTGTTAAAAGAGGGAGTAGATGATTGACAGCTTGTTCCCGCAGTAGGCGCGTTCATTCTTTAAAACATTTTCTGGCAGCTTTTTCATAATGTTAAACTCTATGTTAAAGGGGACATTTCACAAGACTTTTTTAAGATGTCAAATAAATCTTTGGTGTCCTCAGAGTACATATGTGAAGTTTTAGCTCAAAATACTATATGGATAATTTATAATAGCATGTTAAAATTGCCACTTTGTAGGTGTGACCAAAATGTGCCCTTTTCTAAACAATGCCTAATTCCTGCATATTTGAAAAAAGTGAATTCATGTTATATTTATACCATGTTGATAACTATCCTTTAGTGCCCTTGGATTAGATCTTTAGTCTTTTTAACCAGATGTTCTTGTATATTGTTGTAGTTATGTTTTAAGTAAAAAAAAATCGAAAATCAAAATTGTGAATCGATCAAATGTTCTGATAAAAAAATCTAGATTTTTTTTGCCATATTGCCCAGCCCTATAACAAGTTTTGAACGTAACATTTTGAAGTGCACATGGGTTTACTAGAAATATAGGAAGACAAATTTTGAGTTTAAAATTCATAAAAAGTTAATCTGTAAAGAATGAACGTGTCCTGAACTTTTGTTAAACACAGAGCTTATTTTTTTGCAATAATCTAAAAGAAAAATAAATGCGCTTTTTTGCCAGGGAACCTGTATCATGCTATAGTCACTGCTCTTGAAGAAGATATATCATGAAAATCTGACTTTTTCCATGTTTAAGTGCTATAATTGGGTCCCTGGTGCTTCTATCAACCTAGAAAATGTGAAAAGAGCAACCCAGTAACTTTGTTTTGGTAAACCATTCTCTTTAAGCATGTGAAACAATAGCTCATTGAAATTTGGCTCCGCTTGTGATGTCAGAAGGGGATCTTATTATAATAATACCACCCCTTAATCTGCACTATCCAACCACAGCACTACAATTTAGCGCAGAGATCAGCTCATTTGCATTTTAAACCCAAATATATTATGAAGGTTAAAAAACGACAAAGTATCACTTAAAAATTGCGTCAAAACATAAAATCAAACTAATCAGTAAAATCGCACAGTCTTACGTTTAAGTGTCTTTAACTTTTGTTAAATAATAATTTTGGCATTACAGTAGATGTACGATGACTTGAATATCGGCTATGGCAATGCCGGCTATTTAAAATGCGTCTCATCCAATCAGATTTCAGAGGTGGGTTCAAGGAGGTCTGAATTGTCTGATGTGTGTTATCTATTAGCTTTCAGATTCATCACAATGACATTTGCTCTACTGGCCTGTGTCCAGAAGGTGACACGGGACCATGAACTTAATTTTGCTTAATAAGTTGTCATCCAGAAGTGTCAAGTAAGGATGTCATTTTAGCTCCGGTAAACCACGATGAAGGTCGAGTGATTGATCCGGATCTAAGTTTAAACATTGATTTAGTGTGTGAAATACTCTGATCTTATTCAGCTCGACTCTTCTCAGACTCAGACAGGAGCTATCAGAAACCTCACCTGATTTGTTTCATTATTGACTCATCCAGGAGTCTGTCTGTCTGTGTGTCTTTAGGTCTGTTACTGTGCTGAGATTTTACTTTGAATTCACTTGAAGTACTTTTGCACAAACTGGCTGCTTCACCTTGTTTCTCTTCAGAGACTTTCCATGTCTCTGTTTGAAGTGAATACCCACACTAGTTTGTTTTGTGTTTGTCTAAAGTGGTCACCAACATCTCTGAGAAGTGCAGACCAAAAGATCTGTAGCTCCTCTGTTGGGTTGTGGACTGTTTTATGTGATATAAACACCTCTGCTGTTGTGAGGCTGTTGAAACCGAGATTGCTGCTTGTGGGAGAGACACAAATCTACGGTGCCTCAGGAAATGTAGGTTGCCAAACGCTTGTAAAAATCTGGAAATGAATTTCATAAATGCATAAATTTATGCTTGGGGACATTCTGGTCCTGTCCCAAATCCTAGTGAAATGATTGACAGCATTTAAGGCCTAATGCATTCACAGCAGATGTAAAGACTGTTACAAATGTAAAGGCTGCAGACAATGCTGCTCTAAAAGATGCCTTACAAAATCTAAAGGGCCCATTATACTTTCGCGTAGGACCTACACCATAGCCCAGACACACCGTAGGCTACACGTCGATGTGTGTTTTGTTTGTGTTGACGACGTGCACTTGCACATGCGGATTACTAGTAGGCAATGTCCACAGTGGTGTATACACAGTATCAAGGCAAAGACAAAGAAGGCATGTGATGGAGGTAAATAGACAGCGACTTTTGTTGCAGCTTGAGTTAAAATTCATTCCTTAACTTACCCATCTTTGTCAGAAATGCATATGAGGAAATGCAATGGACATTTTTGGACCTGATTGGAGGGGATCTAGCGTCCCAATCACAGAATGGACACCTTGTTACATTTTTGGAGAGGTGCGTGTCAGGCTACGAAGACCTACACACAGCCTACACATAGCTTAATTTGTAGGTCCCACACGGAACCATAAATCCCCCTTCAGGCAGTATTGCATGTGCCCAATCGAAAGCAATCCCCGAATGCATTGCGACGAGCACAAATCATTCATCCAAAAAGTGCAACAAATTACAACATATCCTCCAACTCATACGATTGCTTTGGTCGTTTGTCCATTTCACCAAATACGACCAATAGATGCATTTACTAAATAAGCGCCTCTACCGGCAGCAGGTGAAATATATTTGGGTGTAAAATTATTTATATTTTTCTAAGATGACATGTACTGGGACAAGATTTTTTATCCCCGCCAGGATTAGTTGTATTTTATTACACACTGCACTATTCAGGCATTTAGGGCAAATAACTTACCCATTTATTTATTATATGATATAAACACAGCATACAAAACAGTCATAACTTTTTAAAAATATACTTAAAATATTCCAAGGTCAAACTATCGATTTATTTGAAGAAAAGATGCAAAAGTGATGACAATCCGCTGTAAATATCAGATCCGGTGTAGACTGATTCAAAAACTTCTGCCAGAAGAAGCAATGATACGTCATCTATGATTGTGAAAAGGCATTGGCTCTCGTTTGTCTCGTGAACGATCGCATCATTACGTCAGCTAAGAATGTGAAGCGCTACTGGCTCTTGTGATCGACTACGTCATGCTGGTTTATGTTTGAATGAGATCTGACTGTGCGTTCTTCATATAAAGTAATCTTATGGCTTCAGTTCGCAAGGTTTGCAACGCGAGTGGTTTGTAATACTTTTATACTGTTTTATGCAATAAATACCAAAAAAATAAAAACCAGCCACCTCATACTCACCCACTTCCCGCCTCTTTACCCATTTTTGGATATCCATGAGTGACACGCGACCAAATGGCGACGCAGGCACCGCTTACTATTGGCTTAAAAAACGATCTTCAGAAACCTATGGGTGACGTAACAGACACTACGTCCATCTTTTTTTACAGTCTATGGCAAAACTAGGTAATTTTAAAACCTTTTGTGCTATTTACGTCTTTCGGTTTGTGATTATGGATGCAGCGATTATAGATTTTTTTGGTACGGTTATAGTCTGATGAATAATCACTATTGTATGGTTGTTACGGTAATTATGGATTCATTAATTTTACAACATTAATATATAAAAGCACATGAACACACTTTTGAACAATTCTTTTGTATTTTCAGTTTGTGTATTTTTTCTACAATTCTTGTTTAAAAAAATGAAAAAAAATAAAATAAAATAAAAATAACCTAGCTGTCTTATGACTTAAACAGTATAGCTGCCTTTTGAAACCTGTATTCATTTTAATGATTTGCTTTAATAAATGTAACTTTACATATGGACTATTAAATATATTAAATATGTCTATTATTTTGGTTTGTTTAAAGTTTTAGTAAAAATGGACCAATTGGAGTGTGCCTTCGTTTCACACACGCATGCAGGCACACACACAAACCAGATCCACGAAATAACAAGAGACGCGTCACACGCGCATATTCTTTTGAAACACTCTTTTCCCACAATGCTGTCAGTCCTAGATTCGGCTGCGGGCGGTTGGCCATCAACTACTGTTTTTCTCTGGAAGCTTTGAGAATGGGAAACAGGTGTACTTCAACCTTGCTCATGAAAGCAGTTTGCTCTAGCCCCGAGGACTTTTCCGTCTCTTCAAATACGGCACTGTCATATTTCAACTCTAAGAGTTTCACTTCTTACTTGACTTTTTCAATTTTTTCAAATTTTTTAAATTTCAATGAGGTATTTTTTTACATGCCTGCAGAGAATGGTTTACCAAAACTAAGTTACTTGGTTGATCTTTTTCACATTTTCTAGGTTGATACAAGCACTGGGGACCCAATTATAGCACTTAAGCCAATGGGGTAAGCAAAACAATCATGAACCTTTTTCTTGAAAACAAAATTCAAGAAAAATTAGCTTACCCCATTGGCAGATTTTTTTGCTTGTTTTATGCACAAAATCACTTAAATTTGATTTTTTCTCTAAAAACTAGACTTATTTTCTTGGGTCATTTTGTTCATCAAGAAAAAGCATCTTAATTTAATAATTTTTAGATATTTTTACTAAAAACAAGACAAAAATATTAAGAATTTTTTTCTTGAAAATTATTTTTTTGCACTGTGCCATCAGTTGTGGTCTTGACCGGTCTTGAAATAAAATTCTGAGTCCTTTTTGTCTGAGACCGAGACGAGACCGAGTAAAAAAGACCAAGACCTTAAAAAAGTGGTCTTGAGACCGGTCTTGAGACTGAAACCGGTCTCGAGAACCACAACACTAGTACAGAGCTACCCACACTAACATTAAGTATATGTGAATGTATGGGTAGACAACAGGGCAGATGGTTTATGTGTCTTTTTGTGTGTGATCCAGTGTTGTATAATTACAGGATCACAGCAGGGACACACACATGTTTTCATTATATTGTATAGAGAAGTGTTTCTTCTCTGTGTGCTGCTGGAGGTGAGATCAGAGATGTGAAACACTATGGGGTTATTAAGAGAGCTCTGGACTCAGGGATGCTGGAGTCTCATTATAAAGTGAACTACAGCCCCAAGTGTACCTCTTACATTTGACCATCCGTTGCTATGTGTGTGTGAGGTAGAGTCATTGTGTAGATGATCTTGTGAATGTTGGGATGTTTGTGTCGCTCTGATCGGAAACATGAAGAAGAGGATTGCACAAATGCTTACATGTGCATTTACTTAACGTGTATTGATTACTTGGGTGTACTCTATAATAACACTGTACTTAAAGGTTAAAGCGATACTTCAGCATATAATAAAAATCACCCTCAATTTATCATCGATGTACATGATTATATTTTTTAGATGAACGCAATAAGAGAGAGATAAAAAATGTCCTTGCTCTTCCAAGCTTTATAATGGTACCAGAGAGTAGCGTAGCAGGTGATGCGTACGATCTTGTGAGAATAGACTCTTGCGAGAACCGTGCGTTGCGTTGTACAGGTATACGCATAACTCTGTATCCTCTTTTTCTTATATCAAAGTCATCCACTATTTTCTTTAAAATTCTTGGTTTATACTCCAGACTTAAAAGGTGTCCAGCATAAATTTTTTTTTTGAAGCCAATTTTTTTGCACATATAAGATTAAGGTCTGAACTTACTATAACCATTATTTTTAGAGGATTTCAAAAATATTTCCTATAGAATTATTTACATTTAGATTATCATTATAAAAAAATTATCATTACCGCAACATGATATTACATTAAACTCATGTTTCGGTAATGAGAACTTAAAGTTGTCTAGGTACTATGACAAAAAAAATTTCAAATTTTATCTGGAGAGAAAAAATAAGAACTGCTTACCTTGAGTGTCAGTCAATTATGTTCCTTCCAAATTTTAAAAAAAAATTTTAGTTCCTTGAGGGCTTAAACAATGATTGAAAATTGTTGCGGAGGATGAGACACATTTATATTCCTTATTATTGTCTCTACATTTACCAATAATCACCAAATACCACATGTTTCTATTCTGTAAATGTTTATAGTATAACATGCACTGAAGCTTTTTATTTTTTAGATTTTTTAATTATAAATATTTCCATGTCAAAGAACCCAAATCCAGTCATGGACACGTTGCGGTAATGAAACATTTTCCCTTAAATGTGGAAAAAAACACAAAATTGGTTTGTATGTCATTTGAAATCATGTGCAAAATAGTAAATGAAGATATGTTTGTAACTGTATACTTCTTATATTGATACTCTTACTTTGCATTTACTTTTTTTTATCAAAATGTTTAATAACACCTCATAAGTCTAATTTCGCGAGAATCACTCATGAGTGCATTGGTGAAATTATGTCAACATGGAGTGGGCGGTTGTGCGCGTTGGATGCGCGAGAGTTTAGAAACTTTGCAAATTCTTAATGAAATAATTATGTTCAATAAAAACATAAGATATTGTTGTTTTATTCATGTTCTCATATTTTTATATCAGACGAGGGAACTGGGACACATTCACACTTTGGAGGTTAGATGTTTATTTTAACACAGTCTCACCCCATGGCGTCAATATTTGACGACACTTGACCATGGGTCAATATGTTGACGCGGAGGGTATACCTTTCGTGTCATTTTTTGACGAACTGGGGACTTCAATACTATTACGTCCGTTGCATTCTCTTTCTTATTTTATTACCATTTTCGCGTCGGTTTAGGGTTAGATTACGCAAAATTAAACAGTGTACGCGAAATTAAACAGTTGTCACCTGGCGTTGGGGTTAGAGTTAGGTACGCGAAATGAAACAGTTGTCACCTGGCGTTGGGGTTAGAGTTAGGTTTGGGTAGGGATGTCATTATGTAAATCTAACCCAAAACCGACACGAAAATGGTAAGAAAATAGGAAAGAGAATGCAACGGACTTAATAGTATTGAAGTCCCCAGTTCGTCAAAAAATGACGCGAAAGGTATACCCTCCGCGTCAACATATTGACGCATGGTCAAGTGTCGTCAAATATTGACGCCATGGGGTGAGACTGGGTTGTTTATTTTGCTGTAACGTTACTATTGTGCACAAAATGAAAGTAACATAAAACAAATTATTATTTGTCATTGAAAACTTTATTAAGGCAAAAAAGACTTTAATTAAACTCGCATGAGCAGCCATGTTGGAAAATTTCTAACCCCTTTGTTTGAAGTCAGGTCCTGAAAAATCTTTGTTTGGAGGGCTGTTTGGCCCGTTCCCTAACCCCTCCAACTAAAGAGAATTGGGACATCCCTAGCCCTTCATGTGAACACGCTAAACAAAGAAAGTGTAGGGGTAAGGGATAGAAATGGAATCTGGTCCTTAATGGGGGGTAATATTGGGGTATATATACTTTTCAGTTATCTGACTTTTCGCCTTGCAGATTATAAAAATTTGATTAAAGACGGAGTGCACGATATCTGAAAAAGGCTTTGGAAAAGTCAGGCCGACTACCGAAACACACTTGTAGCCAATCAGCAGTAAGATGCGTGTCTACTAACCGACATCATTGCCTGGGCTGCGTATGTGTGGGGCGGGTCTATTAAAAGAAGGTCCAGATTCTATTGGGATAGGGGCGTGTTTGATTAGGTGATTTCAAATGTCAACATTGGCTTTCAGAGATCATGAACCCAGCCTTTAATCCCATAGACTGACAGTGAGGAAGTATTCATGTGTATAAACCAGAGAATCTTCTTTATTTTAAACAGCACCCTAACAACAATCCATACCTCCCTAACAACCATATAGCAATGCACTTACAACTGCACAGAACATCTCGGTGTGTTTTCTTACATTTTCTTTAAGCTTATACTGATCTAATTGCCTTTGGTACTAAATAATTTCTTCAGAGAGCTGGTTAAATTGTATCTGCATTTGTAGAAAACAAGGGTCCACTAGGAGCAGTTTTTTTCATCTCTGCAATGTTTCCAAACAATAACCTTCCCAAACATTTTATATTGGTTGATAAACTTCATCCACTGTCAAAATAAGTCCACAACATTAAAGGAACTGTCAGAATCCAAAGCACTAAACTATATGATGTTATGTCATAACTATATTCACATTCCTAATAAAACAAAAGCATTAAAACTAGAGACGAAGCCCAGCAGAACACAGCTCCGGTCTAAAGGCCCATTAAGGGTCCACAGTTTTAGCCTGTTAGTTCTGCACTGTGATCTCCAATGGCACCAACCATCTAAAGCTTGTATATTTAAGACAAACTCAAGCTTACGATGAGACTCACTTTTCATTTTTAGATGCTTTGGGTCGAGGGTTTCTGGCAGGTTGGTTTTGGCTGGAAAATAAATCCTGATCATTCTGGGCTAATAAAGCATACAGTAACTGATTTGTGTTTAGTCCCACAACTGTGTTTTTGAATTATAAGTTGTATTCAGATGTAAGCTTATGAGTAGTTTTAAAAAATAATGTGGATGTTAATGACTTTCTAATTCTTTCCTGGACATACTTAAATGTGCATTGTGATACTTTTAGACAGATCTCTTGACAGAAATGCAAAATAATATACATAACAATCATTGTCAGGGGTGTAAAAAGACATATAATGAACTGTTATGTCTTCATTACCTTAGAGCACCGGTCCTCAAACCTTTCGGCATGCGCCACCACCCCCCGTTTAGGGTTCCTGCCTTCGTGCCCCTGAACAAAATTAAAAAAATATTTCCTATAAAATTATTAATTTTTTAGATTATCATTATAAAATTATCATTACCGCAACATGACATTACATTAAATATATGCATTTACAAACTCATGTTTCGGTAATGAGAACTAAACTGTTGTCTAGGTACTCTGACAAACAAAATTTCAACTTTTATCTTGAGAGAAAACATAAGAACTGTTTAGCTGCTAGCCATCTTGAGTGTCACAGTCAATTATGTCCCTTACAACAATTTTTTTTAAATGTTAGTTCCTTGAGGGCTTAAACAATGATTGAAAAATTGTTGCGGAGGATGAGAAAATTGGTCTTGGACACATTTATATTACTCATTATTATCTCTACATTTACCAATGATCACCAAATACCACATGTTTTGATTTTTTTAATGATTTTTATAAATATTTCCATGTCAAATAACCCAAATCCAGTCATGGACACGTTGTGGTAATGACAATGTTCCCCTAAAATGTGAAAAAAAAACACAAAATTGGTTTGTATGATGTCATTTGAAATCATGTGCAAAATAGTACATGAAGAGATGTTTGTAACTGTATGCTTTTTATTTTGATACTCTTACTTTGCATTTA
This sequence comes from Misgurnus mizolepis, assembly GCA_025389145.1. NCBI lineage: Eukaryota > Metazoa > Chordata > Actinopteri > Cypriniformes > Cobitidae > Misgurnus > Misgurnus mizolepis. Next base: position 25,660,447 of record JAIFKI010000025.1, on the reverse strand, counting down.
CTTTTTTTATCAAAATGTTCATGACACCTCATAAGTCTAATTTCAGGAGAATCACCCACTTGCGTTTTTGATTAAATATTATGAGGGCACAATAATTGTTTAAAGTCATTTGTAAAAAAAAACCCACAATATTTCTAAACAAATTACAGTTTTTCATTTCAAATTCATTGTATAATTTAAAGTCGCAATGTAGATTTTTTGGTTAGTAGTGCTAGAGGTTTAATTGGACAGATTTTATAGAATTAATGTATTTAAAAAAAAATGGCAAAAATGTCATGTCCCACAGTTTAAAAACCATTGCCTACATACACCGCGGGGGGTCCCCTTACATGGATGTCACCATTTCACACTGCCATGTTTCTACAGTAGCCCCAAATGGACAAACTGCTCAATAGAGTGCATTTCGTCACTGTTGTATCAGACAATGACATGTTTGTCCTGTGGTGGCTACCGTAGCTGCTCAATGTGTTTCGAAACGGAGGGGTGAGCAGCGGAATGAGCCGTTGGTTGCAATTCACAATCTCACCACTAGATGCCACTAAAAATCTACTCAGTGGACCTTTAATAAATTCTTGCATTACTAAGGTGGTACCAAACAGCACTTAATGTTAGGGTTTCCTGATTTTAGGTAACTTAAAACCTGCACATGGGACTTTCATTTTGCCTCTTGTATTACACAAGTACATTTATGTTTATGTGTTTGGCAGACGCTTTTATCCAGAGCAATGTACAATGTATTCAAGCTTCATATTTGAATCAGTTTGTGTGATCGCTGGGATCGAATGCTTGATTACAGATAAAGGAACAACAAATGATGGGCTCTTTGTTTAGAAAATAACAAATCTTGCTGAATCTAAACACTTGTTGTAAATATGTAAATGTGGCACCTATCTTCATGTAAATTCAATTTCATTACCATCATATTTTTAAAAGTTCTTAATAGGCCCCTTTCAATAATTTTATGAAACTACTCAGTATGGTATCCCACAAATCCCTTTATGATCGGTTTGGTTTTATAACTGAACATTTGGTTATGCCTCTGTGAGACTCAAACAAGTTGTGTGAAACAGTTCTCAGTGTTAAGCTAGTCTTTTGGGATGGTTTTCATTGAAAATGTAATCCATAAAGTAAAGACATTTTTGAAAGAAAGCCCAGTTTAATTCAGGAATGGGCTTACTCGGTCTCTGCAAGCCAGCTCAGAATCTCAGAAAGCTTTGACAGACAAATTGATTTATTTCTGCACATTGAAATTGCTGCCATACTGTGGAGAGGCACAATTTTTGATGTTTGAATCAAACCTGTTGGCATGCTGTCATTCAAAGCTGTCTACACACAGTCTTTGGGAGAGCTGTTTTTCCAAGGTGGAAATGCCCAGGTGACTGTATGAGAGAGAGAGAGAGAGAGAGAGAGAGGGAGAGTCTTTTTAGGCAAACTCCTCTCTGACATGGTTTCTCTACCTCCAGGGAGGCCCGAATCAATCCCATAATGCTGTGCCCCTGTGCTGTGAGGCGTGACCAGGTGCCACTGACATTGGCAGGATGAAGTTTGACTACAGAATACCAATTACACACACACACACACATACGCACGTACGCACGCACACACACGTCTGCGAGGAAAGACAAACATGCATTTGCTTTGATCATTGTAAATAAAATCTCATATATGTTAGGGGTGGGCACTATGACCAAAACCTTATATCACGATAGGATTCATTTTATATCAGGATAATTAGGGAAGCACCGAAAGAAAATTCTTGGCCGAAGCCGGATAAAATGAAAATCTCAGCTGAAGGCCGAATAAATTATTATTTTGCCAGTTTTCTCACCATTGCACAAGTAACATTCAGTATGTCCTTTTATTTGACATTATTTGAAGAGTTTCATTGCAAAACGAGATAACTCCGTTTTTAACATTTTTGTCAAAACATTTTTATTATTATGTTATCATGTTCAGGGCTCTAGACTAACTTTTTGCACTGGTTGCTCTGGTGCGCTTAACATTTTTTCTTAGGTGCACCAGCACAAAAGTTAGGTGCACCCTAATTTTTGACCGCATCGGATTTATAGTTCACCCAAAAATGAAAATTCTGTCATAATTTACTCACTCTCATGTTGTTACAAACCTGTTTAAATGTCTTTGTTCTGGTGAACATGAATGACAATATTTTGAGGAATGTTTTTGAAAAAAAAATCTCAACTCTTAACCTGATAAGGAACACTGTGCCGTACACGGCACACCCCCTCCCTTGCACGTGAGGCTGCATTACGTCATTGTAACTTTGAAGCATTAAATCTTCAAAATATACGGTCATGCAGCACATCGTTGTAAAGCTTAGACTTTCGGGATTCCATTAAGCGCACACAGAAAGCATAATATGATTTTTAGCAGTCATAAAACTGTAATCTAGTTGTTAGTTACCTGAACCGGGCGGCGCCGATTTAGGATATTTACTTACCTTCAAAATCTTTCCTTTATCCGCTTCGGTGAAATTGTCCAAAACAAATTGTTCATAAATCCCCAAAAGTCCAAGGAAATGGAATATCCAAGCCTTTTAATCCAAAACGATTTGTTCATCTCACAATCTTGAAGTTTCTGACCGAATTACGATATAAATAGTGTATACAATAAGTTCACTAACAGACATTCGTTCGAATCTCACTTTTCATTCATGATTTATAATGAATATATTCGGATGTCATGTTTATTGTGCAACGTCTGAGGAACAAATGCGCCCCCTTGTGGAATTTCAGCTGTTCCATAAGAGGCTACTAATACTTTTTTTTTACATTCCAGCAGTCATTATAAGGCTTTTTACATCTGGTCACTTCTCTGATCAGATAGATATGGATAGACTTGTTAAAACTGTATTTGCATTCAACCACATAAATGAGTCTTTGATAAACGGATATTAATCCAATCTTCTATTCCCACATAAAATGCAAATAAACTATCATTACTATGCCTTAAGAAACTTACAACAATGTTTATATATGACTGTATGTAATCTCACAAATTTCCGTGGTAGACACAGAATATTTTGTGTCATTGTCACGGATCTTCGCATTTTGTCTGTGTCTGTACCACAGACTTTCTTTTCCGTGTCAGTTTCACGTATTGGTTACTCAATTGTTTTTTCTATTTTTAAACCATTGTTCCTTTTGTTTGGGGTTAGATTTGGGGTTCAGGTTAGGATATCATAAGCAAAAAAAAACAAGCAAAAATAAATCTGCCAATGGGGTAAGCAATTTTTCTAGAATTTTTCTTGAATTTTGTGTTTAAGAAAAATCTTCAAGATTTTTTGCTTACCCCATTGGCAGATTTTTTTGCTTGTTTTATGCACAAAATCACTTAAATTTGATATTTTTGGTCTAAAAACTAGACTTATTTTCTTGGGTCGTTTTGCTCATCAAAAAAAGCATCTTAATTTAAGAATTTTCAGATATTTTTACTGAAAACAAGACAAAAATACTAAGATTTTTTTTCTTGAAAATAATTTTTTGCAATGTGGCTAATACGTATGAATTGTACAAAGATAATCGCGCAAAAACTTACGATTATCATAAAAAAAACAATAAGGGAACCCAAACCCCGCCCCTAACCCCAAAGTCACAGGGGTCAAGGCAAATCGTACAAAAATCTACGGATGTGGTCATATGAATTAATACAAATTTGCCACCTCGTAAAATACGTACAAATTGCCATGAGAATGTGTTCAGGATGGCACGTGTACAGCAATGTGACAATAGTCCAAAACCTCTACAGGTTTATCATCCCTACCGGTTTAACCCCCACCGCTAATATATGTCATTACGTTTAAACCGCAAAAGTATTAAACTGTACTGGTTAAGATGACTCCGTACTCGGATAAGGATGTTGCCACTGGCCAATCAGAATCAAGCATTCTAGACTAATAGTAATTGGCACACACTTTCTGTATTGGTTCAGCATTCAAAAATTAGGCACATTTTGAAACACTGCCAAAAAATGTCTGAAAAGCAGTTTTCACAGCAAAATCGCTGATCGTGCAGGACACTTCTGAATGTTACGTTGAAGACTTTGCATAATTTATCGGCACATATAGCATTACTCCATTGCTGGACTATTTGTCACTAGGTCTTGCTCTGTATGCCAAAAAGTCGCTAAGCTACAGTAAGTGAAGATAAGCTGAGCACCATTTATAACCCGAGGTCACAAAAATGGGAAGTATTTGCATATGAGATTGCATGTTATTGGTACACGTGAATAGTAGAAGACTGTTGGTCAGGGAAAGAATCGTCTACTTAAGATACACTTGACTACATGTTCTGTCAAAAGGCTCTTCTTCATTATTTTATTATCATTTGATGAATTATTATTGCCATGATCAGTAGAAACAACTCCCAAACTCAGTTTGCCGTATAGAAGCACGATGTTAAATGTCCCTGGCATATAGTGCTGACTTAAATAAGGCTTATTGTTTAATACGTTTCATTTAAATAGAAAGAAAGCATTTTTATGCTGAAATGACTATGTAATTTAAATACTGCTGCAGTGCTGTACAGCACAGATAAACTACTGTAGTGCCTGCTTAAACTGATAAATACAAAACTGCTGGTCAGTGAATCTATTACACAATTTAACATTTATAAATAAAATAAAGTACTGCTACTAATAATAATACAGTAGAAGTAAAGACACACACTGCCTTCCTGAGAGAGAGAGAGAGAGAGAGAGAGAGAGAGGATAAGAGTTTTCAGTTTTTCCTTTACTGTGATTTATAGCTGGATGATCCCTCTCTCTCGTGCACACACACACATACACAGGCAATGCCCATCTCTGCAGAAGTCCCTAGAGATTCCCTGAAAAGAAGAAACACGAGCACAGAGAAAGTATATTGCAGGGCTCCATAGTCAAGTTACAAATTTTGTGATTTTTTCATGCATAAAAATGTTTCAGAATCATTGGCTATTGCTTCCCAAATCTCATCATACCTGCAATTAGGACAGAAGACGTCAGAACGCGCTGACAGCTTTGGGCCAATCATAACGTTTGATACAGATGACACGTTTACCCCCGCTCTGTTTACGGATGTATCTCACATGTGCGCTGCTTAAGGTCGAGCACACCTGAAGTTAACATCCACATCTTATCATCAAAGTTGTTTAAAGCGTCCATAACACAAGCTGTTTGTGCATCTGATGTTAAGTCCATATAGAGTAGTATTACATCCTTCATATCTTCCAAGAGTCTTTCGTTTAATCAGATTTATAAGAGACAGATCAGCTCTACCGAGTCTTTTCAAATAACGTATGAAAAAATTTGTAAGGAGTTACGAGCTGCGGGAGGAGCGAGTGCGAGTCAACACTTTATACAACACTCACCGGATAACTTATGATTCACTACATGTTCGTGTTGTTTATATTATATGCACTAACGCACCTATTTCAAACATAAGACAGAAGTCTTACTTACCAGATGAAACTCATGACCCGATCGGGACTTTACGATGAAATCCAGCGTTATCCAAACACACATGCAAAACTCCGCTGCTACCCCGGATAAACAAACTATATCCATTGTGTCCATAATGCTGTCTTTCTTCTCCTTACATCCAAAAACACACTTCTTCTTTCATGCAATTGTTGAGTTTGATATAAAACAAAGCTGTTGCGTTTTGTTGTTATAGCTTATGAAATGGCTGTTGACAAAGCGCTGTTTATCTATGCTTTTACTCACGCATTAAACGTATCAAACTGCGACAGCTTGCGGAGGTAATAAATAATTAATTAATATCCATAGACATCTATTTAATAATATTTATTAAATTAATATTAATATTTAATTAATATTTAGCAAAATAATGTTTATCTGGTAAATATAACTTAATTCATCGTTTTTAATTCATTAATTGAGCTTTGAGCTCAATCTGGATTTTATGCAGCTTGGATTTATTTTAGGTTGTCCTTTTAATATACTTTTTTTCTTAAAAGGCAAATATTTATTTCCTTGAAAGTTATAGTAGGTTGCTTTTAAGCATCCTTGATTTAGGGTGTATGTTGTCACAGTGTTCACCCTCTTCAATTAATAGTTTTCACTGCATGTTAAACTTTCAGTATTTTTACAAAGAAAAAAGGACATACATCATCTTAAAAAGACTAATCCCTGTAAATGTGTTTAAACTGTTGGATTATTGTGATTTGCAGAAAGTGCTTTTCATATTTCTCAGAACTGCCTTTGCTGACCCAAAGGAGGGCACTTTAACCCTTATCAGACATCGACCAGCTGACCGGTTGCTTTTGTCAGCACCTTACACACGATATGTCAACAGTATACAGATCTTACATAACACAAACCCCACACATGACTGTATATATATCCCGTTATACATCCATGATGCACCTGTACTGTACATTTCACATAATAAACACCCACTTCTGATGGCTGTGGTCTGGATTTTCTCAAACAGATACAGCAGGTGACAAGGATGGAATCTGTGGATGTCATTGTGTGTTAATGTGCAAGCATATGCATGAATGGATTTGCATGTAATTTTATGATGCATACTGTGTGTTTGTGTACAACTCCATCTGCTCACTGTTTGCCTTGGCTGTTTTTGCTTCCTGTTTTCGCATTCGCCCATCTCTCTTTCTCTCTCTCTTCGTATACCCGTCTCTATGAGCTGTCAACCAGTGGTACTTTCTTGAAAAATTGTAGATACTATTAATGTAATTCGTACGGATACAAATGTATCGATACCAAATATCTGTGCCGATATTTAATTACTTAAGCCCAATATATACTTCTGCATTAATTGTATGCCATAGCCTACACATAGACGCGAACCCTACGCCATAGCCTACAGTGTAGCTCGATGGTAACCTCTCCAAAATATAACAATGTATCAGTTCAGCACAATTTTTTTTTTTTTCTTGTCAAGATATTAAAAGGATATTCAAGCCAAATATCAAAATTACCAAATGATTTACTCACCCTCAGACAATCTGAGATGTCCATCATCTTTCAGATGAACACATTTGAAGTTATTTCAGTAAATGTTTTTGCTCTTCCAAGCTTTATAATGGGAGAAAACAGGGATCAGGCAACAACTTCTAACTACAAACCCAAAAAAAGTGCATTCTTCCTTCACAGAAGTAATACACACGGCTCCAAGGGGTTAATTAAGGCCTTCTGCTCATAGTCGATATATCGATATCCATATTTTAAACTTTATAAACTATAATAAGTAGCTTCCGGCGGCATCTTGGACTCACACAATTTTCCCAAGAGTCACTGTGCAACGTTCCCATGGCAACCAACATCCAAGATGGCGCCATTACCGGAAGCTAGTTATTAAAGTTTATAAAGTTTGAAATATAATTAACCCATTGGAGTCGTGTGCACTTTTTTGTGCTTCGAAGTCAGAAGTTGTTCCCAGATCCCTGTTTTCTACCATTATAAAGCTTGGAAGAGCAAGGACATTTACTAAAATAGCTATAAATGTGCTTTGTCTGCAAGATGCTGGACATATGTATCTCGAATTGCTTGAGGTTGAGTAAATATTTTAATATAATAGTATTGCTTTAGGATAACATAGCTTGGTGCATTCATACTATTTAAATAAAACCTCTTACGTTGCCAAACTTAACAAACAGTAAGGGGCGTGTACATTAAGTCGTTTTCACCTGCAGCCAGCACGTGTGTTTTTTAATTGTTTCCAATGGAAGCGATGTGCTTTTCAAAAACGCAGGCAGCTCGGTATTTTTTTTGCGCTCAGCGTTGAGCAGACAAAGTTGAAAAATCTTCAACTTTGGCTGAAACACTCAGCTCTTCAATGGTCCTGTCCCAAATGGCGCACTTCATGTGGACTTTGGTCTTGTGGCCTTTAATTGTGCATGCTTGCTTAGTCTACGAGTCTGTATGGTGTCCTATCTGTCATTTTTATGCTCCGAAGTGTGCTCATCAGCGCCCTCTTTGCACACTTGATGCGGTATCCGCAGACTCCACACACTTTACCAACCCTTGCAAAAGAGCAATCAGACGACGGATGGGAGAAGTTACATCACTTCTTTTCCTATTCCCTATGCTCGAGTCTGTCCCAAAATACAACTCCGGTGCGCTTCCGTGGACTCGCGTTAAGGGCATAGACTGTAAAAAAGATGGACGATGCCCGTTCGCTCCCTTCCATTGGTGAAAAGTGAGGCTGCCAGTGTCTCACGATACGGCGCTTTCATCTTGGGTCTTGAGTCTGCGCAGTAGTGAGCAGTAAGTAAAGCCGTGAAATCAAGGCCCGCCCTCGCTCTCGCAAAATGCGCATATCACAGCTGTCAATCATGACGTCACACCATAATTTTTATAGCATTAAATAAGTAACTAAAAACAAACTTATTTAAAAAACAAACACTTGAATTTACATCAGCGTGATTAAAACTACAGTAAATGACAGAAACCAGTTTCGAAAAAATGATAACTGAAGTGTAATAAATTGTTTAGTTGGACTCAAGTCCCATTGAATAACATGGGGGAGACGGGGTTTATGACCCATACTAAGGCCAGTCACTGGGGGGCGATCGAGACTTTTTGGCTTACCTTTTCAGGGCTTGTGTGGTACGCTTGGTATCTGCCTGGCATTTTCAGCCGCATTTAAATGCTTTGGTTTAAAGCCCTAAGCTGTAATGTGGATGTCTGCTAAATGTGGCCATGTTTTAATGACAGAAAGGTGCTAAATTGTTTTGACATTCTTCCTATGTGACATTTTCTCATGTGACAGTGCCTGTAAATCTCTCCACGTCTTTAGTCCGCCAGAAACCTGATCTGATCAGTCAGTGAACGCCGTGAGCAGCAGGTATTCACAGCGTAAATGGCATTGTGGGGGTTTGATGCGTTGCTTATTGCAATGGCCCTACGGTGTCTGAGATATTATTGCTTCCTGTTGAGTTCATATGTTCAGATAAAAGTCAAAATAGCACGTACTCTCACCCATGAGAAAATGTTGTCAGTATGCAGATAATTCTGCTTCAGGTCAATTTTATAATCAATAATGTCTGTCACCTATGTACACCATTGAAATTTGAGAATGTTGTTTGCAGATGAAAACCTGACAGGAAACCGGAAACTTGCACATGTTTATAAAGCTTTTCTTAAAATGAGACCCCTCGAGTGTTTGTGTGTGGTTTGATTTGTGTATGTGTGTGTATGCGATACCGGCTTTGTCGTTTAAGCCCTACGGCTATATCTCATACATGTTTAGTTCTTTTTACACAGTCCTAATAACCCAAAAGTCCTCTGGGACATGAGATATTTCACAAGCCATTACACACAGAGATCCAAACCCACGCTCGCATTTCATGTTGCTCTGAAATGATTTCAGTTGTGATGACATAAGCAAAAAAATACAGTTGGAAGTATACGAGCTGCATGTCCTCCTCCTGATCTGTTTCTTGGTCATAAGTACTAGGGGTGTGCAAAAAAATCGATTCACATTTGAATCGCGATTCAAGCTTTGCCGATTCTGAATCGATTCATAGAATTTCAAAAATCGATTCATACATTTTTTTTGTAATGCCGTTTTACTATTGTCCTGAAATGAGTTTATCTCAGTATTCCCATAGATGACGCCGCGTCGTATTCACTCTGACGCCTGCACACTCGTCACAGTGTTTCCCACACATTGACTTTACTTGGGTGCTGTGCTTAGTTATATTAACAAGTGCCCAAGTATTTCTGGCGTCAAATTTTGTCTTTTTTGTTTTTCTGTGATGATGACACTCTTTAATAATGACATTTTGTGTGCGACATGATGAGCTCGGTGTCCGTTCACGTGCTCTCTGTTTCGCAATGAATTGGGATGCGACGCGAACAAGCTCGTGTCACATTGTATCCTTCATGTTTCTGAACTTGAGCAGAGTTTTACCATTAGAGGACTTCACGGAGCACCCGCGGACCGTATGGTTCCGGGTTTGTATTTGAAATGGTCAGTCAGGTCCGGGTCAGTCAAAGTTAAATTACTTCGGGTCCCGAGTCTAATTAGTGAGTAAAACCCGAGTCGATCGGAGAATGACCGTGGGCGCTACCGTGCTAAAGCTCGCGTGCAGTTTCAGCGTGCCGACGGTTTCTATGGCGATAAAAACGGGCTCTTTTCTAACATTATTAATAAACCATATCTTTTCCAAAATCTATTGCACTGAACGAGCAAAGCTCAAGCTGACTCAAGATTTACAAAACGCAAAGCTGTAATGTAAAGTCCCCTGTCACTGGGACAGCAAGTAGACTTTTGAATCTGAAATAATGAGTGGATATAGCTTTTTTTAATTGGCAAGAGAGAAATAGAGAGGGACTTTCCTTGCTTCTGCTCTATCTAATAGACATAATAACCATTATAACACCAGTCACATTTATAATCTATAGACCTGCACTGTCTATCATTCATATACTATATTATTGTATTTAATAGAGTTTGATAAAAGGGGTCATCTAATTGCTTCATATCAGTTTTTATTTTTGCATAAAGACATTAAGTAATATCAAACTACATTTAATTTGTTGTGTTTCTTTTCTTTAAAATTGTATATCTCCTACAATCAGTCACATAGGAAGAAGTAAACTACATTTACATACTGTGAATCGTTTTTTAAAATCAAGAATCGTTTTTGAATCGAAAATCGATTTTGAATCAAATCTTGAGCCTAAGAATCGGAATCGGATCGAATTGTGAAATTTTCTGAATCGTGCACCCCTAATAAGTACCATGGGTATATTTGTAGCAATAGCCAACAATATATTGTATGGGTCAAAATTGATGCTTTTTAATGCCAAAATTATTAGGATATTAAAATATTCCACTTTCATAAAATAATTATGATAATTTACTCACCCCTTGCCGACAAAGATGTCTATGTCTTTCTTTGTTCAGCCGAGAAGAAATTAAGTTTTCTGAGGAAAACATTCAAGGACTTTAGTGGACCTCAACAGTTTACAGTTTCAATGTAGCTTCAAAGAGTAGTAAAGGCATAATCTTGATTTTTCATGGGCGATTTTCATACCGATTTTTTTTTACATGCAAATTGTCCGATTCCAATACCGATTTCCAATTTGTTTTATTCTTATCAAGCACCAAACAAAGAATGAAAGTACACATAAACAAGATGTTTATCTGGTATTTAACCAACTAAAATTTAACAATCTAAACTTGATTTTGGCTATTGAAAACAATAGGCCCTATTTTAATGATCTGAAACGCAAGTGCGAAGCGCAAAGCGCAAGTGACTTTGTGGGCGGATCTTGGGCGCTGTTGTTATTTTCCCGGCGGGAGAAATAACTCTTGCGCCAGGCGCAAATCAATAAGGGGTTGGTCTGAAGTAGGTTCATTATTCATAGGTGTGGTTTGGGCGTAACGAATGATACATGCGTCACTGACAAAGTCAATTGCGCTGGGTGCAAGATAGGGCCCAATAACTTTAATAAATGGCCGACCAGTGCATCCCTATTTTTAAGCCCACTTTCTCATCTTGCACTAGCCTTGTGATGCGCCACGTCTAAAGGTCCAGTGTTCATAAATGTAGGGAAAGAGGACCGATCAGACGTTCTTGTATGTGGAATGATACTAATTAATGTCTTTGTGTTAGTTTATTGTTTAAAATGGTCCGCAAAGTGTGCATTTCACATATGTAACACGTAACCTTTCGGCGTGATTATTTAATACGTAAGGTCGTGTTGGCACGTCACACGGCTAGTGCAAGACGAGAAGTTGTGGTTTAAAAGTACATATTTTTTATTTATTTATTTATTTATTAATTTTTTGAAGAAAATTATGATGGTTTCGCTAGATAAAGTCCACTATATGGAGAAAATCCTGGAATATTTTCCTCCAAAAACTTAATTTCTTTTTGACTGAACAAAGAAAGACATAAACATCTTGGATGACATGGGGGTGAGTATATGATCAAATTTTTTTATGAAAATAAAGATCATGTTCAATAAAGAAATTGTGTTCATTTCCTACTGTAAATATATAAAATTTATTTAATATTAGTAGTTATATCAAGAAATTAGCAATATGTGTTGCTAAGGACTTTTTTAAAGACAACTTTAATGGCAATTTTTTACAATATTTCTACTTTTTGCACCCTCAGATTCTAGATCTTCAAAAAGTTGTATCTCGGCCAATATTGTCCTCTCCTAAAAAATAATACATCAATGGAAAGTTTATTTATTCAGCTTCCAGACAATGTATTTTGACCTTATGACTGGATTTATGGTCCAGGGTCACAAATATCTAAACTCAACATAGACCCATATTTTACAGGCCATTTTATTTTCTTTATCTGATAATGTGTTTCAGGATAATACACAAGCAAAAAAGGAGTTGATAACATCAGCAGAAAAAGAAAGTTGTTTCAGAGACTTTACAACATTTTGATAATCGATCATGAAGACAAATACTGTTTTCTATGGTACAACCGAGGACAAAGAATCAATCACAATCAGATCAGGAATGTGTAATAAAGTAAATATTGCCAGGGTTGTTTTTATATTTTCCTTAAACCAAAATATGAAAGCATTTTTCAAAGACCCAAGTGTGTTTTGTTTTGTCCAGATTTCTTGATTAATTCTTAAAGAGATTGTTCAGCCAAAAATGTAAATAACCCCATGATTTACAGTGGTGGCGTTTCATGAAAACCTAGGGTATGGCATAATTTTTTCAGGCCATACCAAGAGAACATGGATCACATAAAATGTGTACATACTCCCCCGGTGTGTACAAACTCCACCATACTAAAATAATGCATGGACATGCACAGACTTACAGATAACAACAAATATGTAAGCAATACAAATGCTAAAATATTCAAAGCTGTAACTTTTAACTAAGTTCAACTCCAGCAACAGATAAACCAAAACAAGATGATATAAACACAAAACCTTTCACCATTTATACGGTGACATTCTTTCGAGCCAAATGTTTACCACCATTAAACAGACTTTTGAATGATGTGATGGCACATGAGTTAACCAACTAATTTAGACTAAAATATTAAATAAAATTGTCAATACAACAGGGCTAAATGAAAAAACGAATCATATTACTTCTGGATTAATGTATGCATTTAGCTCGAGGGTGGCAGAGAACCATGAGTCTGTTTGAATGTTAAAACAAAAAAGAATTTTAAAGTGCACCTATTTCATTGCTAAAAAACTACAATATTTTGTGTATTTGGTATAATACAATCTGTTTGCGTGGTTTATGGTTAAAAACACATTATTTTCCACATATCGTACATTTTTGTAGCTTCTTCCCTTCTCTCAAAGCTCATAGAGCTGAAAAGCGCTGTGTCCCTGATTGGCCAGCTAATCTGTACATTGTGATTGGCCTGAATACCTCTGACGTCAGCCGGAAATGTGACGCTCCTTACCATGTTTGAAAGATTTGATCAAAATGTAATGCTAACAGGAGTTAACTTACAGGCTGTGTGTCCAAGCTAGAGGAATTATTATAATGTCGGTCTTGTCCATGTCTATCAGACCAGGAAGTAAACTGTTGCCTACAATCTGTGTGTTTGTTGTAGTCCAAGAAGAGATTTACGTTGGAGATGATAATTTGCATCATTGTTTAATTTGGGGTTTGTACCTTTTGCATATCGTTAACATGTACTAATACATACTTACACACAAAAGGAAATGTAAAATCTGGTATCAAACCATTGGTGCTCTTTTAAAAGGCTCACAAATAGTTAATACAATTTGAGTGTCTGCGCTACAATTCCCACTGGAATTGTAAGAATTTGTTTATTTATCCACAGAAAACAAACCACATTAATTCTGGATTAATGTATGCATTTAGCTTGAGGGTGGCAGAGAACCATGAGTCAATTTGAATGTTAAAAAAAAAAGGTTTAAATTGCAAAAGCACAGAGGAAATCAAAGGTTTTTTTTTTAAAGTTGCACCAGCATTTTTTTGTGATTTTCACAAAAGTTTCACAAAAATGCCTTCCAGGAAAATTTTCTTATAAGTATATAAACATACAAGTATATCAAATGAAAAAAACCAGACCCTCTGCTTTTAAACAAACAAATAAAACGGGAAAAATCTTAATTTGTTCTCCTTTAATAACCTCTTAAATATGGGTAGATTTCTTAAAAAATACTAAATTTTGAGCAAAAAGCTGAAATAATTGCATTTTTGTAAACTAATTTTGTTAGAGATCAGATTCAGAATAATTATCAAAACATAAACAGAGTTTAAAATGTTAAATTAGTTTTTGTTTCAGTTTTTTATAAATTGGGTAAGAGCGCCATTTAGTGCATAATAGTGGCATTAAAGATTATCGTAAAAACTCTTCAGGAAAGCGTCATTGGCAGGGAAATGTTTTCTCTTAATTGACAAGATAACAAATAAAAAATTCTCATGGATGTGCATCAGTCGTTACCGGAAGCAAGTTATTTTAGTTTGTTGGTTTAGTTTCATTTAGATAAGTTTTAAACATTGATATACTTTTACAAAATCGCATTGATTACCCACATAAGGCCTTTATTAACCCCTTGGGGCTGAGTGGATTACATCTGTGAAGGATTGATGCACTTTCTTTGGCTTTATTACCATTTTATAGTATTGTAGTTCTTGAGACTGGTCTCGGTCTTGAGACCGGTCTCGAGACCACTTTTTAAAGATCTTGGTCTCGTCTTGGAATCGACCGCATTTTTACTTGGTCTCGTCTCGGTCTCAGACAAAGAAGACTCGGAATTTTAATTCAAGACCGGTGAAGACCACAACTGATGGCACATCACAAATTTATTTATCATTAATTTTATGCAGTTTATTCAGGTTTGGCATATGATGTTGGCATTGTTTAAGCATTGTTTAAGTTTCTCCCAATGACAATTTTTCTAATTTTATTAGTAAAAACACCTGCATTGTGTTAAGTGGATGGCAAGCCATGGAAAGAAAGTTCAGAATAAATGGTTAAGTTGATTTCAGCTCTTTAGTTTTTGTTTACTTTTATTTGCTTATAGACAAAGATAAATTCCAACATATCTGCAATTTTATAAACTTCTCTGATGGCATACACACACGCACAGACAAGAAGTGCCTAATCATTTGCATATTCCACATTTTATCATAAGTGTTTAAATGCAGTGACTTGCACTGGTCTTGGGTCTTGACTTGGTCTCGGCCTGTCTTGGTCTTGACTTGGTCTTGGTTTAGGTGGTCTTGACTTCAACGTTTCAATTTTAAAAGCAGGACATTTTCTAATATAACTCCAATTATGTTTGTCTAAAAGGGTAATCAAATACATCTAGGATGGCTTGAGGGAAAATCATTGGGTCATTTTCATTTTTGGCTGAACTATGCCTTTAAAGTGAACCTCTTATTATTCAACTAGACTTTCTGCCGAATAGAGTGACTTACGTTGCATTATGTTAATTACTGATTTAGTCTGACCTCTGTTATTACTTGCAGAAAATTAAGACACTGAAACAAATGAGCTGAATTGTTTTCTGGGTGTCTTCGGTCTAATGTGAAACAATCTGTTGGAAACTTTGATTGAATGGTTTCTGCCCGAAATGCTCGGCTGAAGAAAAGAGGATCATTAATCAGTCTAAAGTCTTTAATCAGCATCAATGCATCGACCAGTAGTGCAGAGTCTTTATTTATTACACTCAAATCTGTGTTTCTCAGTGCTGATTTTAACCTTTCTCTCTCTCTGTCTCTCTCTCTCTCTTACAGACATTTGTGTTCGTAACCATGAAACATTCTTTATCGCAACTTGAATTAGATCGTCTTCTCCTCTTATTTGTGCTAAAATCAGTAACAATAAAGAAATTCACACAACCTTGAATACCACAGACAGAAAAACAAACTGTGATTAATTGTTTTATATATTGGTCATACTTTATTTTCAATGTGGGCAATTCCTAAACATAATGAGCTGTAATGTGGACCAGACTTCATACCAACAGTCAGTGCTGTGGTCGAGACCACCTACATCAAGACATTTGAGACCGAGACAAAAGCAAAACCATTCAAAAATGGTCTTGAGACCAGTCTGGAGACCAAGACTTTTTCAAGGCTGTTCAAAGTATTTGAAAATTTTCTTTAGTGGTAAAGATATTGGGCTTACTTACGAATCTGAGTTTAATTACCTTTAGTGCAGATGAATCTGGTCTGATAAGACCTGGATCCAGATCAAGTTCATGTTAAGAGAGCAAGACCACATGATCAGAACTTAACTTCGAGTTTTTACATGTTAGCTTGACAGACACGTCCACAACATCATAAAAGGGAAAGTTCGCCCAAAATGAAAATAATGTCATTAATGACTCACCCTCATGTCGTTCCAAACTCGTAAGACCTCCATTAATTTTGGGAAACACAGTTTAAGATGTTTTATATTTAGTCCGAGAGCTTGTTGACCCTTCATTGAAAATATAGGTATGGTATACCGTCCATGTCCAGAAATGTAATAAAAACATAATCAAAGTAGTCCATGTGACATCAGTAAGAATGTGTTGAAGCATCGAAAATACATTTTGGTCCAAAAACAACAACAATTATGACTTTATTTACCATTGTCTTCTCTTCCGCGTCTGATGTGAAGAGACTAAAGTCATATGATTGCAGTGACGCAGATGACGTGTTATCCTCAGACATGTTTGCAAAGTTTTTTTTTCAAACTTACAGCATGCTTCTCCCTCAGACTGTGAACAAAGCCCGGGCGCACAAAAAAACAAAAATACAGCTGGGGCGCACCAGATAACACGTCAGGCACGTCACTGCAGTCACGAGACTTTAGTCTCACGCTTGCGCTTCACAACAAATGCGGAAGAGAAGACAATGCTGAATAAAGTCGTAATTTTTGTTATTTTTAGACCAAAATGTATTCTCACCAGCACATTTTATTATTAGACATGATGTGCATTGACATCTGGGAAGAGAGCCCCAAAAAAACCATTCCCGCCGTGTTTTTAGGGTACTGCTATAGCATTATGAATGTTTGTCTCTGATGGTTGAAGATGCAGGTCAGGGTACGGGACGAAGAAACTAAGCAACAGTCCATAAACCGCTGAGATGAAAGTCATATGGTGTAACCCGTAAATGTTAATTTCCTCTGTTTGTGTATAGCAATTCACATCTTATCGCTAATATCAAAGGGTTTCTCAGCACAATATCTTATGGTGAACACTGGGGAATATGATTTAGGATGTTGAATGTTTCATGGCACAAGGTCACTTTTTTAATAAGAAGTCTTGGCTTCAGCCTGCAGAAAATTATTGTGAATACTTCAGTAAATGAGGAAGACCAAGACGTTTCCAAAAACCCTTGTGATGGAGTGGAGCGTGACCAAATGCAGATACCGTAGCAAGTCTGTTGAGAATAGGGATGTCAATTTATGCAATTCCCCATATTCGATGATCGTTTAAATTAGCGATCAATCAATCGAATAATCGTTACCTGTAATAGTGCAATAAGCCTTTACTGCAGTGGCATATAGCCAATGACATGAACGTGTCCATAAAGACGCCAGCTTCCTCACGCAAATTAAAATATTTATTTTGTCTAAATAACATGCTGGTGAGATTGTATAGCAGCGTTGCTATGCTAAGCTTGCAGGGATCCACTGCGGGTGCCATTTCGTTGCATTGGCAGCCAGCCTCATCTCGGATGAGATAAAAATTCCCAGGTATGTGCTTGGGATCAAGCATCGTTGTGGTATTGGCTAGTTTAACATCTGTGCGATTGCTTAATTTTTTTCTCCTGGTGTATGGGTTTTGCGCAGGCGCCGCACACACGTGCATGACCTTGCTTATTGGAAAATCGTTAAGTTTTTAATTCTTATCTACAATTATTCGATTAATTGTTAACAAGATGAGAACATTGATAACTTTGTCGTACTGTATCATTTAATTGTTTACTGTGGCAGAATGATACAAAGCAGGCAAATGTCTCAAATCTGTTCTGTTCTTATATCAGCACTTTTAAAACATCAAATCAAACTGAAGAACCCCAACTAACTGCTGTCTTACTGCATATATAAGATAATGATGGTAATAATGGGGGTGATAGGAGACGGAGGAGTTTTCCCTCAGTCATTATTAGCAGACGGGGGGGCATCAGGCTTTGAACACATGATTCATTCTCACATTATGTCTCAGTGCTCTGATACAGGATAGTTCACGCTGAAAAAGATCCAGCAGGACTGCACTGGAGTCAAAGAGAAAAAGTATTGATTCATTTGATCTAGATTTCCTTCCTGTAATCTTAGATACAGCTTTCTGTCTGTGTGTGCGTGTGATCTGTGAGAGGGAAGGAAATTGGAATGTTTGTCATTTACCTCTTATCTTGCTTTTCTGTCTGTGTCCTTATCAGCTGTCATTTCTTCATTGGGAACTAAAATGTTTCCTTTAATTGAATAAACTTGATTTAATTCATTTAAAGGGGAGATTTCACAAGACTTTTTTTTTAACATGTCAAATAAATCTTTGGTGTCCCCAGAAGTTTTAGCTCAAAATACCTTATAGATTATTTATCATAGCATCTTAAAATTGTCACTTTGTAGGTGTGAGCAAAAATGTGCCGTTTTGGGTGTGTCCTTTAAAATGCAAATGAGCTGATCTCTGCACTAAATATTAGTGCCGTAGTAGATAGTGCAGATTAAGGGGCATATTATCCCCTTCTGAGATCACAAGGGGAACCAAATTTCTTTCTGGTTCTCGAATCTGATTGGTTGAGAGCCTTTTCCAGCCATGTGATATTCCACAAGTATCATTGTAGGAACCGCTTCAACATCTGGTCGTTTTGCACTTTGTCCTAACTCAGGGATGGGCAACTGGGGGCCGCCCCTAGGGCCACAAACAGCACGGGGTAAATTTTTAAAATGGCCCGCTGGACCATATTATACTCAATTAAATACTTTTTAAAATTATGATTTTCAGATAAAAACTCCCAAACCGGAGGGGGCGCTAGTTCTCGCAGATTGTCACAGTATCTAAGCACAGTCTTGTGTGTGGGCTTATGCGAAGTACTGTAATGAGAAAATGAGCAAAAAGAAATTTTTTTTTAAACAAAAATCGTGTTTTCCATCAAATATGGGAAACAGATTATCTTTTCACGAGTTCAAGGGGGGACCCATGTGTTTGGTTGGTTTAGAAACTAAAGCCCTATTCGGACGGGATTAGTTTTACAGGGGGACCTCTGAAAAAATCGTGCTTCCCAGAGGTCCTCTGTGTTTTTATTCCTATGCAAATCGGCCATGTCTGTTTTTTTCTGACAACCTTCGCAAGAATTCCAGAGCAATACTGTTTTTGTCAAACTCAGAGGTCCTCTGAGAAATTTAATCCCTTCCAGATGCAAATGTCTGTTTCCCCACAATATCTTTTAAAAACGCGGTTCTTTTCGTGTTTTGGCCAACGTGATCTGCCGTAAGGTTTTAGTAACTCGCATAAATTTTACTTCCTGAGTCCCATTCATTCAGTAATGTATTTTTATTTAAATGAATTTTTTCATTTGTTAAAATAAAATAAATAAATTACATGTTCTGTATTAGTCTATTCATACCAAATGCGAAAAGGGGGCATGGCACGATTAATCACAAAACAAATACAAGGTTGTGCAAACAAAGAAAACCTGTTGTTATTGGCTGTATCTGATTGTATCTCATCAATGTCATTAAAGTGCAATGGGAATAATAAATGCTACAAGTTTTCAAGTGTGTAGATGTATGTACCTGCTGGTGTGAACATGTAACTATTTATTTCAATATTAGTGTATTAGTTTTAGGCATGAACACCTTTAGGCTACTCTTGGTAAAACCAACATACTCGTTTTATTAATATTGTAATTAAAATTTTATTTGTTGATAGAGGAATCACATGAATCATATTCAAGCAGTGTATGTGGGTGTGTGTTTGTGTCAGTATATACATGGGTAATGCAAAGTATGACATAATCGTGTCATACATGTTTATGTAACCGCTCAACGGCTCTGTCTTAATCCAGGCTACAGAACATCTCTCCGCATTAACTTTCTTCCAGCCAGTACGTGTGCGACTGACACACAAGATACCGCACATTACATCCTGCTCATTATTTTCTACACAACACCACAGTGTTTAACAAATGCTTCATCTTCTAATTCCCCTGATCTCTTCATCCGTTCAGTCTTTCTACACCAGTGTCAAGATTTTATAGATCGTGGCTAGATGTGTATGTGTCGTGCTGCGTGTGCACAACGGCGAGTGATGTCACGTGTAATCAGTGTTCTGATGTCATGGAGTGTCAGGAAGGGTTTGATCCGCCCGCGTCTCTCTCTAATGAAGATACAGTGGGATGTTCATTCCCGCTGAGATGCTTGTAACGCTGTCAGCTCTCTCCTCAGTCTTCAGTCTTGAATCCCTGCAGGTGAAAGTTAGTGGACAGCGACTCAAACAGCTTTAGGAAAAAAATACAGCATGCAAGCTGAAGATATGGTGAACATTTCCTTTACGGGTCATTAAATCTGTCTCCTCATGCACGCTTTGACAGTCCTTTGCTTAAGTATGTAACCCTGCAATATCACTACTCTGACATCTGTATTTTAAAGGGGACATTTCACAAGACTTTTTTAAGATGTCAAATAAATCTTTGGTGTCCCCAGAGTACGTATGTGAAGTTTTAGCTCAAAATCTCATACAGATAATTTATTATAACATGTTAAAATTGTCACTTTGTAGGTGTGAGCAAAAATGTGCAGTTTTGGGTGTGTCCTTTAAAATGCAAATGAGCTGATCTCTGAACTAAATGGCAGTGCCGTGGTTGGATAGTGCAGATTAAGAGGCGGTATTATCCCCTTTCTGACATCACAAGGGGAGCCAAATTTCAATGACCTATTTATTCACATGCTTGCAGAGAATGGTTTATCAAAACTAAATTACTGGGTTGTACTATAATAAAGACTCTTCAGAGATATAAAGATGTAATAATACTCTGTAGGTTCTCAAGATTAACATGAGATGAGTGTAAAGTTATATCAAGGTGAATGCTTCTTTGGTTAAACCTAAGGTGACATAGGGCCAGTCAGTGATTTGAAATTGGGTGAATGTTTGCTGACCATGAGCTTGGGGTGGTAGGAGGATTTGGCAAATGCAAGCATCACTATTACTATTATGTATGTGTTGGGTTTATTGTTGTATTTGTACATTTTGCTTATAAAGCAGTTTCAGTCCAGTATAGTTTAATTTGGTGTGAAATAAAAAAGTAAAAAGCAACTAGGGATCGACCAATATGGATTTTTCAGTGCCAATGCCGATTTTTGTTTCATCAGCCTTAGCCGGTGACCGATACAGGCTGCCGATTTTCTTGAGCCGATATTTGTTGTCGATAGTGCTTTTGCTCACTCAATTTACATTATTAAAATGACACAACAATGATGCCAAATGTTACAAGTCTCAAAAAAAGTAACATTTATTGAACTTAAAATAAACTATATTTAACAAATAGTAAAAACAGGTGAGGGTGCTATGGAACCATCTTTTGATGTTGTCATGGAAAGGTTGGTTGTTTTTAGTCACATGACCTGCAATCGCTTGTGGCTTCCAGCACTCTGTCTGTAAATAAAGCCGCACTGTAAAAAACATATTGTGAAATTCACAGTAATTAACTGGCAGCAATTGACAAGTAACTTACTTTAGAAAAAGCACAGTAAGTTACTTGTCAATTGCTGCCAGTTAACTACTGTGTTTTTTTCTATAGTAAGTTACTTGTCAATTGCTGCCAGTTAAATACTGTGATTTTGCCGTACTGTAAGTTACTTGTCAATGGCTGCCAGTTAACTACTGTGATTTTTCCGTACAGTAAGTTACTTGTCAATTGCTGCCAGTTAACTACTGTGATTTTTCCGTACAGTAAGTTACTTGTCAATTGCTGCCAGTTAACTACTGTGATTTTTCCGTACAGTAAGTTACTTGTCAATTGCTGCCAGTTAACTACTGTGATTTTTCCATACAGTAAGTTACTTGTCAATGGCTGCCAGTTAAATACTGTGATTTCTTTTCCACAGTAAGTTACTTGTCAATGGCTGCCAGTTAACTACTGTGATTTCTTTTCTACAGTAAATTACTATTGTCAATGGCTGCCAGGTAACTACTGTGATTTTTTTCCACAGTAATTTACTGGCAGTCATTGACAAGTAACTAAGCAGAGATTATATGTTTTTAATATATAGTTCATTGTGGTTTTCCCTACAGCATTTGATTGGTTAGTTATTTTCTGTAAACATTCATCAATGTTAAAATAAAGTTGTAACGGCCAGCCTTAAAGGTTGAGTTACAATTATTTAAAAACTCAAGACTGTTAAAAGAAGGAAATACAAAAAACAAATCTAAAACAATATAAAAGTCCAAGCGTGTTAAAAGTCCAAATGTGCAAAGTTTCCACTGTGTATATAAAATCCAAGAAAGTGATATCCAAAGTCCATAAAATGTAACTGGACAGGTAAGCCCAAATACACAAACTCCACAACCCAGCAACCGCTTGTTTTAGCTATAGCGTCAGCTAACCATGTGCTCCTGCTCCTTCCTTTTATACAAAGTTCCATGTCATGTGACCCCTCACATGACAGGCAGACGAAGCAAAATAAAAGACATACACACAAATAGCAAAAGGATAAAATGGCTAAGAAAACACGTAAAACTAATTTAAACTCAAATATACATAAGTCACAATATAATGAGTGGTAAAACATGTATCTTGTGTGATCATGTCACAACGTTAATTATCTAACTTAAATATGCTAAATTACAAAACAATACAATAAGTTTTCTGATTTGAGGGAAAATGCTACTATTTCACAGATATGTACTAAATTAAAAAATTTTTTTTTACAGTCAAATACATTCAATAAATGCATGCTAACATTTGTAAAATAACATTTTAATTTGGATGAAAAAGTATGAATTCCCAAGAAATGTATCTTAAAACATCTTAAACTTTTGTTACAATCTAAAAATATCTAAATATAATTCAGTACAATCTGTAAATAAAACAAAATCATTAATTATAAATCAAAAGTACACTTCAAGTAAACTGTTAAAGTTTCCTCCAATTTTTATTAAACACAATATTACTGTGAAGTATAATAACTGAAATGCAAAACAAATTTATGTCTACAATATTTTCACTCCAAAATAAATAGTTCTAGTGCACAACACAACCATTGATTCTAAAAATGATTCTAAATTCAGAATCCTAATTTTACAGTGTATAAGTAACATTAAAATATGCCCAAAAAGGTCAGTGAAACCATACCACAACAGACAATGTTAAGAGATTGAAAAGCTGTTTTCATTTAAATTACTATCTACTGGATCCTACAGTATGAATAAACATATTTACAAGATTTACTAAAAGTTAGAATTTATGTTTAATTCTATTCAACATGCTT
The DNA here is from genome assembly GCA_025389145.1 of Misgurnus mizolepis. NCBI lineage: Eukaryota > Metazoa > Chordata > Actinopteri > Cypriniformes > Cobitidae > Misgurnus > Misgurnus mizolepis. The sequence goes on along the minus strand of JAIFKI010000025.1, from coordinate 25,637,054 downwards.
AAACACATTATTGTTTAATTTACATTAAACGTGCCTGTATTGACATTTAAGTACGAAATAATATCAGCTTTGAGTGGACTAGTTATCAGATGTTTAAGTGAATCACCAAAACATGACTCCAAACAATGGACCTTTTCCAATAGATTATGTATCATATATGTGAACAAAGTTATTTATTAAGTTATTTATACACACTTCACTTTGATGAAACTGTGCAATTTTATTTTTTTGTGTGCAGGTTTAGCCACTGGTAAAACTCTAATGGGCATGACTGCTCTCCATTCAGAGGGCTTCTGTGTTTTCATGTCTCACCAGCATATGGCCAAGATGATTTCAGTGTAATACGGTTTAAAGTATCTATTAGCCTACCATGTGAATTTTCTCTAAAATTAAATATTTTAGCAGCAAAAGAAGTCACAGAAGAGGAAGCTAAGCAAGTTAACCCACAAACGAAGAAGAAACAGCAACTTGTTGTGTATAATTTGAGAAGACCAGTAATGATGGAAGTAAATAAACATCGACTTTTGATGCAATTTGGGTTAAATCACTCCTCAACTTGGCTCATTTTTGTTTTCACCGTCACAAACGGAAATACCTATGACACAGTTTTTTTTTACCTGACGGGAGGGGCTCTGGTGGACCAATCTGACGCGCTGTAGATAGACGCGCGTCAGTAGATCTGATGCGCTGTTAAAAATTTTGTGAGGTGCGCGTCAGGCTACGCAGAGCTATGCACAGGCTACGGACCTATGCACGACTATAAACAATTTCAAAGAAGATCTTATAAATCAAGATTGGAAGGAAGTTTATGTTGAAGATATAGATGAAGCCTATGATAAAATCGCCCTTTAAACTGACATACTGGGTGCATCCCAATTCAGGGGCTGTGGCCTTCCAAGGCCGTATCTGAAGGCAAATGACATCACCGGGCTGTGACGAAGGCTGTCACAATTCGAAGGCTCTTTCATATAAAAGCCTCTTACTGTGGCCTTTTCCCCACTGATTCCGAGTTAGGGCTGTAACGCTATAGCTTGTTCCATTATAAAGACCTGCCTGATTATGCATCAAAAATCATAATCATTCAAAATAAAACAAAATCATTCAAAATATTCTTTATTATCATGAAAATACCTGAAACTATTTGAAGAACAGCAATATAAATATTCTTGTAGACATTTCCTGGAACAGCGTTTGCAATGCTAGCCTACTTCTTCTGTGGCACAAAGTTAGTTTCTGCACGAGAGCGCCCCCTGGCTTTTGGATGTGGCGGCATTTCACCGTAATTCATGCAAATTCATTAATTGAGAAAACGCGCATTTGCACGATAAATCGTTACAGCCCTACCGAGGATCCATAGATGTATCATTCACAGCCTTGGCTATCCCAAAATTCAATATAAAGTCTGGGTATTTTGAAATAAACATTCAAAACTGTACTTAAATAAAATTGTATATTTTGCTAATTAAAGGTCCTTGTGTCTGTTTTACTATTATAAATGATGTTTTAGTGATGTAAATTAATATTATTGCTGCAATGTTGTGTGTTGCATTTTGCTTTTGTATATTTCTAAGGTTGGTGAATTTTACATACTGTTGAATAGTTTAATCTGCATCAATGTGTTATATTTTCTAAAGTATACAAAGAACAATTCCCGCACACTACAGTATCTGCTTGCTGAAAAAATTTATTTAATGAAAGTTGCGTTGCAACGTTTTGATCAACTGATCTTCATCAGGCAACTGATGAAGATCATGTTGCTCTTCATGTTGCCTGATGAAGATCAGTTGATCGAAACGTTGCAACGCAACTTTCATTAAATACATTTTTTCAGCAAGCAGATAGTGTGCGGGAATTGTTCTTTGTATATTTTGAGACTTTTTGTCGTCTTATCCTACGCACCCATCTATTGACTTCAGGTGTGCGACGCTAATTTGTTTGAATATTTTCTAAAGTAAAATAAAAAAATCTGCCACCATATTTATTTTTAAAAGTCTGATAGGTCTCAGCTTTTGTGTCCCAGTGACAAGCGTAGTGGGCGGGAAAAGCAAGTGATGCCCCCGTAGGCTAGACCGTCTCATTTCATTTCACTCCGTGGCGTTTAGAGGCTGCTGCCTTCAAATATTGAGCCTTGCCTTCAAAGTCCGCGGCCTTAAAAGGATCCAGACCCTGAATTGGGATGCACCCTTAGTTTGTTCAAACTAAACCAGTGCTCACACAGCAGTCATTGGCCAGTTTACTGAATGACAGTCATATTAACCAATTATACTCAAAGCAACATGACGAGTCAGCCAATACAATTTGGTAACACTTTTTTTCGATAGTCCACTTTAGACATTTTACTAATTATAAGTAACTTTGCAACTATTTATCCTACCAATCTTTACCGTATTAGTAGACTGTCTGCTTAATATCTATTCACACTTTATTGTGATGATATTGTGATAAGTATCTTTGCAGGTGCATGTCAACTTATTCCACTAACCCTAACCTCTTCCCTAACCCTAACAGTCTACTAATACTCTAAGGACAGTTAGACAGTTAGAGATATAGTTGCAAATTAGTGAAAGTTGGTTCACATAGTTTCAGTATTTCAGTGTGGTAGCATATTAAATGGAATGTTGTGTGTACCATATTGTAGACAAAACAATAATCATAGTGACTTTCTCCTTTAAAGAAATAGAAAATAAATCTAATTTGTCATTACTAGCATAATACTCAAATATAATATAATAAATATACTTTAAAAAGGAATTCCCAACAAAGATTATTGAAGAAATAATTTTCTTCAGTTTATTTTGAGTATCCTGAATAAGATTAGACATCAGCATGTTGCTAACAAAAATTGTTGTTGACTGGACTTAAATACATTTACTGTAAAATGTGCTGTAACACATCATGAAGTTTGATTTCTCAGAGTTTTTAAAAATAAAACTCAATCGGGTTTAAATGTCAGGAGTTCCTGTCGGGATGAAAGTAACACTTGTTACTCTTCTCCTACTGCCAATACTGTTGCATTATGTTGAAAATGTATATTTTTTTATTTGATTTAATTTTATTGTGTTCAAACTGTTAAAAAAGTTTTTTTTTCAACAATTCAAGTTTGTACTGTCAGGTTGCTTTAGAAACATTTGATGAAACCAAAATTTAACCGAAAATACATATAAACAAGATCATAGTCATGTTTATTTACTAAAAACAAGTGTAACACAAAAATCTATCTTGTTCTGTTCTGCTTTTGAGCCACCTATGTGTTACTTTCGTCCCTGCTGACAGAGTCTAAGGCCATTTTGTTTCCAAAATTTCACCTGGAATTCATAGTCCACACTTGAGTTACTGATCACAGCAAAAATATATCTGTCTAAAACTTTATCTTTTAAAATTAAGTTTTTCTGAAAAATTGTACTTTCGCCCCTGCTCACCCCTACTGTGAGTCTCTACAGTACAATGTTGGTTACTGTGAGTCTCTACAGTACAATGTTGGTTACTGTGAGTATCTACAGTACATTGCTGGTTACTGTGAATCTTTGCAGGATATTTTATTTACTGTGATTTTCTACAGCACATAACTTTTTACTGTGATTTTTACAGTTTAAAAACACTACTGTGATTTCACACTGAATGCACTGTAATCCACTGTGAACTTTATTACAGTTATTTGCTGTGCATGAACACAGTTAATTACTGTAGATTTCACAAGCATTTTTTACAGTGCGGGAAAAAATCGGCGAACACGGCAGCCACATATCGGCCGATGCCGAACCACATAAAACTCGCAAATATCGGCCGGCCGATATATCGGTCTATCACTAAAAGCAACTTGTTTGTTTGGTCCCATCAGAAGTACAGAAATTACACCCTTCACCTTAAAATGTGCAGATCTCTTATGTCCCCAGAGAGGCTTGCTTTATCCTCACATTGATTTACATATTAAATATACTGCTTTTATAATGCAAAGCAACCTCAAGCACGCAAAAGGATTATACAAAACACAAAGATATGAGCCTCTTTGACTTTCATGATTGTATGCTGCTATAAACAGTGCACAAACAAACAGCCTTTGTATTTGACAGAAATTGATCTTTCCTCTATTCTTGTGTTTCTTTGTAAGTTTAACACATGCTGTTTTTTAATGAATGTATTCATTTTTTTTCTGATTCAGAGTGTGGTTGTTGTGCACAAGCCAATTAAACCTAATGATATGGGTTTGATTTATTCAAGCTGATGTAGAGTCGATCTAACTTCAGGTCAGTAAAAATGTGGATGCTGGGTTTGTGTCTAGAGAACATCAAATACTTTTTCACTTGCAAGAGAAATATTTCGAGACTGACTGAGAATAAAATTATTCTGTAGATGTGTGTAAAGGGCAAACATCAATATTACGGTTTTCATTCATTGTTCACATGGTAAGGAAAAGTTACTGTAGTGCAAGTGATTCAGCATCTCAAAGATCAGGGGTTCGATCACAAGGGAACATGCATACGAACAACTGTATAATGTACTACTTCGAATTGAAGCATCTGCCAAATGCATCAATGTGAATGTAAAATGTATGCAACCATCGAACACCCTAGCAACCACTTAGCAATGTCCTGGCAACCACCTACTGTACAACATCATTGCAACTGCATAACAACGTTCTGTCAACCACCCACAAAACTTTACATTGTGGAGGAAATTTGGCCTTGGCAGTCAACATTGCATATTAAAATACAATTGTGACCCTGAACCACAAAACCAGTCATACGTCGCAGGGGTATATTTGTAGCAATGGCCAACAATACATTGTATCGATTTTTTAATGCCAAAAATCATTAGGACATTAAGCAAAGATCATTTACTGTATCAGGAAGATATTTTGTAAATGTCCTACCGTAAATACAGTGGCAAGAAAAGTATGTGAACTGGTTTACTACAGTGATTTGCCATAATCCTCATCTGATCCTCATCTAGGTCACAACAATAGACAATCAAAATATGCATAAGCTGACAACACACAAATAATTCTAGTTTCTTGTGTCGTTTTTGAAAGCACCCATTAAACATTCACAGTGCTTGAGGAAAATTTAAGTAAACCCTTGGATTTAATAGCTTGTTGAACCTCCTTTGGCAGCAATTACTTCAGGCAAGCACTTTCTGAATCAGACCTGCACATCGTTCAGAAGGAATTTTTACCCATTGCCCTTTACAAAAAAGGGTTCAAGTCTGGTGTGAACCGCTTACTTGAGGTCATTCCACAGGTTAAGGGGTTTGACAAGGCCACTTCAAATGGCACATTTTGTTTTTCTTAAACCAGTCTGTTGTGGATTTACTTCAGTGCCTAAGGTCATTGTCCTGCTCGACAACCAACTTCTACCGAGCTTCAACTGGCGGACAGCCACCTTGACATTATCCTGTAGGATATTGTGTTAAACTTGGAATTTCATTATCCTCTCAATGATGGCATGTGGTCCAGGCAAAGCATGCCCAAATCATAATGTTCCCTTCACCATACTTCACTGTTTGTATGATGTTATGATGTTGGTAACCTGCACCACAGTATTCTTCCAGAACAATTCAACTTTTGTTTTATCAGTCCATCAAATATTTTCCCATTAGCACTGGGGTTTGCCAAGGTGCTCTGTTTTGGAAACTTCAGGCTCACAGCAATGTTTTTGGGAGAGCAGTGGCTTCCTCCATAGTGTTCTGCCATAGACACCGTGCCTGTTCAAAGACTTAAGTGTGGTAGACTCTTGAACAGAGATTTGTGCCAGTTTCAGTGATGTCTTCAAGCCTTTAGCTGTTACTCGTGGGTTCTTCTGTACTTCATTGAGTATTTTGCATTGTGCCTTAGGAGTCATCTTGACTTGCGCGCCAACTTCTAAGAAGACTTGCTACAGTATTACACTGTCTCCATTTATATACGGAAATGTACGGAAACAGCGTTAGTTAAGGTTACTAATGACTTGTTGATGGCTTCTGATTCTGGCTGTTTATCTATTCTGATTCTTCTTGATCTTACTGCCGCCTTTGACACTATAGATCATTCTATTTTAATCACCCGGTAAGAGACTATATTTGGCGTTTCTGATTCTGCATTACAGTGGTTTAAGTCCTACCTCTCTAATCGTAAGCAGTTTGTTGTGATGGGTGACTGCAAGTCTGAGGTCGGTATGGTGCAATCGGGTGTTCCTCAAGGATCAGTCTTGGGCCCACTGCTTTTTAATATTTACATTTTCCCACTTGGCCAGCTTTTAAGATAACTTTGTCTCAACTATCACTTTTATGCCGATGATACTCATATTTATATACATTCAAAACCTGATACCACTATGACTTTTCTTTCTCAATGTCTTATTGATATTAAGAAATGGATGTCTGACAATTTTCTGTGTCTAAATAGTGACAAGACAGAAGTGAGGCTTGTTGGTTCACCTCATCAGTTGCGCAAAGCAGAGTCCATAGCATTATGTGTGGATGGCTCTGCTTTGCAATTCCAAACTAAATAAAAAAATTTGGGGGTGATTTTTGACGCCAATTTAACATTTGATGATCATGTTCGTAATACTGTTAAAACATCATTTTTTCATTTTAGAAACATTGCCAAACTATGCGTCCTATGCTGTCTTTCTCTGTGGCTGAAAAGTTAATCAACACGTATTGACTACTGCAATGCCTTGCTGGCTGGAGTTCCTAAAGCTACCCTAAACAAACTACAGTTGGTACAAAATTCTGCTTCTAGAATTCTTACTGGGACCAGTGCAAGGGAACACATTACACCTACCCTGAAAAAAATTGCACTGGCTCCCTGTCAGTTTTCGTATTGATTTTAAAATCCTTTTGCTCACCTTTAAGGCCCTAAACAATTTGGCCCCTCAATATCTGTGTGATATATTAACCCCTTACATTCCTACACGTGCCCTACGCTCTTCTGAAGCTGGTCTTTTAACTGTCAAAACAACACGCCTAAAAACTATGGGTGATCGGGCTTTTACTTGTGTGGCTCCTAAATTGTGGAATTCCTTGACCTCAGAGATCAGGAATGCAGAGTCCCTGGGTATTTTTAAATCCCACCTTAAAACGTACTTTTTTAGAGTAGCTTTTATGTGATTACTTTGTTTTTGTTAATTGGCTTTTACCTTTGTATGTTTAGTTTTAATACCTGTCATGTATGTGCTCTTTTTAATATCCTCTCTTTTTATGTGAAGCGCTTTGAGATGCTGCTTTTAAAGGCGCTATATAAAATAAAGTTATTATTAGGGCCGGGACTCGATTAAAAAAATTAATCTAATTAATTAGAGGCTTTGTAATTAATTAATCTAAATTAATCGCATTTTAATCGCATATAAATATTTGACCTGAGAACATTAAGAAGTACTTTTTTACATGGATTTTAGTATACACTCTTAGAAAGGATGTGTTAATTTTATACACATCATTGTGCTGTAAGCTTTTAACACATTATGTGTAATTTTAACACATTATGAGTCATTTTGTCTTGATTTTGTGTTCAAGTATAACAAAATGTGTTGTTTCAATAATAACACAGAGATGGGTGGATTCCAGGACGACGCAGTTAGTGTGTTGTCCCAGAATCAACACTAATGTGTTGTTTTTAACACATTCGTTCTTAGAGTGTACCATGAATAATGACTGAATACATAAGCTTAAGCAACAAAATATTGTTTATTGAGCCCTATTCGGACAGGATTAGTTTTACAGGGGTAGATGGCGTAATGTAATTTTACCACAGGACGTCGGTAATATTAATGGTCAATTCGGACGGGATTAGAAATCTCTGTAAAACATTCAGAAGTGGGAGGGGTAACTCGTTGGCGCAGCGCGTCACCTCTCGTCTTCACGTGCACGTTACCTTGCTTCCAGATATCAGATGTGCAAACAACATGACACAGACAAGGAAAACGCGAAACACTGTGTTTAATTTCAGTTTGGGGAGAACGTCAGTTTCATAAACAGTTCCATGCCTCTGAGAAGTAAATTTGACTTTTTTTTTTAAAGTTTGTGTCGTGTTTTATTCAGAAACTGACTTGTAACTGACTTGTTTCTCCGTCTAGAACGCAAGTAAATGCTTCTTTAAGCGCTTTTATATTTAAAAGAAACCCGCAAATTAAAAGGAAATGACGCGATTTACGTGTATATTTACAGCTGGTCTATTCGCACTGGATTTGTATTACCTGAGGTAATTTCTCCGGACCTTTTTACAGAAGGTAAAAGACGCCGTAATCTTTACTGACATTGTCCGTAATGATTACTGACATGGAGCATTCGGACTGGACTAAAATCACCGAGAAGCTCTGATAAAAACTTGCTTTACCCCACATCCCTATGTAAAACTAATCCCGTCCGAATAGGTCGTTGTGCCGGAGTCGGGCTAATGTCCACGCTAGCGGCTGTATGTTTTGCATTGAGATGCTCGATGTGCTGCGGTGATATGTGAATTCCTTGTTGCATAGCTTACACACAACCATGCTTTTATCGACGCTTACATCCGTTCGTTTTTTATAAAAAAAATTCCCATCCACGGGGCCAACCAAAGCGATCTCATCAGCCTCTTGGTTCATGTTCACTATGGTTTGTTGTGAAGTCATGAACGCTAGTTGGTGCTCCAGTATAATCGGTCCGCCGAAACTCATGAGAAATGTTCCGCGGTGCAAAAATAAGTGCGATTAAAATGCGTTAAAAATGTTTAACGCGTTATTTTTGTGTAATTAATTAATCTTAATTAACGCGTTAAAGTCCCGGCCCTAGTTATTATTATTATTATTATTATTATTATTATTATACAGTTTGTCTAACTGTCGAGTGATGGATGTCTAAACATTTTGAGATTGTTTTGTATCCCTTTTCAGCCTAATGGTGTGCAACAACTCTTGATCGGATATCTTTAGAGCGACATGGTTCATAAGAGCTGATGCTTCTTAAGGACAGCAATCTTAAAATGTTTGAGTGTCTTTTAATAAATCAACGTATCAGTAAGCCACACACATTTCATTAATTGGACTCCAGTTTGCCGGCTTCTGACACAAATGAGCTGTCATTAAAGTAATTAGTCTATGGATTCACTTACATTTTTCTACAGTACTGTGAATGTTTAATGGGTGTTTTCAAAAAAGAAACTAGAATTATTTGTGTGTTGTCAGCTTATGCACATTGTCTTTGTCCATTTTTGTGACCTTGATGAGGATCCATTGCCACTGCTAGCCATTTTGGTGCCCAAAGCATAATTCCTTTATGATGCCCCTGACCCTGAGAAAAAAATGTTTGTTTTTGCCAGTTTAACTTTTTATTAGCAAACATATAACTCAATACCAATAACACAAAAGCAGCATCAGAGTATAAATTTTAAGAACACTAAAAAGAGAATGTCAAATCTTCATAGCGTTGCTGATTTTGTAAACATATGTACAATAGCCAACACACACTACACATTTGAAAGTGCAAAAGTTTCTTCAATAAATAGAATAGCAAAAAAAAAAATATCAAAATAATCCAGACACGTTTCTTCCAAATTCAATGTCACTTTGAATAAATTAAATTAAATAATCATCAAAAATTACAAACAAGAATAGTCAATATTCTAAATAAAACAAATATTTAGAAGACTTAAAGTCACAACTTTACTTAATTTGTAAACACGGTAGGCTATGTAGAACAGCTAAACACACATTCAAGGAAAGTGCAAAATCTGCTTAGTCCAAATGTTTTCAGTATAGACAATCCTATAGACCAGTATAGAAAGAGACAAAATATTCAAACAAAGAATTATAATTATTAATTATTAAATTATAAACATATAAAACTAAAAGCATGCAGCCAACGTGTCCCCCCTTTATTGCTTATTTATCAACTATTTATCAACTAATCTAATCTAATATAATATAAAAGCATAATAGAATGAGGAGAATAATGCACACAATTCAAAAGTAATGTTTGCTTTATATCATTCATAATAACATTTTTTTAAATATTTAACAGGAATTGTTAGCCTACCATGTGCACTGCACTGACTGCTAACCTTAACTGTTACTGAGAAAGTATTAACCACCGTCACATCAAAATAAACCATAAACTACTGCTCAATATCTATAGAAAGATAGTAAAGAAAGTAGCAGCTAGCTGGCGTCAGTTATTTGTAAAATGCATATGCATAATGTTTAACAGTAAATTCTTTTTTTTAGCTTGCACCGAATTGATAAATTATAACAACATAGTTTGCTAACATTAACGTCAGCAAGTTTGAGGCGCATTATGATTGGCAGCAGTACATGCACATTTCCCGTATTTAAGATTGATTAAACATGGGCTTACCTTCACTTACTTTCACTTTACCTGCAAGTGATGCACAGGCATCAGTTTCTTCTTCTTTCTATTCTCAGATCCTGACTCCTGCTGTCTTTTCAGGGTCATAAAATTTGCCTACTGTCTGTCAAACTTCATCAGGCGCCTGTGCGATCATTCGGCACGGAAAAAAATAAATAAAATCAACCGGGGTGGACCATCTAAAGCCCGGAATACACTGCATGATTTTTGCCCTCCTATAAGATCATTACCTTATCACACTGTGCGACATGGATCGTTTAAACTCGGGTACGAGAGGCATGTAGACTGTACGATGATGAAACGGAAGCTTCGGCGGCAGCGTCACACGTTGTGCAACGTCACCAGCATGCGCTCGTGGTAAACAAATACCGGCGCGCAGGTCGTAGCAGCAAACACACTGTGCGTTGATCATGCTGAATTTCTGACACTGTCTGAAAACTATCGTAGGCTATCTTTGGACGCAAGACCGGGAAAATGGCCGTCTTTGAACCTCTCTCACTGTACGACATAGGACCACCGATGAAGAGCCACGATCACAGAAATCGCGACGATTGTTTCGCGATGGCAATCTTTCGTCTGGGACAACCAATAATCGTGCAGTGTATCCCGGGCTTAAGACAAGGGGGAATACATTTTAGACTGGAGCAATTACATTATCTTGTTCCCCCTTTTTTGTTACATATACATGACTAAAAAGTGCCTAATAATATTTCCATAAGCTCAGGAAATAATAACAGCATTATAATTTTTTTCATTAGGCTATTTTTGGTGCCCCCTCAGCTCTTGGTGCCCTACGCACAGCACGTGATACACGTTATGGGACCGGCGGCGCTGTGAGGATCAGATCACATTTTAATGCCAGATCACTCTAGAAAACCACTTCATTCCTAGGGCTTCACATACTTTTTTTTCATTAGTAGTATGTGTTGCTAAGGACTTCATCTGAACAACTTTAAAGGTGATTTTCTCAATATTTCAATTTTTTGCACCCTCAGATTCCAGATTTTCAAATAGTTGTATCTCGGCCAACTATTGTCCTACCCTAAACCATACATCAATTAAAAGCTTATTTATTCAACTTTCAAGTGACTGGTTTTGTGCTCCAGGGTCACATTTGATGTTAATCTAAATTTCTCAATGTGCTGCTTTTAAAATAATCTTAATATCATTTAGATAAACACAAACTGCATCATGATTTGTGGTGTTGTTTAAGGAAATTATATTCTGATGTCTTGCATCAGGGCTGAAGTGTGCATAATGTTTTTTGGCATAGAGATGATTTGAGGTGAAAGTTTATGGGCAGTGACCCCAGTCTGACTTCTTTCTCCCCAGCAGCTGTTGCTGGTGCATTCGAGAGTGTTTAATATCCACCAGCACAATACGCAGTGTCACACACGGGTCATCAGACGAAACCTTCATTAAAGCCAACTGTGTGTATGTGTGTGTGATCTTTTATTGCTTCAGTAAAGTAAAACTAGTCAGTGGCTGTCACAAGCATCTTCTACACCAAAAGCTTCTTCAGTTTATTCAAGTGAATCAAATTATTGGTTTAGTTGGATTATACCGTTCCAGAGATTGCACAAATCGCTATAGATAAAAAAGCTATAGATATTTAATCACCACTATTATAAAGGGCTTCATCGTGGTCGTGACATTTAGGGGATAAAGTAAAGAAGTAAATCTGCTTTATGTAACACACAGCATTATTCCCTTCCTCATCTATAGGTCTGTATAACCTTCACAGGCAAAAGCAGATGAGTGCTTTGTGTCATATGCTGTAGGGTCGGTACAGTATATCGAGTTTTGGTAATATATTGGTATTTTCCCGTAGTGTTGTTTATATCGGTATGGCCTGATATGAATCTCATTCTTTGGAACAGCCACTATGCCAGAAATGTACACTGAGGTCAGATGCATGTTGTGCTGAAAACTTTAGTCTTAATTAATTTATTACAGTAGCTTAACTGAAGTCATTTTAATGCTTTAGGTGATTCAGGCATTGCTTTAAGTTTCTCTGTGTCCTACATAAAGGATTGTGCTGTAAAGGTATCGGCCACCTATTCGATTTGATTCCTCATGAGTGCTCCTTCAGAAGTTCATTTATCATCGGCTTGTTTTGGCAATGACAGTTTGTTCTCCAGACTTTGTTCTTGCAATAGATGAATTTGCCAGAGAGTTGTTGCCTCGTCCTTCGGTCCTTCCACATCCCAAGAGGAAGACTTCTACAATTCAAGGGGTGGATATACAGAGAAAGAAAGAGAGGAAGAAAGCGAAAAAAACAAAACACTTGTTTTATGCTTTTTGTCTGATCCATCTTATGGACCTGTTTACCGGCGCGCCCCTGGCACTCACCCTGATACCTGGACCATCTGTGTGCCATCCTCAACCAGCCATCTGCCACTGATCATAACTATTTATAGAGTTCATAGCTGCTTGTTTATTGATGACTTCCTATAACCACTTGTTTCATAACAGCTTTAGTCCTAAATGCTGTTCCCTTATAGAATAATTCATCTTACACCAAGTTTTAAAATAATACTTATGAATTTTCTTTGCAGGAAATACCCAAGCCATCAAACACCTGTTGGACTTCTACAGTATAACATAGTTTGGTCAATGATGATGGATGAGGTGCATGAAGACTGCAAATGCAAGGTAAGACCAGCATCACCTTTTGATGGGGGAGTTTAATTGAAATCAAACCACTTAGCCCCCCGGGTGAATAAAGCACTGCAAGGTATACCTTTTAAATACAGCCAATGGCCAAACAATAAATTGTTGAACATAAAACAAGCTGCTCTGGATAGAGATAATAAAGGTTTGGAGCTGTAGTACCATATAGATAGATTAAAGGAGAGAGAGAGAGGAGTAGAAACAGGTTGTTGCCATTAATGGGAGAGAATGAAAGCAAAAAATAATGAAGCCATGTGAAGGTGGGTCTCTGCCATTGATCATAGGAAACAAAGACAATATTTGTTGAAGATCAAACAGGAAGGTCATAATATTCTTACCGTCAGCTCTTTTTTTCCTGAAACAGAGCAGAACAAATTTTCATAAGCCCTATGAGACCTTTAATATGTGCACACATTGACTTTGTGGAGTGGGGTGGTGTTAAGTGTAAGGACAAAAATATCCCCAGAAATATCTTAATGATGAATCCTCCCTTTTGGGGTATTAAGGGACATCACCCATATAATGTTTCATAATAATGAATTTTTTTATGGGTTCAAGGCTACATTGTAGTAGCCTAATCGTTCAGTAATTGGCTTTATTCAAAAACAGCAGAGGTCTGTAGTATATCACAATGAACCTAAAGTGATGGTGAATCAGAGGAGGATGATCTTCTGAAGATGTTGCTTACAGAATAAGCCTCTGGACTTCCACATAGAATCACTGAGGCTGTTGACACCTGATATTAACTCTTTCACCGCCATTGACGAGATATCTCGTCAATTAAGAGAAAACGTTTTCCCGCCAATGACGAGATTTTCCGTCTTTCCGCAATACCGCTATTATACAACTTTTTAAACCCGGAAGTATTGCCCTATGACAAGCGATTGCATGTCTGTGTCTGTTTTAAAGATCGCTCTTGATGGGATCTCTATGAAAAGTCCGTCACAAAAATGGAATTATCTCTGCTTTTTGCTCAAAATGTGGTGTTTTTGCAGAAACCTACCCATATTCAAAAGCTGATTACAAAAGAACCACTGAAGGTAGGATGAAACGTTTTTTTTTTTTTGAAAGCAGAGGGTCTGTTCTTTCATTTGGTATATTGTATGTTTATATATTTAAAGAAATTTTTTTTCTGGAAGGCATTAAACTTTGGTGAAAATCATGAAAAGCGCTGGCTGGCAACTTTTAAAAAAATGCTGGCGGTGAAAGAGTTAAGTAGAAGTATTATATTAGATAAATAAATACAGACCGGAAGTTCACCTTGGTTCAGGTGCGTAAACACGATAACTTGCGTGCATCCGATGACACCATCTATAGCAGAACCTCACATGGCTACAATACAACCGGGCCGGTTGCACCAGCTGGGCGTAAACTCGGTCGTAAGACTACTTTAGACATAAAATGCGCTTTCGTCAGACGTAAAATTTACACCTGTTGCACAATCTAGCCGTAGCGCATGTCTGTGACATAAACGTATGTCTAGTCAATGGCAGGCGTAAGTATAAAGCATTGACTTTGTTTCTATGGCTAAAATAGAAATAATGAAATGTGACGAGACATTGATGCGTCTAATGCACAGGATATTTCGTTTTGTTATTTTTCACAAATTGTTTATTCTGATTGAAAATGTTACTGTATTTCCGTATTTATCTGTTTTATTTGAATATCATTTATAGCAGGTGTAATATGTGACCTTGGACCAAAGTCTTAAGTCACAATGGTATATTTGCAGCAATAACCAACCACCAACCATTGTATCGGTCAAAATTGTGGATTTTTATTTTATACCAAAAATCATTATGATATTAAGTAAAGATCATGTTAAATGAAGATAATTAGGAAATTTCCTATCGTAAATGTATAATAAAACATGTAATTAGTAATATGCTTTAAAGGCGATTTTCTCAATATTTAAATTTGTTTGCACCTACAGATTCCAGATTTTCAAATAGTTGTATCTCAACCATATATTTTCCTATGTTAACAAACCATACATCAATAAAAAGCATAGTTATTCAACTTTTAGAAGATGTATGACTCAATACTGACAGATTTCAGGTGATCTCCTGGCTTTCTATGCCATTTTGCACCTTGTTTTCTTCATGTGATACTTATTCCCTGTGTCATTTCAATTTATTTATTATGACTCAACTTGTATACTTAAATGTTCTGATTTTTTTGTATGAATTCAATATTTGGCTTGATGGCTACATCTGGTGGAAATTTTGTGTCAATATCCCACTTAGAAATTGCTGATAAAAATGCTGATGTGTCATACTTATTTTCCCCGCTGTGTTTGACTCCACGGTCAAAACAAACCAGCATTTTGGCTTGAAACAACTCAAGATAGGTTAATTTACAACCTGAAGGGTTTGGTCCGTCCTTTTTTTAACCCAACATTGAGTTGAAAATAACCCAAAAATGTTTAGAGTTTAGGTTATTATTCTAAGAAATCCATGAATAAACATGCACTATATTATGTTACAGTTAACTATACAGTTAACTAGCTTAGTAACTGGGTTTTACTAGTTATGTTTTGCGAATTTAACACAAATGATGTAACACATAAGCTGGGCATGATTGGAAATTCATCTCTCAGAGCCGAAAACCAATGTTTTCTTTAGACAAGAAAGATGAAAGCATGATATTAGTGAGGAGTTAATTTCCTGTGTAGCGTATGTCAGAAACAGATGGTGAGTTACATTGCAGCGTCATGATGCCAAAACAAAATCAGAAGTGTGTGAATGTGCGTTTATAACCTGAAACGGCCCTAGATTGATCATGTAATTATTCGTATGTATTTACACTGATTATGCAGTTGGTTAACTTATTTGTCTCACATGTTTATTTGCCAGGCCCAACACAGACATGAGTAATGTTTAATACTTTTAAATAAGATAACTTGTTTAAATCAACTAATCCTTTAGTCAGAAACAAAATGTTTTTGTGGGAGATTCGACAATGCTAATATATTTTAGTTAGTTATAATTATTCCACATAATTGTTATTCTGTTAAAATAGTTTTTGAAGTGCTTGTGTGCTTCACTGGGTTTAATCAAAACACCAAAATGCTTTTCTTCTGTCATTAATCACATTTAATTAACAATGTTACTTGTTCAGATTGTTTGATGAATGAAGGGTGTATCAGTATTTAAAGGATCTCTTTACAAAAATGCAATATTATATACATAACTATATTATGAGTGGTTTATAAAGACCTTACATAATGAAATGTATTGTTTTTATTACCTTACAATGAGAGGTTTTTATCTATATACACTGTTACAGAGAAGTCGGTGTCATGTTTCTACAGTAGCCCTAAATGGACAAACTACTCTATAGAGCATTTTTTGTGACTAAGTTGTTTCAGACGATGACATCTTTGGCCGTGGACTAAGCCGTTGGTTGCAATTCCCAACCTCAATGCTAGTTACAGTAAAAATCTACACAGTGGACCTTTAAAAAAGCATAAAAGTTGCCAAAGCTTTGGATAAGTAGAAAATGGGGCAAGGGAATGAAATATAATGTAAAGATAATGAAAATATAAGTCATTTTTTTTAAAATTTCTTTTCCTTTTCCCACTTTGTAAGGAAATTAGTTGTGGACTTTTTCTTGGACAAAGAAAGTATGTAAACACACACAAACACAACAACACACAACTGGGTGTAGCAAACTAACTCACAAAAACGCACACTGTGATGCTTATGTCACACCTCATTAGGGCTGCATAACGATTAATCGTGTTTAATAGTTTGCAGAATAAAAGTTTTTGTTTACATCATATATGTTTTTTTACTGTGTATAATAATTATGTTTATATTAGGGCTGTCAAAATTAACGCGTTAATAACGCATTAACGCAAATTCATTTTAACGGCACTAATTTTATTAACGCGCGATTAAAGCAACACACAATTTTTGTTTGACCCACAGCTGGATGAATTGAGACGCAGCAAGTGATCTGCGCTGTCTAGATGAGCGGGACCCCGATATATATAGACATCTACACAAAATTACAGTTTTAAAAATATCTGTTTTGACAAGAATTCACACATGTATGACCTATAATCGGTTATATCTGAAGTGAATGTTTGGTTAACTGTTGAGGAAAAGTATCTGTTGTTTAACATTATATTAAACCCTTGCATTAGCCTACAGTATATTAAAGCGGTCTGTCTCAATGTCAAAATTAAACAATAAAAGAAAAACAAATATGTAACATATGAAGAGTTTGGTTCCAAAACGCAATAAACGCCATTTTTGAAAAAAATGAGTTACTGCCAGAATCAGTATTATATCAGGTCAGTATTAAAAAGTAAATTCTTAATTTTACGCAAAATCCAATATCCGCCGTGTTATTCTGTCATCTTTTCTCCCTTTTTTCCCAAAATGCAATAAACGCCACTCCCCCTTTTCTACAGAATGCCATAAATCCACTCCACAGATTACAGCACACCATTCATGCAATGTAAACAAACAATGGCGCCGCGTTGAATACACGGAATCTAGTTTTTTTCATCTACTTTGTACTTCGTGATCAACAAACAAACAAAAACAAAATAATACTTTAAAAGCATTGATTAAACCTGTGCTGGTTTTCTGTGACGGGTAAGAAACATAAGCAATCAACATCTAATAATTTACACAAGAGGCACTCGGAGACGGGTGCTTATTGTTTGCCCGGGCCGACAGCATCAAGTTTCTGTCATGCTAACACATTGACCCCAGGGGATCTTATGAAAAACTTTCCATAATTTTACTCAAAGTCAACGAAAATCGAGCAGGACCAAAACATTTTACAGCTGATCGCTGTGAAAAACGTTAAACGACGACGTTAAGTATAACCACAGCAATGACAGTGTTCTTAATATCACAAAGTAAGTGTTTTGATTAATGCCATTAATGTTTATTTTTTTAATCAGTGTGTACAACTAGTCAACTAAATGAATATAACATGGCAAAGATGAATGCACATTTATATATTGATTCAATAGATTTATTGCATTTAGAATAAAAACTTGTCATGGATTTATTGCATTTTGTGGAAAAAAATATCCGTTTTTATAATAAATCTTTGAAAATCAAGTTATGGATTTAAATTTTTTATGTTTTTATAACCCAAAGATGCTATGTGAAAGTTTGTAACAGAAAATAGTGGTTTTCATCTTGTCACTTTCTTGGTATAGAAAACACGTTTTTACCGAAATTTTTCACAAAGGATTTATTGCGTTTTGGAACCAAACTCTTCATATATTGATATTGTTTTTGCTCTGTGTAAACAGGTATAGTTTTGTCATGCTTTGTCAGATTCCAACAATTGTTCCAATAGTTTTGAATTTTTTTTAATAGAGAATGTTAAAATATAAATAACTCATTTTGGAAAATTTGCTCATCCCAACTCAATTTGCCACACAGGTCACAAATGATGCAGCAGCAAACAGAAATGGAGAAAGAACAAGGTTCTCTAAAGGGAAAATTATATATAAAACTATGGCTGATGGTTCTGTTGAAAATGTAAACAGGCTGTTGTAAACATACATTAGCATATAGCATATATATTGACCAAATCCATGTTGGTTAGAGCTTTAAAAACTTGAAGTGTTACGTTTAGGTAAATTTAGAACAGATAAAAATGTGCGATTAATTTGCGATTAATCGCGAGTTAACTCATGAAATCATGCGATTAATCTAGATTAATTATTTTAATACATTTACAACCCTAGTATATATAAATAAACACACATGCATGTATAACTTAAAAAAAAAGATATTAAGTATTTATATATAATATAAATGTACACATGTAAACATTTCTTAAATATATACATGCATGTGTGTGTATTTATATATACATAAGTATTATACACAGTACACAAACATATATGATGTAAACAAAACTTGATTCTGCAAATGTTTAATCGCAATTAATCGTTATGCAGCCCTACAACTAATTAAATTGTAATTGGATATCGGTTGTGACTTTCTTCCTATCTACCATTAGTTGAACAGGTTACAAACTCACACATGGGTATCAGAATGGTTGTGGTGTCAAATTTGTTGTGTTTGGTTCTTTTGCCTTAACAAAAGTATGATCCAAGAAAGTTAAATAGTATTATGGATGCATAATTATTTTGGCACAGCCCTGTGTGTGGGATTCACTTTACCGTGGTAATTTTGTTGTAATGATGTCTTACTGTGTCGTGTCCGTAGGCTGTGAGGACAAACCTCCTCATGTAACACATGCAGCGTCAGCTCCTGTGTCTCTATTATTAATGTCCTGTGAACTACGGTAAATACGACCCTACTGTTTAATATAAAAGGGTCACAAATAATGATAGGGTATATCTATCAATGTCAAGCGTATGTCTGAGTCATAATGAAGTTTAATTGCACTTTAAGGAAGGCACTAAAAAGATTTTTGTTGAGACTCAAAGGAGTAGTCGGCCCAGAAATGAAACTACTGTCATTTATTCACCCACATGTCTTTAAAACCTGGGTTACTTTGTTCCGCTGAACACAAAATGGATAAGTAATGAATATCGGTACATATCAAGACTTTTTATAACACTTCATTGATCAGGAGTGTCAGCAAGAAAGTTTGTGCAGCGTGCTGGTCATGGGCATAGATTTGGGTTTATAAACATCCAGATATTTAAGTTTTTTTTAAATAAAATCGAGGCAGTGTGAAAAATAATGCAAGTGGCATCATGAGTAACACCCTGTTTATACCTGTTATGCATTTTAGTCGATCACAAGTGGATGAGAGAGACTCTTTTCCTTTTACACCTGCTGTTTTAATTTGTCTCTTTTGTCCACTTTTGACTGCTTCTGTCCTGATTACTTCCAGGGAATGGTCCTTAAACATGTTAAAGTTAATGCTCATTAATATTATGTGAGAGTCTTGTGGTGTTCGTAAACATGCTGCACAGAGTTTTGTACATGTATATGTAAGGGATTTCTCAGATATTTCAAAGCAATTGAAGAAATACCCATAGGTGTAGCTTGACATTTGAGTTTGGGGTCTATTATAGGATCTATACCGGAACAAGTGCTATGATTTTTACTGCAAACTAGAAAATTAAAATGAATAAAAAACAGCATTAAAATAACATGGCCTGAATTTAAGGTAAGAATAAAGTATGATCATGGATAAAAATGTCTACCATATTTTACAGACTATAAGTCGCTACGGAGTATAAGTTGCATCAGTCAAAAATGCGTTCTGAAGAGGAAAAAACATATATAAGTCACACTGGACTATAAATTGTAGACCTGCAACTTTAGACTATTTTTCAACCGATTGATCTATCGATTATTTTTACGATTAATCGAATAGTCTAATGATTTTTTAAACAAATAATAAATGTAACATCTGTCATTAATGCCAACATTTTTTTAAAGCATTTTTTCAATTAAACAAATACACGTTGCAACATGATCTCACAAAGTTCCGTGGGATAGTCACGGAATTTTTTGCTCATTTTTCCGTGGCATTCTCACGGATCTCCGCATATTTCCGTGGCCCTGCCACGGACTTTCTTTTCCGTGGCATTCTCACGGATTGGTTAATCAACTGCTTTTTCCTATTTTCAAACCATTGTCGCTTCGGTTTAGGGTTAGATTTGGTGTTTGCATTAGTTTGTCACTTTAAGTATTGGTTTATACTATTTTTTCTGATGTATTCTTTTATATTTTCTAAACTTTAATCAATTGTTGCCTGGCGTTGGGGTTAGAGTTGGGTTTGGGTAGGGATGTCATTTTATGTAAATCTAACCCTAAACCGAAGCGACAATGGTAAGAAAATAGGACAAAACAGTTGAGTTACCAATCCGTGAGAATGCCACGGAAAAGAAAGTCCGTGGCAGGGCCACGGAAATATGCGGAGATCCGTGAGAATGCCACGGAAAAATGAGCAAAAAATTCCGTGACTATGCCACGGAAATTCGTGAGATCAGGTTGACACAAACAGTGCCAGTGCCAAGGAAAAGTGCCAGTGCCAAGCCTAACATACTGTTAACAGTGCAAATGGGGCATTATTCACCTTAAACAAATAAAATAGGCATATATTAATATCAAAGAAGTAAAATAAAAATAAATGAAACTGAATAATAACTCCTTATTAATATAAAAACATGTCCCGCTCTTTATTGTTCCAGCCCTAGTACTAATCATAAACTAATGAGGAGTCATCATTAACTACAAAATGACTCATGATTCAACACATGAAATCATTGTTTATTAGTACATTAACTAACAACTAAAAAACATGTCATGTTGTACTTAATGATGACTCTTCATTAGTTTATGATTTGTACATGCATTAGTTCAGACTGAAGTAAAAATAAGTTCATTGTGATTCATGAACCCTTATTATAAAATGTAACCATTATATTATTACTGTTAATATTATTACTATCAGTAGTAAAGTTACTGCATTCTCATTTAGCATCAACTTTAACATTTAACTTTTCTTAAGTTCCGGGTAAAAACATGTTCAGTTAGTATGATCTTCTAATATTTTATAAACAGTGTTTACGCTGCTCTTACTTTAAATAAACGCATGTCAGGAATACCTAACAATATCTGCGCACATAGCAAAAAATAAGCTACTGTATGGGAACTCCACAATGCCAGCTGGCTTTCAGTGCACGCGGGTACATGCCTATCAGTTCTCAGTGTAACAGTAACTTATAATTTCATAACTTCTTAATATAAAAAGTTAAACATATCCCGCTCTTTATTTACTGTTTCACTGCGTCATTTTGAGGTCGGAGAGACCCTAGGTTGTTGTCTTTTAAGATTATTTATGTGATAACGCACAGATGTTGCGCTGCTGTGGTATGCCATTTTAGTTTTACACAGTATGTGTTTTATTTGGTCTCTGCTTAAATTAAAGTATTCCCACACTTTTGATCGCATTCTGGCTGTCTGGTATAACACTTGTATCACCCGGTCAGAGCTGAAGCCGCCTTCATTTGAAAATGTAAACCGTGCGACGCATCGACGCATTTCCGGCAAATCGACGTAACTACGTAATCGACTACGTCGACGCGTCGTTCCAGCCCTAATTAATTGCATTTATTTTGAAAATTCACAAAAATTCAACCCCAAGAACAGACATATAATCTGGAAAGGCAAGTTATTCAACTAAACAATAGCACAGAACAGCAGGCTGAATAGATGTCCGTACATGTTAAAGTAACATAAACAGTTATTTACACGATACACAATAGCATACAGAACATATGTAACATGCTAATATAACATGCGAAATCAAGTTCACCAACCTCCCGAAGTCATTCAACATCACTGAATCCATTGAATATCATAAATACAGGAGCAGTGGACTCTCATGGCTGTAGACGGTAATGGTTTCATGTGAATACATTTTGACATATAAGTTGCACCTGACTATAAGTCGCAGGACAAGCCAAACTATGACCATGTTTAAAAGATTCGCTCACAATGAAATGCTAACAGGAGTTAACTTACAGGATAAGTCAGAAGCGGAAGGAATTATGATAATGTCGGTCTTGTCTACATCATCAGTCCCGGGAAGTAAACTGTTGCCTACAATCCGTGTGTTTGAAAACCAAAGGAAATGTAAAATTGTAAATCGGACCATAGGTGCTCTTTAATACCAGGTGTAAACAGGGCCTTAATGATGACAATGTTCATTTTTGGTTAAACTGAAACTTTTACTTAAACAGAACTTATAACTTTTAAATGTATGACTTTTGTACACAGCAGGTTGTGTATAATTAATGTCAGTAAATGTTTGTGTATTTTCACCAAGTGCGCACATTAGCATTCGATGGAAATGAGTAAACATAATTATCTGTAATTCAGTAAACAGCAGTGCTTTATTCTGAAGTACTAAACTCAGTTTTTCTTATGAGCAGGTCAGTGATTCTGATCTAAAACAGTTTAGTTCATTACCTTAATATTTCCCTCTGTGTTCATTCTAACATCCGCAGGAAAGTCTTTCTGTCTTCAGCCGACTCTTGCATTTTGTTTCACATTAGGGTCTTTTTCTTAATCTTCTCACAGATTACAAACCACACACTTTGAATGGATAAACAAGTTTATTTTAGTTTGTCCACAGGAGTATGATCCGTGTGGCTGGTTGTTTAAACCCTAAGGGTGTTGCCCAGCGTGCAAGGCATCCAAAGCTTTGAATTCAGAGTGCAATAGCATCGTAGCGCTGTGGGAAGTGTATATAATCCCACGGGAAGAATGTCTCAATGTATTTACAAGCTTCTTTAAGAATAAATGAGGATTGCTTTTTCTTAAGAGTGCTGAATCTTCTTCCCTCATGTGATTTCAACCTGCATTGCTTTCATCTGTGCAACACATGGCAGAATGTCCATACTGATATACAATAAAAGTGAACTAGATATTAAAGTTTGAAGACAAACTTTATGTTGGCTTGAAAAAGCGTAGCCTGAACAATTAAAACGGTTTGACAGAAGTTTAGTTTAGTAGGCAGTCTGGCATTTAGTATGTTTAAGTATAAAGGTAGCATGATAAGCATGAAACTAGCATGATGTTAGCATGATTAGCATGAAGCTAGCATGATGTTAGCATGATTAGCATGAAGCTAGCATGATGCTAGCATGATTAGCATGAAGCTAGCATGATGCTAGCATGATTAGCATGAAGCTAGCATGATGTTAGCATGATTAGCATGAAGTTAGCATGATGTTAGCATGATTAGCATGAAGCTAGCATGATGTTAGCATGATTAGCATGAAGCTAGCATGATGTTAGCATGATTAGCATGAAGCTAGCATGATGTTAGCATGATTAGCATGAAGTTAGCATGATGTTAGCATGATTAGCATGAAGCTAGCATGATTAGCATGAATCTAACATGATGGTAGCATGATTAGCATGAAGCTAGCATGATGCTAACATGATTAGCATGAAGCTAGCATGATGCTAGCATGATTAGCATGAAGCTAGCATGATGCTAGCATGATTAGCATGAAGGTAGCATGAAGCTAACATGATTAGCATGAAGTTAGCATGATGCTAGCATGATTAGCATGAAGCTAGCATGATGCTAGCATGATTAGCATGAAGCTAGCATGATGCTAGCATGATAAGCATGAAGCTAACATGATGCTAGCATGATTAGCATGAAGCTAGCATGATTAGCATGAAGCTAACATGATGCTAACATGATGGTAGCATGATTACCATGAAGCTAGCATGAAGCTAGCATGATTAGCATGAAGTTAGCATGATGCTAGCATGATTAGCATGAAGCTAGCATGATGCTAACATGATGGTAGCATGATTAGCATGAAGCTAGCATGATGCTAGCATGATTAGCATGAAGCTAGCATGATTAGCATGAAGCTAGCATGATGCTAGCATGATTAGCATGAAGCTAGCATGATGCTAGCATGATTAGCATGAAGCTAGCATGAAGCTATCATGATTAGCATGAAGCTAGCATGATGCTAGCATGATTAGCATGAAGCTAACATGATGCTAACATGATGGTAGCATGATTACCATGAAGCTAGCATGAAGCTAGCATGATTAGCATGAAGCTAGCATGATGCTAGCATGATTAGCATGAAGATAGCATGATGCTAACATGATGGTAGCATGATTAGCATGAAGCTAGCATAATGCTAGCATGATTAGCATGAAGCTAGCATGATGCTAGCATGATTAGCATGAAGCTAACATGATGCTAACATGATGGTAGCATGATTAGCATGAAGCTAGCATGATGCTAGCATGATTAGCATGAAGCTAGCATGATGTTAGCATGATTAGCATGAAGCTAGCATGATGCTAGCATGATTAGCATGATGCTAGCATGATGCTAGCATGATTAGCATGAAGGTAGCATGATGCTAGCATGATTAGCATGAAGCTAGCATGATGCTAGCATGATTAGCATGAAGCTAGCATGATGCTAGCATGATTAGCATGAAGCTAGCATGATGCTAGCATGATTAGCATGAAGCATGAAGATTAGCATGAAGTTAGCATGATGCTAGCATGATTAGCATGATGCTAGCATGATGCTAGCATGATTAGCATAATGCTAGCATGAAGCTAGCATGATGCTAGCATGATTAGCATGAAGCTAGCATGATGCTAGCATGATTAGCATGAAGCTAGCATGATGCTAGCATGATGGTAGCATGATTAGCATGAAGTTAGCATGATGCTAGCATGATGCTAGCATGTTGCTAGCATGATTAGCATGAAGCTAGCATGATGCTAGCATGATTAGCATGAAGCTAGCATGATGCTAGCATGATTAGCATGAAGCTAGCATGATGCTAGCATGATTAGCATGAAGCTAGCATGATGCTAGCATGATTAGCATGAAGCTAGCATGATGCTAGCATGATTAGCATGAAGCTAGCATGATGCTAGCATGATTAGCATGAAGGTAGCATGATGCTAGCATGATTAGCATGAAGCTAGCATGATGCTAGCATGATTAGCATGAAGCTAGCATGATGTAGCATGATTAGCATTAAGCTAACATGATGCTAGCATGATTAGCATGAAGCTAGCATGATGCTAGCATGATTAGCATGAAGCTAGCATGATGCTAGCATGATTAGCATGAAGCTAGCATGATGCTAGCATGATTAGCATGAAGCTAACATGATGCTAGCATGATTAGCATTAAGCTAGCATGATGTTAGCATGATTAGCATGAAGCTAGCATGATGTTAGCATGAATAGCATGAAGCTAAGATGATTAAGTATGAAGCTAGCATGATTAGCATGAAGCTAGCATGATGCTAGCATGATTAGCATGAAGCTAGCATGATTTAGCATGATGTTAGCATGATTTAGCATGAAGTTAGAAAGATTTATTATGCAATTAGCATAAAGCTAGCATGAAACTAGCATGAAGCTAGTATGACTTAGCATGGAGCTAGCATGAAGCTAATATGACCCAAAGACCCAACCCCCATGTCTCTATGATGTTCAGATCCAGAGATATAAGGCTTCGTTTATTATGTTGCTAGGGTGCTCATATTTGGTTGCTAGGGGCGTGGCTTAATACCTCAATAAGAATCCTAAGAGACTGATTGGATTCCTGAGTAAAATGAGCCCACCCCCATGTCTCTATGACACTCTGGTGCAAAGATATCTATCTGGGCTTTTTATAATGGTAGTCTATGGGAGAGGTTGCTAGGGTACCCAAAATTGTTGCTAGGGGCGTGGCTTAATAGCTTTGGGGTGATCCTAAGAGACTGATTGGATGCCTGAGTATAATGAGCCCACCCCCATCTCTCTACGACACTCTAAAGTGAAGATATTCCATCTGGGACGCTTTTATTCCCTTTTATGGGCATGTTTCCTGCCCCATTATAAGTCAATGGGAAATTTTGGGGGCCTCTTACACCCCAGGGGTATAGCTTACACCCCATTGTGATGTATGTTCTTACACAGTCTGTCAGCCTCCTTAAATGTGGTAAGCCACAAGTTTCTACAAGTTTCTCACTCGCAGCTATCTCGCAGCTATCAAAGTTTGTCTCAATGTTAAGTCAATGGAAATTTTGGGGTGTTCGAGCCCCCCGTTTAGGAATTCGGAAGGTCCCATCAGTTAGAAAAGATATAGCACACTAAGTCAGACCAGTCTGAAGGTCCGTGGAAAATTTGGTGCATGTAGCTTGAAAGCTCTAGGACGAGTTAGTGTCGAAAATTTAGTCTCAGAAGAAAGCGGAATAATAATAATAACTAGATAGGTACATTTCCTGAAGAAAATGTGAGTGGTGCTTGCCGTGGCAAATTTCGGGGGACAATATATGATTATACTTCAAGCCAAAAGTAAAACAATTCAACCCACATGTCTCTACGATATTCTGATGCGAAGATATAAGGCTTTGTTTATTCGGTTGCTAGGGTACTGTATTTGGTTGCTAGGGAGAAAATTGGCATCCACTAGTGATTACACTCCGAGTCACGAGTCAAACGGTCAAACCCCCGTGTCTCTACGATGTTCTGATGCGGAGATATAAGGCTTTGTTTACTCTGTTGCTAGGGTACTGTATTTGGTTGCTAGGGAAAAAATTGGCATCCACTAGTGATTACACTCCGAGATACGAGTCAAACGGTCCAACCCCCGTGTCTCTGCGATGTTCTGATGTGGAGATAAAAGGCTTTGTTTACTCTGTTGCTAGGGTACTGTATTTGGTTGCTAGGGAGAAAATTGGCATCCACTAGTGATTACACTCCGAGTCACGAGTCAAACGGTCCAAACCCCGTGTCTCTACGATGTTCTGATGCGGAGATATAAGGGTTTGTTTACTCTGTTGCTAGGGTACTGTATCTGGTTGCTAGGGAAAAAATGGCATCCACTAGTGATTACCCTCCGAGTCATGAGTCAAACGGTCCAACCCCCGTGTTTCTACGATGTTCTGATGCAGAGATATAAGGCTTTGTTTACTCTGTTGCTAGGGTACTGTATTTGGTTGCTAAGGAAAAAAATGGCATCCACTAGTGATTACACTCTCAGTCATGAGTCAAACGGTCCAACCCCCGTGTCTCTACGATGTTCTGATGCGGAGATATAAGGCTTTGTTTACTCTGTTGCTAGGGTACTGTATTTGGTTGCTAGGGGAAAAAATGGCATCCACTAGTGATTACCCTCCGAGTCACGAGTCAAACGGTCCAAACCCCGTGTCTCTACGATGTTCTGATGCGGAGATATAAGGCTTTGTGTACTCTGTTGCTAGGGTACTGTATTTGGTTGCTAGGGGAAAAAATGGCATCCACTAGTGATTACCCTCCGAGTCACGAGTCAAACGGTCCAACCCCCGTGTCTCTACGATGTTCTGATGCGGAGATATAAGGCTTTGTTTACTCTGTTGCTAGGGTACTGTATTTGGTTGCTAGGGAAAAAAATTGCATCCACTAGTGATTACCCTCCGAGTCATGAGTCAAACGGTCCAACCCCCGTGTCTCTACGATGTTCTGATGCGGAGATATAAGGCTTTGTTTACTCTGTTGCTAGGGTACTGTATTTGGTTGCTAGGGAAAAAAATGGCATCCACTAGTGATTACCCTCCGAGTCATGAGTCAAACGGTCCAACCCCCATGTCTCTACGATGTTCTGATGTGGAGATATAAGGCTTTGTTTACTCTGTTGCTAGGGTACTGTATTTGGTTGCTAGGGGCGTGGCTTGGGAGTGGCCAATTATGTGCCCAGTGATTACACTCCGAGTCACAAGTAAAACGGTCCAACCCCCGTGTCTCTACGATGTTCTGATGCGGAGATATAAGGCTTTGTTTACTCTGTTGCTAGGGTACTGTATTTGGTTGCTAGGGGCGTGGCTTGGGAGTGGCCAATGATGTGCCCAGTGATTACACTCCGAGTCACAAGTAAAACGGTCCAAACCCCGTGTCTCTACGATGTTCTGATGCGGAGATATAAGGCTTTGTTTATTTGGTTGCTAGGGTGCTCAAATTTGGTTGCTAGGGGCGTGGCTTGGGAGTGGCCAATGATGTGCCCAATTGTTACACCCCTAGTCACAAGTAAAACGGTCCAACCCCCGTGTCTCTACGATGTTCTGATGCCGAGATATAACTGTTTGTATTTTATGTTGCTAGGGTGCTCAAAAGTGGTTGCTAGGGGCGTGGCTTAGTAAGTCTGTAAGGATCCTGAGAGACTGATTGGATGCCTGAGTAAAATGAGCCCACCCCCATGTCTCTATGACACTGTGGTGCAAAGATATCCATACAGGCATTTTATTATGGCAGTCTATGGTATAGGTTGCTAGGGTGCCCAAAATGGTTGCTATGGTAACCTTACACCCCATTGTGGGGGACGTCCTGACAGAGTCTTGCACCCTCTTCAAATGTAGTAACCCACATGTTTCTATGAAATCCTGGCTCGGACCTATGACCCGTCAAAATTTTTGCAATGGTAAGTCTATGGGATTTTTCCCCATTGACTTTTCATTGGGACACTTTTGGGCACCTCTTACACCCCAGGGGTACAACTTACACCCCATTGTGATCCATGTTCTTAAAGAGCCTACCACCCTCTTCAAATGTTATAACCCACATGTTTCTACAAAATCCTCGAGCGGAGCTATGACTCGTCAAAGTTGGGCGCAATGTTAAGTCAATGGGATTTTTTGGGTGGTTTTTCGCCCCCCTTTCGGAAATCCTGCACCCGATCCCTTATAAAAGTCATAGCAGTCTTCTCCTCAATAAGCCGGTCGATTTGAGCCCTAATTTATGGGTCTACGACAAAGCGTGCGGGACGAGTTACGCGCCAAAAAAGTGTCCAGAAAAAGAAGAATAATAATAATAATAAGTATGCAAGATAGTAATAGTGATGCTTTGCATAAATGCAAGCACCACTAACTAGATAGGTACATTTCCTGAAGAAAATGTGAAGTGGTGCTTGCCGTGGCAAATTTCGGGGGACAATATATGATTATACTCCAAGCCAAAAGTAAAACAATTCAACCCACATGTCTTTACGATATTCTGATGCGAAGATATAAGGCTTTGTTTATTCGGTTGCTAGGGTACTGTATTTGGTTGCTAGGGAAAAAATGGCATCCACTAGTGATTACCCTCCGAGTCATGAATCAAACGGTCCAACCCCCGTGTCTCTACGATGTGCTGATGCGGAGATATAAGGCTTTGTTTACTCTGTTGCTAGGGTACTGTATTTGGTTGCTAAGGAAAAAAATGGCATCCACTAGTGATTACCCTCCGAGTCACGAGTCAAACGATCCAACCCCCGTGTCTCTACGATGTTCTGATGCGGAGATATAAGGCTTTGTTTACTCTGTTGCTAGGGTACTGTATTTGGTTGCTAGGGAAAAAAATGGCATTCACTAGTGATTACCCTCCGAGTCACGAGTCAAACGGTCCAAACCCCGTGTCTCTACGATGTTCTGATGCGGAGATATAAGGCTTTGTTTACTCTGTTGCTAGGGTACTGTATTTGGTTGCTAGGGAAAAAATGGCATCCACTAGTGATTACCCTCCGAGTCATGAGTCAAACGGTCCAAACCCCGTGTCTCTACGATGTTCTGATGCGGAGATATAAGGCTTTGTTTACTCTGTTGCTAAGGTACTGTATTTGGTTGCTAGGGGCGTGGCTTGGGAGTGGCCAATGATGTGCCCAGTGATTACACTCCGAGTCACAAGTAAAACGGTCCAACCCCCGTGTCTCTACGATGTTCTGATGCGGAGATATAAGGCTTTGTTTACTCTGTTGCTAGGGTACTGTATTTGGTTGCTAGGGGCGTGGCTTGGGAGTGGCCAATGATGTGCCCAGTGATTACACTCCGAGTCACAAGTAAAACGGTCCAACCCCCGTGTCTCTACGATGTTCTGATGCGGAGATATAAGGCTTTGTTTACTCTGTTGCTAGGGTACTGTATTTGGTTGCTAGGGAAAAAAATGGCATTCACTAGTGATTACCCTCCGAGTCATGAGTCAAACGGTCCAAACCCCATGTCTCTACGATGTTCTGATGTGGAGATATAAGGCTTTGTTTACTCTGTTGCTAGGGTACTGTATTTGGTTGCTAGGGGCGTGGCTTGGGAGTGGCCAATGATGTGCCCAGTGATTACACTCCGAGTCACAAGTAAAACGGTCCAACCCCCGTGTCTCTACGATGTTCTGATGCGGAGATATAAGGCTTTGTTTACTCTGTTGCTAGGGTACTGTATTTGGTTGCTAGGGGCGTGGCTTGGGAGTGGCCAATTATGTGCCCAGTGATTACACTCCGAGTCACAAGTAAAACGGTCCAACCCCCGTGTCTCTACGATGTTCTGATGCAGAGATATAAGGCTTTGTTTACTCTGTTGCTAGGGTACTGTATTTGGTTGCTAGGGGCGTGGCTTGGGAGTGGCCAATGATGTGCCCAGTGATTACACTCCGAGTCACAAGTAAAACGGTCCAAACCCCGTGTCTCTACGATGTTCTGATGCGGAGATATAAGGCTTTGTTTATTCGGTTGCTAGGGTGCTCAAATTTGGTTGCTAGGGGCGTGGCTTGGGAGTGGCCAATGATGTGCCCAGTGATTACACTCCGAGTCACAAGTAAAACGGTCCAACCCCCGTGTCTCTACGATGTTCTGATGCGGAGATATAAGGCTTTGTTTACTCTGTTGCTAGGGTACTGTATTTGGTTGCTAGGGGCGTGGCTTGGGAGTGGCCAATTATGTGCCCAGTGATTACACTCCGAGTCACAAGTAAAACGGTCCAACCCCCGTGTCTCTACGATGTTCTGATGCGGAGATATAAGGCTTTGTTTACTCTGTTGCTAGGGTACTGTATTTGGTTGCTAGGGGCGTGGCTTGGGAGTGGCCAATGATGTGCCCAATTGTTACACCCCTAGTCACAAGTCAAACGGTCCAACCCCCGTGTCTCTACGATGTTCTGATGCCGAGATATAACTGTTTGAATTTTATGTTGCTAGGGTGCTCAAAAGTGGTTGCTAGGGGCGTGGCTTAGTAACTCTGCAAGGGTCCTGAGAGGCTGATTGGATGCCTGAGTAAAATGAGCCCACCCCCATGTCTCTGTGACACTGTGGTGCAAAGATATCCCTCTGGGCATTTTGTAATGGCAGTCTATGGGATAGGTTGCTAGGGTGCCCAAAATGGTTGCTAGGGTAACCTTACACCCTATTGTGGGGGACGTCCTGACAGAGTCTAGCACCCTCTTCAAATTTAGTAACCCACATGCTTCTACGAAATCCTCGCTCGGACCTGTGACCCGTCAAAGTTTTTGCAATGTTAAGTCTATGGGATTTTCCCCCATTGACTTTTCATTGGGCATTTTTGGGCACCTCTTACACCCCAGGGGTACAACTTACACCCCATTGTGATCCATGTTCTTACAGAGTCTACCACCCTCTTCAAATGTTGTAACCCACATGTTTCTACAAAATCCTCGAGCGGAGCTATGACTTGTCAAAGTTTGGCGTAATGTTAAGTCAATGGGATTTTTCGGGTGGTTTTTTGCCCCCCTTTCGGAAATTCTGCACCCGACCGCTTATAAAAGTCATAGCCACCATCTCCTCAAAAAACCGGTCGATTTGAGCCCTCTTTCATGGGACTACGGCAAACCGTGCGGGACGAGTTACGCGCCGAAAAAGTGTGCAGACATAAGAATAATAATAACTAGATAGGTACATTTCCTGAAGAAAATGTGAAGTGGTGCTTGCCGTGGCAAATTTCGGGGGACAATATATGATTATACTCCAAGCCAAAAGTAAAACAATTCAACCCACATGTCTCTACGATATTCTGATGCGAAGATATAAGGCTTTGTTTATTCGGTTGCTAGGGTACTGTATTTGGTTGCTAGGGAGAAAATTGGCATCCACTAGTGATTACACTCCGAGTCACGAGTCAAACGGTCAAACCCCCGTGTCTCTACGATGTTCTGATGCGGAGATATAAGGCTTTGTTTACTCTGTTGCTAGGGTACTGTATTTGGTTGCTAGGGAAAAAATTGGCATCCACTAGTGATTACACTCCGAGATACGAGTCAAACGGTCCAACCCCCGTGTCTCTGCGATGTTCTGATGTGGAGATAAAAGGCTTTGTTTACTCTGTTGCTAGGGTACTGTATTTGGTTGCTAGGGAGAAAATTGGCATCCACTAGTGATTACACTCCGAGTCACGAGTCAAACGGTCCAACCCCCGTGTCTCTACGATGTTCTGATGCGGAGATATAAGGCTTTGTTTACTCTGTTGCTAGGGTACTGTATTTGGTTGCTAGGGAAAAAAATGGCATCCACTAGTGATTACCCTCCGAGTCACGAGTCAAACGGTCCAAACCCCGTGTCTCTACGATGTTCTGATGCGGAGATATAAGGCTTTGTTTACTCTGTTGCTAAGGTACTGTATTTGGTTGCTAGGGAAAAAAATGGCATCCACTAGTGATTACCCTCCGAGTCACGAGTCAAACGATCCAACCCCCGTGTCTCTACGATGTTCTGATGCGGAGATATAAGGCTTTGTTTACTCTGTTGCTAGGGTACTGTATTTGGTTGCTAGGGAAAAAATGGCATCCACTAGTGATTACCCTCCGAGTCACGAGTCAAACGGTCCAAACCCCGTGTCTCTACGACGTCTGATGCGGAGATATAAGGCTTTGTTTACTCTGTTGCTAGGGTACTGTATTTGGTTGCTAGGGAAAAAAATGGCATCCACTAGTGATTACCCTCCGAGTCACGAGTCAAACGGTCCAACCCCCGTGTCTCTACGATGTTCTGATGCGGAGATATAAGGCTTTGTTTACTCTGTTGCTAGGGTACTGTATTTGGTTGCTAGGGAAAAAAATTGCATCCACTAGTGATTACCCTCCGAGTCATGAGTCAAACGGTTCAACCCCCGTGTCTCTACGATGTTCTGATGCGGAGATATAAGGCTTTGTTTACTCTGTTGCTAGGGTACTGTATTTGGTTGCTAGGGAAAAAAATGGCATCCACTAGTGATTACCCTCCGAGTCACGAGTCAAACGGTCCAAACCCCATGTCTCTACGATGTTCTGATGCGGAGATATAAGGCTTTGTTTACTCTGTTGCTAGGGTACTGTATTTGGTTGCTAGGGAAAAAAATGGCATCCACTAGTGATTACCCTCCGAGTCATGAGTCAAATGGTCCAACCCCCATGTCTCTACGATGTTCTGATGTGGAGATATAAGGCTTTGTTTACTCTGTTGCTAGGGTACTGTATTTGGTTGCTAGGGGCGTGGCTTGGGAGTGGCCAATGATGTGCCCAGTGATTACACTCCGAGTCACAAGTAAAACGGTCCAAACCCCGTGTCTCTACGATGTTCTGATGCGGAGATATAAGGCTTTGTTTATTCGGTTGCTAGGGTGCTCAAATTTGGTTGCTAGGGGCGTGGCTTGGGAGTGGCCAATGATGTGCCCAGTGATTACACTCCGAGTCACAAGTAAAACGGTCCAACCCCCGTGTCTCTACGATGTTCTGATGCGGAGATATAAGGCTTTGTTTACTCTGTTGCTAGGGTACTGTATTTGGTTGCTAGGGGCGTGGCTTGGGAGTGGCCAATGATGTGCCCAGTGATTACACTCCGAGTCACAAGTAAAACGGTCCAAACCCCGTGTCTCTACAATGTTCTGATGCGGAGATATAAGGCTTTGTTTATTCGGTTGCTAGGGTGCTCAAATTTGGTTGCTAGGGGCGTGGCTTGGGAGTGGCCAATGATGTGCCCAATTGTTACACCCCTAGTCACAAGTAAAACGGTCCAACCCCCGTGTCTTTACGATGTTCTGATGCCGAGATATAACTGTTTGTATTTTATGTTGCTAGGGTGCTCAAAAGTGGTTGCTAGGGGCGTGGCTTAGTAAGTCTGTAAGGATCCTGAGAGACTGATTGGATGCCTGAGTAAAATGAGCCCACCCCCATGTCTCTATGACACTGTGGTGCAAAGATATCCATCCGGGCATTTTATAATGGCAGTCTATGGTATAGGTTGCTAGGGTGCCCAAAATGGTTGCTATGGTAACCTTACACCCCATTGTGGGGGACGTCCTGACAGAGTCTAGCACCCTCTTCAAATTTAGTAACCCACATGTTTCTATGAAATCCTCGCTCGTACCTATGACCCGTCAAAGTTTTTGCAATGTTAAGTCTATGGGATTTTGCCCCATTGACTTTTCATTGGGGCACTTTTGGGCACCTCTTACACCCCAGGGGTACAACTTACACCCCATTGTGATCCATGTTCTTACAGAGCCTACCACCCTCTTCAAATGTTGTAACCCACATGTTTCTACAAAATCCTCGAGCGGAGCTATGACTCGTCAAAGTTGGGCGCAATATTAAGTCAATGGGATTTTTTGGGTGGTTTTTCGCCCCCCTTTCGGAAATCCTGCACCCGATCGCTTATAAAAGTCATAGCACACCTCTCCGCAATAAGCCGGTCAATTTGAGCCCTAATTTATGGGTCTACGACAAACCGTGTGGGACTAGTTACGCGCCGAAAAAGTGTGCAGACATAAGAATAATAAGATATAATAATAATAACTAGATAGGTACATTTCCTGAAGAAAATGTGAAGTGGTGCTTGCCGTGGCAAAATTCTCGGGACAATATATGATTATACTCCAACCCAAAAGTAAAACGTTCCAACCCACTATCCACTAGTGATTACACTCAGAGTCACGAGTTAAACGGTCCAACCCCCGTGTCTCTACGATGTTCTGATGCGGAGATATAAGGCTTTGTTTACACTGTTGCTAGGGTACTGTATTTGGTTGCTAGGGAAAAAATTGGCATCCACTGGTGATTACACTCTAAGTCACAAGTCAAACGGTCCAACCCCCGTGTCTCTACGATGTTCTGATGCGGAGATATAAGGTTTTGTTTACTCTGTTGCTAGGGTACTGTATTTGGTTGCTAGGGAAAAAATTGGCATCCCATAATGATTACACTCTGAGTCACAAGTCAAACGGTCCA
Source organism: Misgurnus mizolepis (assembly GCA_025389145.1). NCBI lineage: Eukaryota > Metazoa > Chordata > Actinopteri > Cypriniformes > Cobitidae > Misgurnus > Misgurnus mizolepis. Next base: position 25,601,611 of record JAIFKI010000025.1, on the reverse strand, counting down.
ACCCCCGTGTCTCTACGATGTTCTGATGCGGAGATATAAGGTTTTGTTTACTCTGTTGCTAGGGTACTGTATTTGGTTGCTAGGGAAAAAATTGGCATCCCATAATGATTACACTCCGAGTCACGAGTCAAACGGTCCAACCCCCGTGTCTCTACGATGTTCTGATGCGGAGATATAAGGCTTTGTTTACTCTGTTGCTAGGGTACTGTATTTGGTTGCTAGGGAAAAAATTGGCATCCCATAATGATTACACTCTGAGTCACTAGTCAAACGGTCCAACCCCCGTGTCTCTACGATGTTCTGGCGGGAGATATAAGGCTTTGTTTACTCTGTTGCTAGGGTACTGTATTTGGTTGCTAGGGAAAAAAATGGCATCCCATAATGATTACACTCCGAGTCACAAGTCAAAAGGTCCAACCCCCGTGTCTCTACGATGTTCTGATGCGGAGATATAAGGCTTTGTTTACTCTGTTGCTAGGGTACTGTATTTGGTTGCTAGGGAAAAAATTGGCATCCCATAATGATTACACTCTGAGTCACTAGTCAAACGGTCCAACCCCCGTGTCTCTACGATGTTCTGGTGCGGAGATATAAGGCTTTGTTTACTCTGTTGCTAGGGTACTGTATTTGGTTGCTAGGGAAAAAAATGGCATCCCATAATGATTACACTCCGAGTCACAAGTCAAAAGGTCCAACCCCCGTGTCTCTACGATGTTCTGGTGCGGAGATATAAGGCTTTGTTTACTCTGTTGCTAGGGTACTGTATTTGGTTGCTAGGGAAAAAATTGGCATCCCATAATGATTACACTCTGAGTCATGAGTAAAACGGTCCAACCCCCGTGTCTCTACGACATTGTAAAGCGAACATATCCCATCTGGAACTTTTTTATTCCCTTATATGGGCATGTTTCCTGCCCCATTATAAGTCAATGGGAATTTTCGGGTGCCTCTTACACCCCAGGGGTACAACTTACACCCCAATGTCATGTATGTTCTTACATAGCCTACCACCCTCTTCAAATAATGTAACCCACATGTTTCTATGAAATCCTCACTCGTACCTATGACGCGTCAACATTTTTCCAATGTTAAGTCTATGGGATTTTGCCCCATTGACTTTTCATTGGGCATTTTTGGGCACCTCTTACACCCCAGGAGTACAACTTACACCCCATTGTGATCCATGTTGTTACAGAGTCTACCACCCTCTTCAAATGTTGTAACCCACATGTTTCTATAAAATCCTTGAGCGGAGCTATGACTCGTCAAAGTTGGGCGCAATGTTAAGTCAATGGGATTTTTCGGGTGGTTTTTCGCCCCCCTTTCGGAAATCCTGCACCCGATCCCTTATAAAAGTCATAGCAGACGTGTCCTCAATAAGCCGGTCATTTTGAGCCCTGTTTTATTGGTCTACGACAAACCGTGTGGGACGAGTTACGCGCCGAAAAAGTGTCCAGATATAAGAATAATAAATAAAGATATAAATAAATAATAAGTATGAGCAATAGTAATAGTGATGCCTTGCATAAATGCAAGCACCACTAATAACTAGATAGGTACATTTCCTGAAGAAAATGTGAAGTGGTGCTTGCCGTGGCAAATTTCGGGGGACAAAATATTCTAAGAGTGATTTTACACGCAGTCAAAAGTAAAATGATTAAACCCCTGTGTCTCTACAATGTTCTGATGCAGAGATATAAGGCTTTGTTTACTCTGTTGCTACGGTACTGTATTTGGTTGCTAGGGAAAAATTTGGCATCCCATAGTGATTACACACTGAGTCACGAGTCAAACGGTCCAACCCCCGTGTCTCTACGATGTTCTGATGCGGAGATATAAGGCTTTGTTTACTCTGTTGCTAGGGTACTGTATTTGGTTGCTAGGGAAAAAAATGGCATCCCATAGTGATTACACGCCGAGTCACGAGTGAAACGGTCCAACCCCCGTGTCTCTACGATGTTCTGATGTGGAGATATAAGGCTTTGTTTACTCTGTTGCTTGGGTACTGTATTTGGTTGCTAGGGAAAAAATTGGCATCCCATAGTGATTACACTCTGAGTCACGAGTCAAACGGTCCAACCCCCGTGTCTCTACGATGTTCTGATGAGGAGATATAAGGCTTTGTTTACTCTGTTGCTACGGTACTGTATTTGGTTGCTAGGGAAAAATTTGGCATCCCATAGTGATTACACACTGAGTCACGAGTCAAACGGTCCAACCCCCGTGTCTCTACGATGTTCTGATGCGGAGATATAAGGCTTTGTTTACTCTGTTGCTAGGGTACTGTATTTGGTTGCTAGGGGAAAAATTGGCATCCCATAGTGATTACACTCTGAGTCACGAGTCAAACGGTCCAACCCCCGTGTCTCTACGATGTTCTGATGAGGAGATATAAGGCTTTGTTTACTCTGTTGCTACGGTACTGTATTTGGTTGCTAGGGAAAAAATTGGCATCCCATAGTGATTACACGCCGAGTCACGAGTCAAACGGTCCAACCCCCGTGTCTCTACGATGTTCTGATGCGGAGATATAAGGCTTTGTTTACTCTGTTGCTAGGGTACTGTATTTGGTTGCTAGGGAAAAAATTGGCATCCCATAGTGATTACACGCCGAGTCACGAGTCAAACGGTCCAACCCCCGTGTCTCTACGATGTTCTGATGCTGAGATATAAGGCTTTGTTTACTCTGTTGCTAGGGTACTGTATTTGGTTGCTAGGGAAAAAATTGGCATCCCATAGTGATTACACTCTGAGTCACGAGTCAAACGGTCCAACCCCCGTGTCTCTATGATGTTCTGATGCGGAGATATAAGGCTTTGTTTACTCTGTTGCTAGGGTACTGTATTTGGTTGCTAGGGAAAAAAATGGCATCCCATAATGATTACACTCTGAGTCATGAGTCAAACGGTCCAACCCCCGTGTCTCTACGATGTTCGGATGCCGAGATATAACTGTTTGAATTTTATGTTGCTAGGGTGCTCAAAAGTGGTTGCTAGGGGCGTGGCTTATATCTATGTAAGTATCCTGAGAGACTGATTGGATGCCTGAGTAAAATGAGCCCACCCCCATGTCTCTATGACACTGTGGTGCAAAGATATCCATCTGGGCATTTTATAATGGCAGTCTATGGGAGATGTTGCTAGGGTGCCCAAAATTGTTGCTAGGGGCGTGGCTTAATAGCTATGGGATGATCCTGAGAGACTGATTGGATGCCCGAGTAAAATGAGCCCACCCACTTATCTCTACGACACTGTAAAGCAAAGATATCCCATCAGGAACGATTTTATTCCCTTATATGGGCGTGTTCCCTGCCCCATTATAAGTCAATGGGGAATTTCGGGTGCCTCTTACACCCCAGGGGTACAACTTACACCCCAATGTGATGTATGTTCTTACAGAGTCTACCACCCTCTTCAAATGTTGTAACCTACATGTTTTTACAAAATCCTCGAACGGAGCTATGACCCGTCAAAGTTGGGCGCAATGTTAAGTCAATGGGATTTTTCGGGTGGTTTTTCGCCCCCCTTTCGAAAATCTTGCACCCGATCCCTTATAAAAGTCATAGCACACCTCTCCTCAATAAACCGGTCAATTTGAGCCCTCTTTCATGGGACTACGGCAAACCGTGCGGGACAAGTTAGGTGCCGAAAAAGTGTCCAGATATAAGAAGAAGAATAATAATAACCGAAAGCAATAATAATAGTGATGCTTTGCATAAATGCAAGCACCACTAATAATAATAATAATATCCCTGAGCAATAATAATAGTGATGCTTTGCATAAATGCAAGCACCACTAATAATAATAAGTTTAAGAGCAATAACAATATGTTGGCTTTTTCAAGCCAACATAATGATGATCAGGGGCTACAAGAAAGCTGTATTTTAAATGAGTCTACAGAGCCGTATAGTATTAGTCTCATGAGCTTTGACCTTTGGCAGCTTATGGGACAACAGCTTGTTTGACCACTGATGTCCGCCAGATCTTGCAGTTTGTGTGTATAGCACTGCATGCATCAGATGTTCGGTAAATTGGGAGTCTGTGGGCTGAAACTCGCTTGTTAGAAGCTTCGAAACATGCTGAGGTTAAAGACTGCAGCTCTCAAATCTGTCTGTGTGTGTGTTCATGAGTGATTGTGTGTTTGTGCGAATGCACAAAGCTCCAGTATACATAACAAATGTGTTAAACGCATGTTTATATCTGATTGCTTTAGCATCCCAGTTTATATGAAGGGATTAGTGCTATAGCTTAGCTCTCTCGCTCTCTCTCTCTCTCTTTCTCTCGGTCAAATGGTTTTTCAACTCCTTCTAAATATGTGGTAGAAATTGGAGGAGCTAAAAACGTTTTAAACCCTGTTTATACCTGTATTATTTAGTGTCGTCCACTTGTGATCCAAAATCTCGCGAGACTTTAGAATAAGCATGGAGGACGATATGCAGAAAGAAATTTCAATGAAAGTGTTTCGAATGATTTTCACAGAAAATTCAAGGAAAAAAAGAAAAGGGTTTGGGTGAAGTCATGTAGACAGCGAGAACATGGTCTAAACAAGTTCACTTTGCATCAACTTCACTTAGTGCTGCACCATAACTGTCTTCCATCATCTCGCTTTCTGATTGGATTTGTTATTTTTCACGTGATAATCTCAAAAAACATGCATGCACGAGTTTGTCCTTAGGGTTCCCCCCCGCACATCAGGATTTCTGATTGTAAATATGTTTAATATTTATGATTCGTGATCGGGACGACCTGGTGACGTTTTTCCGATCTGGTTCAGCCGGAGTGGGACTCATTTTCAGCCCTGGAGTTTCATGCCTTAGACCGGCCCACTTTAGATCACGACTGACTATATTACAATAATATCATTAAACCCTCAGTAGTATAAGTCTGCAGTAGTGCACTGTTCTCTGCAGCCTTGTAATTCATTGTATTTTTCAAATATATAATTTCCAATTCAGTGCAAAAAGCCTAAACAATTTAGCCTAGAAATCTAGACGCACCCTAGCGGCCGCAAAATATATTTGCTGCCAGGGTTTAGTCTAGGCACTCACAATACACTTAACGGCTCCAAAAACCAAAATTTGGTCAGGCCAATCACATCGTGTGTAGCGTCTGTGGGGCGGGCTTAACATGATGACGACAGAGCTGCAACGGTTCCTACTTGAAAACAGAGAATGGCTGCTGCTGCTGGCGAACAGCTATCTTTTGAAGTGGTTTTGGCCGCGACTCTGGAGGACTTAGACTTATGTTTTTCTTTGAGAGAAGAGCAAATAACCCTACTGAAGTCCTTTTTAAGCAAGAAAGATGTGTTTGGAGTTTTGCCGACTGGTTACGGTAACTACGTCACCTTCTTCGTTGCTTGGTCATAGCGCTATCCTATTGCGTGCAGAGGCATTTTGAGGGACAACCTTATATCCCGCCCCTTGCATTGAGCCGTTTGTGTGAAGAGTTGCCAGACCTTACATCTTGATGTAGGCCTGGCTAACCAGGCTATAAACAATTATATTTTTGCCATAATCGTGCAGCACTACCATAAGACATTTTAATATGACTCAAGTAAACTTATTCAAAAACTAAAGGAAACAAATGTGTTTGTGTTTTCCCCTATATTTCTATTTCTAAAAATGGTGGGTCTTGAGATTACCTGTTGGGTTGATAAAGTTTGGACTTTGGAAACCCCTGATATACAATACACAAGCAAGATTTATCAAGTATGCATTGGAAACAAATGGAAAAAATCTGTATCTTATTTTTTGAGTACTTAGATCATGCCTATTGCCAATTAACGTAGGTTAAGGTAGGCCTACATTGTGTTAAAAAAAGAAAACATCATACTTTTAAAACTTACTTTTTTCCAATAAACTGATGAGTTTTGCATCAAATAGATTTTTTCCCCCTTGCAATAAACAATGAATAATGACTCTTCATAGAGGATTCATTGCTACATCTATGACTTGGATTAAAAAAATATGATTTGTAAATCCTTTCCATTTTAGAGGCCTTTCGTATCAAGATGCACTCAAGTTTATTTTAAATATTGACGCGCGGCCAGCAAGCGCATTCAAATAGACGCGTCTGAAACAAAAATCGTGTTCACAAGTAAAAGCGGAAAAAAGTGGCACGTCCTGCGTTTTCCATGTGCTTTAGATGTTAATGAACCCTAATGCAATAATTCTTCCAATAAGTAGTCGGGACTCTGGACACAATCAATTTGGGCAAAAAGCGGCAGGGACATCTCTCAGCCACGCAAATACGCGAATGGGGCTGCTGTGAGTGCTGGCAGTTTAACAAACAGGCCGGCCCACCGGGGATACTCCCGGTTCTCCCTATGGCCAATTCTTAACACACCTCACACCAAGGGCAAATCTGATAAGATCATCTGTAGAACCATCAAGATAATCAGGACATAGCTAGGATTGTCGGAAAGGGGAAAATTGGCCCAAAATCAGCCCAATTATCTTTTGGTGTGTACCCAGCATGCATCTTAATACCAGGCAGGCCCATGCAGAGAGCGTTGGAGGGGCAGGTGCTCAAAGTATAAAAGGGGCACATTCCACGCTGACATGCATGCACACAATTGAAACAAATAATAAAGTAAAACAGAACAGAAAAAAATGTAAGTCTAATATTTTTCTTTATTTCCCTTGCAAATAGAGTGAGAAAGAAAAATCTAAATAGACAGTTTTATATACACTGTATTTATGCATTTGGAAGAAGCGTTTATCCAAAGCGACTTACAGTGCATTACAATGTATACTGTGTGTGTGTGTGTTTTGTGTGTGTTATTTAAAAACAGCATTTATGAGCCTTACTCAGAATAAATTAGAGAATTATAAAATCAGTATGAGCCTGTTTACCAGTGATGTGTGAAATATTTTTATGGCACTCTGTGTTTATTTTTCAATTTTTATGATAGTAATTGGACGTATGAATAGTTTTTTGGAAAAACAAAAAACAAAGACGAGACCCCTCGAAGCCTGTAAATCTTTTCTCCCCCAAACAAAAAAACTAACAAACAAGTGAGTGAACATGTATGCATCATTGTTTATATTGTATGTTGTGTGTAGACGTTTAGCTGCTTTGCTAACGTTACTTAAAAACAAAACGTTACTATAAACAAAAGCTGTGCATGTTGTCTTCATGCCGTTTTTGTAAAATAATAATAAGTAATGTTAACAAGCATACCGCTTCCGTCAATGCTATTGGGTCATAGTAAAGAGCGTGTGAGCATGCTCATCCCGAAAAAGATTGTCCGGTGAAAGGTCAATAGTTCATCATGTGACTCGTTTTATTTACAGCAAAATTATCATTTTTTTACTTTTAGTTAGATTGAACAGACCTTCACAAAAGGGCATTTAATTATAAAAAATCCCTTGACAAAAAGGGCACTTTGGTCATCCAGGAGTAAAGGGGCAGGTGCTCGGGCACCAACCGCCCCCCTCTACGTGCCTGATACCAGGTGTAAACAGCCTCTCTCTATCTGTCTCTTAGCGATTAGCCAACAGGCTAATATCCCAAAACAGATATTATCTGCGCAATGCACTATTCTCTTCTTAAATTATGTGCCTTCTAATTCAGGTTTTCCGTGGTTCTTTGTTCTGTGTAAATTTGTAAAATAATGTATTTTTTATGTTTTGATGGCTATGTGACCAGCATAATGATACAAAACTTTAAATCACACGCTCTGGACTTCCATCCCTCACAGCCTCAGTTTGGAATCACATGGCGGCTAGCTAAATAAGGGGCTGTTCAAATATTGCGTCTTTTGCACGCTCAAGTTCGTTATTTCAAATTTAGGCGCGCGGTATGCACTCTCATACTGGAAGCGAAGCGATCGCGACCCACCCGTGGTGCAACGCGCTCGTTTTATTCAAGCGCTTCTGCACCGCATCGAGTTAAAAACATCTCGGCTTTTCAGAATGCGCAAGTGCACCGCAGGTCATGTGACAACAACCAAACAATCAGCTTCCTCACCTTTTCCGTTACTTTAAATAATGGAGGAGCAGCTTATAATTGCGGCCTAAAGACAGGCGCCTAAGGAGCGCAACTGCCCGAGCGCTTTGGAAAGAAGGAGAAAACAGCGCGCCTAGCGTTTTCCACGCGGTTTTAGGTGTGACATGTAAACGGCCCCTCAGGCGTATAGAAGAACTATGATGGTGTTTACACCTGGTATTATGATGCGTTTTGGATCACAAGTGGAAGACACTAAATACACATGTTAATGGGGTGTGAAACGTTTTGACCATGTTAATAGTTCTTTATTATAGCCAAAAATTGTTCTTCTATGGTTTTGTGTTGCATCTTTATTTTTAAGAGTGGAATTACGTGAAAGAGAAAATAAATTGAATCCCGAGTGAACCATGATCAACTACAATGGTTTGACTTTATTTTAAGTGTTTCCATTCGCCATCCTGAAACTTAAAAAGGTTGCCCAAAGTCAAACAGAAAACAGAGTCTGCTCATTTACTGTACAGATGATTTGCAGATTGCACAACAATGTCAATGAGTTTGTTGTATAAGTTCTATACTCTGGTCAATAGACGGCCTAATTACACACCCAGGACAGTGAATTGATCAGGAAACACTCATAGCTTTACGAAGATCTATAAAAATTAACTCGAGTTTGGTGGGTTTGTGTGCAGAGGTGATTGTGATTCATAGAAATCAATTCTTGATACCCGTCCTAACTGTTTTGTCAGTAGTGATGATGTTTTTGTCACGGCCAGATGCACAGCACGTGTCCCGTAAGTCTCTTTAAGACGAGTCTCGTGTTGAATAAAGCAGAAGCGTATAGTTTTCTGTTTTAGGAGCTGATTGATGAAATGGAGATGATGCTGTGTGTGCAGTCAAGTAAAACACTGGGGGTTTCTCTTCTGTCTTGCAGATTTCTTGCTTGCGAGTTTTTACTGTTGCATGCACGAGGTACAATGCACTGATTGGGAATGGGAGAGAAATAAATGCTTTGCATTAGAAATGTGTGGATCACCTGAATCCTATATTAACAATAAATGATCCACTCACCACCCACATCGACTTGATAACTTTCTTTAATTGAGATATCCACAGCCGACCTCCACAATACACTATGCTTATTTAAAGTTATTATGGCTGTCACATGCTGCTGCTTCAGACTCGTTTATGCATTTGGCAGACGCTTTTATCCAAAGCGATTTACAGTGCATTACAAGTTATACATTTTTTATGTATATGTGTGTACCCTGGGTTTGAACCCATGACCTTTTGCATTACTAAAGCAATGCACTGCAGTATTGCTTCTGTAAAAGAGCTACAGTGGCAAGAAAAAGTAAGTAAACCCCTAGGAATAAATTGTCTACTGTGATTTACCATAAAATGTGATCTGATCCTAATAGACAAACTAGAAATAGATGGTGTGTTATTGGAGTTGGCCAAATGGATTGCTGGACCTTTAATTTTTCACTGAAAATCTTTTCTTTTACTAAAGATTACAAATGAGAGTTGTAATACAGAGCACACATCATATCAACTGCGATCTTTTATATGTTTTATCTTAAAGGGGACATTTCACAATTCTTTTTTAAGATGTAAAATAAATCTGGTATCCCCAGAGCAGATTCTGCACGGGTCCATTTTTGGAGACCCGCAAAGTGCAGCACCAGATCCGACCCGTCACCCGTGATATTATCAAAATTAAATCCGCACCCACCAGGACCCATTAATATTTGGCCTGTTTCCCAACCCGTACCCGTACCCGCATAAATCACACACGCTAAAATCATTCCAATTAAAGTGCTTTATTTTTTATCTTGTACCTCTTTCAACATCACAACAGCGTCATGAATGGGCTAATGAAACAAGCTAAAGTGCGCTTTGTTTTGCGCCATTCAAGTAGCCTACAATCGGCACCTAAATAGGCAGCCCAGTCTCCTGAAAATGCGTATAAATAGCACGAAGTGTACTCGTGCAATACGGCAAATTCCACTTTGGCGTGCATATGATACGCAAATCCTTCCCATTCACTTAAACGGTGCATCTTTTTTTGTCGTTTTATTTATTGGTTTCTCAATTTTTTTGCTTTTTTTTTACCATTTTCGCTTGGGTTTAGGGTTAGAACAACTTTTTGTTATATAAAAATGACATCCTAACCCAAACCCCAACTCTGACCCCAATTCCAAGCGACCATGGCTTAAATATGGACAAAAACATGGAGAAACCTGTATATTAAATAACCTCATTAAGCAAATCTAAAATCTAACCCTAAACCCAAGCGAAAATGGTTTAAAAAACAGAAAAAAATTAAGAAACCAATAAATAAAACGACAAAAAAAGATGCACCATTTAAGTGAATGGGAAGGACTTGCGTATCATATGCACGCCAAAGTGGAATTTGGCGTATGTATTGCACGAGTTTTACACTTCGTGCTATTTATACGCATCCTCAGGAGACTGGGTTGAAATAGGCTATGGAACCTGATAACTATATACACAAACAGACTTATTAATGAATAAAAGAACAAGAAAAAATACAACCTACCTAAATAACCCCTGCTGTGCTCCTACAAGTCTCGTCTTAAAATGCTTTCTTAGAGAAGACGTTCCCGGGTTCTGGCTATCAACGGCAAAACTTTATGCAACTCCTACAATGCTCGCTCCAACTAGGCTACGAGAAGCATCAATAAAGGTCGCTCACTGTTGCAGTAATGGTAATTTAGACCTACAAATATTGCACGTATTTTCATTCGCGCTACAACCCTCTCACAACCCGAGTTAAGTATTAGCTGGCATCCCCGCCCGTGAATTTTTGGAATGTCACAATCCACCCGTTTTAGACACATTTATGCGGGTATCTGCAGGTACCCGCACGTACCCGACCCGTTGCAGGACTCTGCCCAGAGTACTCGTGTGGAGTTTAAGCTTAAAATATTATAAAGATAATTTTTATAACATGTTAAAATTGCCACTTTGAAGGTGTGAGTAAAAATTTTGGATGTATCCTTTTTAGGGCTGTCACTTTTTATTCGATATTCGAATATGCATTCGAACATGACATGAAATATCAGTTTTCGAACTATAAATAAACCATCCGTTTTTTAAAATGGCGTAATTCAGCAGAGTTTTCTGCCGAAATCTGCGGGCGCGGATTTCGTTTGGGCTTGGCTATATGCCTTAATGCTGGTGCTGTTTAAGTTGTCACCTGTTCTCAGTCGTTGTTATTCATAAGTTGATAACCTGCTGTTTTTTAAACATTAAGTAAACAGTAATCCAGACAGTCACTGTTAATAAATTGAATCTCCATTACGTTTTTTTCATGCGCGCGGGGGGCACCTAGAATTTCGAATATATTCGGATACATTGCATGATATTCGATATCCGTTCCAATTTGATTTTTCTCAAAAGTGACAGCCCTAATCCTTTTAAATGCAAATGAGCTGATCTCTGCACTAAATGACAGTGCCGTGGTTGGATAGTGCAGATTTAGCCCCTTCTGACATCATAAGGGAAGCCAAATTTCAATGACCTATACCAAAACTTGTCTACCAAAACAAGTTATTGGGTTGACCTTTTTTACATTTTCTAGGTTACAAGTGCTGGAGACCCAATTATAGCACTTAAACATGCAAAAAAGTCTGATTTTCATTGTGCCCTTAAATTTTTTGTGTTCAGGTTTAAAGCAACATGTGGGTGGTGGCAGGCTTCATATTCTTGCTTACACTATTCTGTTAAAAGCATAAATAAATGAGCGCCCTGGGTTTAATGAACAAAAATGCTCACGTTGCTTGCAGCATACACTGAATCCTTTTCAATGCCTTTGGCTTCCCGTTAGTGATTAGTGAATTATTTCTACAAATATTCCTTCGCTGTTTCTCATTCTCGCTCTCTACGGCTGTATGTGACTAACACGTCTCTGAGCGATGGCGTTTGAATGAGATGGATGTGTGTTTGCAGGGTTTGATTTAGTTAGTAAGCACTGGTGCATCTTGGGGGCAGTTCAACTGCCACATTGACAGATATAAATGTAAACACAGCCTTTCAGTCGAATGTGGGCTGGATCCACCTCCTATGTGTCTGAGCCCACACATAATAACAAGAAGGCACAGGATAAGTTGTGTTTAAGGCAAGCGTCAATGATGAGATTTAAACAAACCCTTAACCTTGAGGTATTCAACTTTGGTGCCTTACTCATTCTGGGTTTGTGCTACAGTCGCCCTATAATATTAAGAAAGTTCAGATTCAAACCTTCATTAAGGCTCGATACGTCTGAAACACGTTTTAATCATGATCCATGGCTCTGGATGTCTTCTCTGCTATGAGAGATAAATGAGTCTTGATCACAGATTAGTGTCCCAGCTGTTCTTTAGACCTTAAGCATCATCACCGTGTGTTTGGTTATCATGTGAAGGTCTGATGAGAGATCAGACAGCAGACAGAAAATCAAGCACTTGTATCTGTCTAATATGATGGATCATTGACAAGCAGCGTCTTGTTAGAGGGAACATTTGTGCCTAAATGTGAAAAATCCTCTTTAATTCTGATGTGACAACAAATCAAAGTTCCCTGTAGCGTAAATGGCAATCTGGGGTAATTGAAAGAATTTAGCTTTCACTGGTGAAGCTTTTATAAAAATTGACTCGGAAGCATAATGCATTTGTGTTTGATGAGGACAGGCAGGTAAGACAGGAGAATTATACAGGCGGGAAATTAAGTCGACAGGTAATATAGTTTCACGGCATTGAAATAGATTTTATGTAAGAGTTTGTTAAAATGTAACTTTATCAAGGCAAAATATTTCCCTAAATTCAGAAGAAAGTGTAATCCTGTAATTTCTGACGCAGAGTTGCAGGTTGTATGTTTTGGACTGTACTAAATAAAAATAATACTATACTCCACTCACCTAAAGGATTATTAGGAACACCTTTTCAATTTCTCATTAATGCAATTATCTAATCAACCAATCACATGGCAGTTGCTTCAATGTATTTAGGGGTGTGGTCCTGGTCAAGACAATCTCCTGAACTCCAAACTGAATGTCAGAATGGGAAAGAAAGGTGATTTAAGCAATTTTGAGCATGGCATGGTTGTTGGTGAGTATTTCACAATCTGCTCAGTTACTGGGATTTTCACTCACAACTATTTCTAGGGTTTACAAAGAATGGTGTGAAAAGGGAAAAACATCCAGTATGCGGCAGTCCTGTGGGCGAAAATGCCTTGTTGATGCTGGAGGTCAGAGGAGAATGGGCCGACTGATTCAAGCTGATAGAAGAGCAACTTTGACTGAAATAACCACTCGTTACAACCGAGGTATGCAGCAAAGCATTTGTGAAGCCACAACACGCACAACCTTGAGGCGGATGGGCTACAACAGCAGAAGACCCCACCGGGTACCACTCATCTCCACTATAAATAGTAAAAAGAGGCTACAATTTGCACGAGCTCACCAAAATTGGACAGTTGAAGACTAAAAAAATGTTGCCTGGTCTGATGAGTCTCGATTTCTTTTGAGACATTCAGATGGTAGAGTCAGAATTTGGCGTAAACAGAATGAGAACATGGATCCATCATGCCTTGTTACCACTGTGCAGGCTGGTGGTGGTGGTGTTATTGTGTGGGGGATGTTTTCTTGGCACACTTTTGGCCCCTTAGTGCCATTTGTGCATCGTTTAATTGCCACAGCCTACCTGAGCATTGTTTCTGACCATGTCCATCCCTTTATGACCACCATGTACCCATCCTCTGATGGCTACTTCCAGCAGGATAATGCACCATGTCACAAAGCTTGAATCATTTCAAATTGGTTTCTTGAACATGACAATGAGTTCACTGTACTAAAATGGCCCCCACAGTCACCAGATCTCAACCCAATAGAGCATCTTTGGGATGTGGTGGAACGGGAGCTATTTTGTGTCAATCTCCTCTATCTATATCTGTCTTTGTTAGCCCGGATAAATATTAACCAATAACATCGCTTCTGAATCTGCAGGTAAGTGTAAGCTGAACGCTGGAGTAATTATTGCACGGTCAGACGCAGCGCCGCTCGCTCGCTGAATTTCACAAGCTTTCAGGAGCAAAATGTGGTGTTATTTAAAAACACAAATCCCCAGAGGTTTCTCCTGCCTCACCAGGCAGTTGTGCTTAGCAATGTTGAAGGTCTCTGTGGCCCTGAAAGGACTTTACACAGAATACAAAAGAAACAGCTTCACGTACCTTAGCCAGTCTCTCAGGTAAAGAAGAGACGCTTGGTAAAAGTTGTGCAAAGTGTATTTTTTATTTTATTCTCAGTTAATATTAGGGGAGTTTTTCCAGTGATTTTGATTTTCAGAGAAAAGCTCCCATGAGATCTTCAGCAAAATCGTGTTCTCTAACACTGACTCTCTAGGGACCCTAATAAGAGAACTAGAGCACAATGTAAAAGAGGGGTGTTGGTGTGTGTGTGTTCATGAGACTGCATGCTAATAGGTGTCCTAAATGTCACATTGGTTAATGAGGGGGTGATCTCTGCTTCATGCTTACAGACCATCACATATTGCATACTGATGCATATGGAAGGCAGAAATGAAAAATCACCTGTCCTATTATCACTGACTGCTGTAATGCAGTTTGTGTGAGAGGATACAGCTTCATGCACTCCAATCCACAAATAAACAATGTTTAAAGAGCCCATATGACGTTGCTAAAAAGAACATTATTTGGTGTATTTGGTGTAATGCAATGTGTTTAAGTGGTTTATGGTAAAAAAATTATTTTCCACATACTGTACATTTATTGTAGCTCCTATATGCTCCGCTTTTCTGAAATGCATTGATTTGTACAAATCTCGTCGTTCTGAAAACATGGTGTGCTCCGATTGGCCAGCTATCCAGTGCATTGTGATTGTTATTTTCATATTAGCAACTAGCCAGTCTAAAGAAGCACCACGCTTTTCAAAGATGCCAGTTTGCCAGCGCCAGACTTGACAAATGTTTGCGCATCCAAGATTGCGACAGCAGGCTCTGCCAACTACACTCTCAGAGATAAACGTACGAATGTTGTCAATGTGACAGTACCCTTTCAAAAAGGTACACATGTGTACCCAAAGAGTGCATATTAGTACTTCAAAGGTATGTATTGGCCAACCCAGTCTCACCCCATTTCGTCAATATTTGACGACACTTGACCATTCGTCATATGTTGACGTGAAGGGTATACCTTTCGCGTCATTTTTTGACGAACTGGGGACTTCAATACTATTACGTCCGTTGCATTCTCTTTCCTATTTTATTACCATTTGCGCGTCGGTTTAGGGTTAGATTTACATAATGACATCCCTACCCAAACCTAACTCTAACCCCAACGCCAGGTGACAACTGTTTCTAACCCCAACGCCAGGTGACAACTGTTTAATTTCGCGTACACTGTTTAATTTCGCGTACACTGTTTAATTTTGCGTAATCTAACCCTAAACCGACGCGCAAATGGTAATAAAATAGGAAAGAGAATGCAACGGACGTAATAGTATTGAAGTCCCCAGTTCGTCAAAAAATGACGCGAAAGGTATACCCTTCACGTCAACATATGACGAATGGTCAAGTGTCGTCAAATATTGACGAAATGGGGTGAGACTGTGTTATATTGGCAGTTCAAAGATTTTTCAATTTCAATTCAATTTGATTTATATAGCGCTTTTCACAATTGTTAATTGTTGCAAAGCAGCTTTACATGAGTAGATGTAGAGGAGAACAGAGAAAATCAATAGATAATATAAGAAGAAGAATATAGCGGCTAAGGTTAAACCGTACAAGCGAGCGTTATTAATAATGTAACGTATACAGTAAAGTGATAAGTTAAGCCATAGTTGGCTGACTTTTTTATTTATTAGCACCTTTTTTTATTAGTGCTCCAGCTTTGTACCTTTATTTTTTGACAGTGGATTGGTTTCAAAAATTGTGCTATATCACTCTGACTCCTTGCCACTAATAAGCTGGTGTGTGCTGGGCGTTCTGGCGCAATATGGCTGCCGTCGCATCATCAAGATGAATGCTGCACATTGGTTGTGGTTGAAAAGATTCCCCCTTTTTTAAATGTAAAGCGCTTTGAGGTCTGCAGAAAAAGCGCTATATAAATGTAATAAAATAAAATAAACTCTTAATAAACATATGGGTGATGTAACTGTCCATATTTTTTACAGTCCATGGTTTAAATGCTTTGGTGTACACATCCGCTAACCATTTGTTTTAAGTGCATTTGTTTTTGCTTCAGTAAGAACTTGGCACTGGATTTGCCAAGGGTTGCGAGGTTTGTTCCAAGAAAAGTTTTAAAGAGATGCTCTGGTTGGGGTTTGTAAGATTCTCTTGCTAAATAGAAAAGTCAGGATACCTTTAAACACAAATGTATATTAGCCTTTTGTAGATTGTTTCCTTATTCTTATGTAAACCTTGTGCATGCAAAAGACCGCTGGAAACAGGCCAATCTCAACATAACACCAACTATGGCGTAACAGTTGAGATGTACGCCCCAACATTAAATTAAGTACAATGCTAAAATCAAAGCTGTGACTGCTGAGTTAGCGTTATATATAGTTGATGTTATATGCTAGTGTTTAGCCTGAAGTTCTAATATTGACATTACAGTTATGTTTTGCTGGTCCATACGCACATCCATTTCCAAACAATTGTTTAATCCTCAAATTCTGTATCTTCTTCTGATACAGAGTCAAACATAAGGGGCTCTTCACTGTAAACATGATGTGTTAATTTTTTACACATTGTGTGTGTCATGCCATTTAAGGCGTTATTTCATGTTAAAATAAATTAAAGGGACGACGCAAAACAGTGACGGGAGTAACACGTTACAAAGTTATTCCGTTACTGTAATTCCTCACTTTTAGCGGTAATGAGCATGTAACGAAGTTACAATTACTTAAATTAAAATGACTTTGTTACTCGCGTTAGTCTATTTTGTGAAAAATGAACATTTGCAGACAAGACATTTCTAATCTAACATCGCAGGACTGTGGTGGGCGGCACAATGAATAATAACACAGATGGTGTGTTAGTATCAGTCCTGCAGTAACTGCGTTAATTGATTTTTTTAAAAAATACTTCGTAACATGTTTATTACCGCTAAAAGTAGTGGAATTACAGTAACGGAATTACTTTGTAACGCGTTACTCCCATCACTGTTTTTAACACAACTTGTGCTGTCCCTTTCATTTATTTTAAAGGAATATTCCATTTTCTTAAAAGAAAAATCCAGATAATTTACTCACCACCATGTCATCCAAAATGTTGATGTCTTTCTTTGTTCAGTCCAGAAGAAATTATGTTTTTTGAGGAAAACATTGCAGGATTTTTCTCATTTTAATAGACTTTAATAGAGCCCAACATTTAATACTTAACTCAACACTTAAAAGTTTTTTTCAACTGAGTTTCAAAGGACTCTAAACGATCCCAAACGAGGCATAAGGGTCTTATCTAGCAAAACGATTGTCATTTTTGACAAGAAAAAAAATATCTACACTTTTAAAGCACAACTTTTCGTCTAAGTCCGGTACAGCGCGACCTAAAGTAAATGCGTAGTGACGTAGGGAGGTCACGTGTTACATATATAAAACGCACATTTGCGGACCATTGTAAACAATAAACTGCCACAAAGACATTAATTATTATCAGTTGACATACAACAACGTAGGAACGGTCCTCTTTCAACACACTTGTAAACATTGGGGCGGAGTTTCGCGTTCGTCCTCTGTGACCTCTTGACGTCATGACGTATTGCGTGGGGTCAGCTGGCGCATCACGACTGGATCAACATGACGAGAAGTTGTGGTTTAAAAGTGTATATTTGTTATTTTTATTGTCAAAAATGACAATCGTTTCGCTAGATAAGACCCTTATGTCTCGTTTGGGATCGTTTATAGTCTTTTGAAACTCCGTTGAAAAAAACATTAAGTGTTGAGTTAAGTGTTAATTGTTGGTGTCTATTAAAGTCCATTAAAATGAGAAAATCCTGCAATGTTTTCCTCAAAAAACATAATTTCTTCTGGACTGAACAAAGAAAGACATCAACATTTTGGATGACATTTGTTTATCAAACACATAGATACACAGCAGCACACAAGTGTTTTTAAATATTAAAAAAATCAAGAGTCTCTTGGACATAAATAAGCACCGATTATTAGACGTTAGAAGGCATAAAGAGCTGCTTCACTTGCTGTAGCCTGGTGAGTTATTGCATGTTATGCTTTTAATTTTTTTTTTATTTTAAACGCTACAACACGGATTTATTGTATATGATGACTTTGTACCTGTGGATATGATTTTGGACATTTTTTAGTAGCCTAATGCTTTCAAAGCACTCACGACGCTGTCCGAGTGCTGAAAAGTCTCCACACATTGGCAAATTCTTTATCTCCTGTTTGTTGGAGACTCTCATTGGTTTATTGCACGTTACGCCCAAAATACACCTATTATTACGGATTACGCAAATAGGAACAATCTTTTTGGACTCTGCACTTGGCACACAAACCATCAAAAGTCAAGGATTCAGACCCGCTCATTTAGACAATGCGCTTAGATCATTAAATTAGGGCCCAAGGTCTGTTCACACACACAGAGAGAGCTACTGAAAAGAGCTGCTATGTGAAACAGCCAATCAGAGCAGAGCTCTACATTATTATTCATGACCCTTCCAAATAAGGTAATAACAGACCATTTCATTCTAAAGGCAAGTCAGAGGGTTGTAAATGGACTTGTGAAACCCTCTCTGGATAATTTATGCACGTAATAAAGCCACAGACTCTCTATGCAGATATCAGAGAAAAATGTAACATATTTTGGCACAGAGCTACATTATACCCCACTCACTCATGTTTTGGCCAACATCACTACATACAGTTTAGGTTGGTTATGGTTACACTGATATCAGCTGATAGATGCACAATGGCTCAGATGTGGGAGTCTAAAGAGTTTAAAGTTGACTCACAGTCTGGAGGAACAGGTCGAGTAGATGTTTGTGACAGATAAAGTCACTCAGTTGACAGGACAATCATTATAGGAGCTGTGTCAGCATTTCTTAAAACACAATTACATCCTCAACCCAAACATTACCTGTGAGCGAGGGTACTTTAGGTCATGCTTTTGCATTTTTGAACAGTAATAAAGAGAGATGCACAGGTGGTTTGTGTTTACTGATCAGCTTTTTTATGACTTATGAGAAGTTACGTCAAGGCTGCAGAGCTCCACTGAGGGCATTTGTCAGCGTGATAAAGAACAGAGTGTATTTGTTCGGATGATTATGAACGTTTAAGTGAATGATAATCCGTTTTCCGCGCCGTGTTTGTGCATTTTCTCATGAGTCTTATCTCTTTCTCAGCATGACGTGTTGGGTTGTAAGACGGCTCTCAACTGCAATGCAGCAGTCCAGACCTGCCTGTCATGCACAGACCTGCGAGTGACACCCTCAAAATCCCTCATCTTCAGCCATACATCTTCACTTTCTGCAATATCCTGCTGTTGCACACACACTGCGCTATTAAACTAATGCATTTCAGCTTGTGCAAAGAACATTTTGATATTGTAAGATCGTATATGAAGGTTCCTCATCGTGAGGTCTGCATCCTTTTGAAAAGAAATTGCATTGTGTGTTCAAGGATTCAAAGGTTTTATTGTCACATCCACAGTTTCAATGAAATTCTTGCTTTGCTTTTTACTCCAATGCCACTAACTGAATAGTAATTTATGCAGATTTATGTGGCGGGTTGTGTGTTAAGTATTCGTTGATTTAATATTTGTATACGTTTAGTTATTCGTTCTGTTTTTATAATGTATAATTTATGTATGTTTTTGCACTGTTGTATGTTGTGTGCAGGATGCTGACCACTGAAACAGTCTCTCGTGGGAACCGTAGATCTGCCAACAGGTCTGTTTACCTGAATCCACATTTTCTGCATCATTATATTGTTTTCCCCTTTACAGTAATATATTATAACGGTATTGCATGAAGTCTCAGGTGTCTCATATCATCTTGGTCTGCTGTGACCTTTAAAACTATAATTTTCTCAAATGTCATAGAGATGCTGTTTGTGTTACACTTGCAGGCGTGTTTGAAGTCAGTGTGCTTTTCCTCATTATTAGTCATGACATTATGCCAATCGCTGTGATTTAAGCTGGTTGTTGACATATGCATAACAGTGATTAAAATATGTTGCTGATTTATGTGATGAGTTTCTTTTAAAGTCTGTGTAAATAATGGATGATAAAAGCAAGTAAATAAAATAAGTTAGCAAAATCTGAGAAATATAAGCAGCATTCTTAGTCTCAAATGCTGGGGGGCGTGTCCACCGTCTTTGAAACCACGCCCACTCATGGGAAATCTGAACTTTCAAATACAGCTACAACCTGAATGGATGCTTGTTAGGGGCGGGGCCATGCTCTGTGGCTCCAGTGCATCATTGAGCCACCGCTTTAGCCCCGCCCAAATAATCTTGAACACAAAAATGTGGAAAACTGTTTAACGGTGTATCTCCACAATTTAGTACTACATAGTTCACAGTCTTTGTAACATGTTTCAGCAACACATTTCTAACATTTATAATGTGTTTAGAAAGAATTTTCAGAAGTTACTTTACACAGACTTTAACCCTTTCCTCATCAGTGTTTTTTTTTAAAAAGATGCCAGCTAGCGCTAGCATTTTTCATGGTTTTCACAATAGTTTAATGCCTTCCAGAAAATATTCTTCTTAAAATATAGAAACATAATATATCAAATGAAAGAACAGGTTATTTTTTATATTTAGGTTATTTTTATCACATCTAAAATATGGGTATGTTTCTTCAAAAATACCAAATTTTCAGCAAAAAGCTGAGATAATTGCATTTTTGTAAAGGACTTTTGTTAGAGATCAGATTCATAATGATGATCAAACATACACAGAGTTTTTACTGTTTTTGGATCAGTGAATGCTTTAGTGTTTAATAAGTTGGATAAAAGCGGCACCTAGTGGATAATAGCGGAAAAATAGTTATATTGGCAAATAATAAATGGCAGCGAAGCAATTTCTTATAATTTACAAGATAACTCGTCAATGGCGGGAAAGTAGAAACCCTCAGGAAAAGTTTAATCTCTTTCCCAGCCATTGATGAGTTACCTCGTCAATTAAGAGAAAACATTTGCACAAAAAAGTGTTCCTGTTGAATTTTTATGTTAATCTGCAATACACTTTACAATTATCCACTAGATGGCTAATTCATGAAAAAACTGAAGCTTTTTACTAATTTACTAATTTTAAACACTTTGTATGTTTTGATAATTGTTCTGAATCTGATCTCTAACAAAAATCCTTCACAAAATGCAAATTTTCATGCAATATTTTTTCACATATTTTTTGTATTTAATACTCATAAGCAGAGAAAAAATGTAGATAGGATAAAACATGTTTTTCCCGTTTTGTTTGTTTCTTGTTTGTTTGAAAGTAGAGAGTATGTTCTTTCATTTGATATATTTGTATGTTTATATATTTTTTAGAAGAAAATCACAAAAAAGCAGGCAGGCAACTTAAAAAAATGGCTTGCGGGGAATGAGTTAATTAGAAATGTTTACATTTACCCCATAACTAAGAACAGCAAGCAATTTTGCGTTTAAAGGGATAGTAAGTAGAATTAAAAGTGTTTGGAATTTGGAAAAGCGAGGCGCTAGAGAGCAATATTCGTTTAAATGCAAAATACAATTTCACCAGTAGGTAGGGGAAAATCCTACTTATTGTCCCTTTAAAAGACGTCTAATAGCCGTCCAAACACAGCCAGACGTATAGGCCAAAATAACCATAACTGTGGGCTGTCCGTGGAAATTTAAAAGACGTCTAACTATAGCCCAAATATACTGTGTTACTCACAGCCAGACTATATTGGGTGTATAGTTATCCTTGATGATAAAATGACGGCTATTTCTAGCTGCATTCACTGGAGATGATGGAGCATGAAATAATCCTGAACGATTATCATTTGCTAACAGACAATACACTCCTGTGAGTTCCTATTACTTACATACTAACTCAACGTTCATGATGACAGCTTTTTTAATTTTCTATAGCTGTGGAGACTCTACACGGTTCATTATGCCAAATTTTCTGCACATCATATGTGCTATTACACATACATACAGTATGTGCATGAATGCCCTGCGGTCGTACAGTAAGGATTTATCTGTGTGCTGTATGTAGGTCATGGAGAGATGAATCCACCGTGAAGCAGGATTGATGCCTAAACACAGTGACTCCTCTAGAGCTCAGATTCATGACCGGACGAGAGACAGAGGAAGATTGATGAGCTAACGGAGAAGAGAGAGAGAGATGGATAACAAGAGAATGTGAGCGAGCGTGTAGATGAGTTTCACTTTCATTGAGAGCTGTGAGAGTACATATCAAATCAATCTGTGGATTTTTCTAAAAAAAACTCTTTATCTTCATTAGTTTAGCACAGTCTGACCTTACTTTCTTCTGTTTGTTTGGTAAAGTTTTTCACATTTTTCCCTTTAACTTTCTTCTTTATTTGGGGTCCATTCACACCACACCATTTCAAGACATTCAAAATAAATCCAGAAGAAGACCGCAACGGTCTTACTTGCAGCCGAGATATACCTGTACTTGGGGGCAAGACCATAAGAAAAACCTTGTGATGTACTCTAAAATCAAGAGGCAGCCAACGCAGAAATGCCAGCACCGGGATATGCCATCGTGTTTCCTCGTGCCAGTCAACAGTCTGGCCGCTGCATTTTAAACTAATTGCAGCCAAGCAAGCAGATTTTTGGCCGGCCCCTGATATAAAGCATTGCAATGATCAATCTGGATGATATAGCATGTATTACAGTCTCCAAGTCTTTAAAATAAAAAAACCTCTTCGATTTAGCAATGCCCATCAGTTGAAAAAAACTACCAAACCGCATTTATATGTCTGTCAAAGATTCCTCCCAAGATTACCAACCTAAGATTCCTCATTGTTTGTTAACAATGGTGGGTAAGGGACCAAGGGGAATTGCGGACTGTCCAACTCCCTCCGATGGCCCAAAAATCATTACCTCTGACTCCCAATTTAATTGCAAAAAGTTAGAAAACATCCAATCTTTGACTTTCCTCTGTGCAGTTCTGTTAATTTAACTTGGGACTCATGCCCGGCCTCAAGTTCAAGCTGCCTTGAGGACAGCAAGACAAGTTTGTTTACCATTAATTATTAAGACTGAATGGGCAGTGGAACTCGTGATAATGAAAGTAAAAACAAACGCCAAAATGTGGTTCTTCTACTAAGTGAAGCTGTTATTAACTTTCCTCATAGATGGCTCTTTGATCAGCCACAAAAAATAAGGGATGGAGCAGGTATGTGTTACACGCGAGTCTTATTCGCACAGCACCCCCGTGGTCCGCAAAACTTTTATCAAGATGAAACTGGTCCGCAGTGTAAAAAATGTTGTCAACCCTTGGTCTAAACATTATCTTTGTAAAATTATGTTTTTCTAAAAAATTAGTCCCCACTTTCCACTATTAACCTAATTCTCTCGCCACGTATTATACATTCATCAAATACTTTTGCTTTGTTGATAGAATCTATTAAACGCCATGATGATAAGTCCTCCACGTAAACAGATAAAGAATTACCGTATTTTCTGAACTATAAGTCACACTTTTTTCATAGTTTGGCTTGTCCTGCGACTTCTAGTCAGGTACGACTTATATGTCAAATTATTTCATATGAACCAAGAGAAACCATTACTGTCTACAGCGAGGAGAGTCCGCTCTATGCTGCTCCTGTATTTATGAGGCTGTTTACACTTGGCATTAACATGCATTTTCATCGATCGGATCACAAGTGGACGACGTTAATGCCAGGTGTAAACGGTGCTCAAAACGTTTTGAACGTGTCCACTTTCGACCACTTTCAACCACATCCAGAGGTAGTCGAAACCACTTTCGATCGGATCACTTTGGAGCTGCGGAACGCAATGTGGTTGAATGTGTTCGCGACCGCCTTCTCTCCGCCCATTTATCTAATCTGAGGTATTAAACACAAGTTTTACGTCTTCTGACGTGAACATACGGTGAACAGCGCTATTTTTAGCCTTTCATTGATAAAACTACTGCGGGCGTTCTCCGTAGTTTCGTTTTGAAAGCGTGAAAGTTGCGCGATCCTATTTCATCAATTGCCCTGAAAATTCAGAGAAAGCTCTAACATACACACGTACAAAACACTGTGCAGCATGTATACTTGCTAAACAAGCAGTGGACTCCGACATAACATTAGTTTGCGTCCATATAAACTCATAATTACTCCCGCTCGCGTTTGAATGACAGCAGAAAGACTCGCCCACCGTCTCACGGACCGTCCCCTCACAGTATTCAGCACAGATGCGGTCGAAAGTGGACAAAAGAGACGGATTTAAATACCAGGTGTAAACGTAATGTGTCTCCCTCATCCACTTGTGATCCGATCGATGAAAACACATCTTAAAACCAAGTGTAAACAGCCCCTATGTAATTCAATGAATTCAGTGATGCGAAATCACTTTGGGACCTTTTTGAACTTGATTTGGCTTGTCGTGTTAATTTAGCCTATTCAGCCTCCCAGGTATGTTCTGTATGCTATTGTGTATCGTGTTAATAACTGTTAATGTTACTTTAACATGTACGGACACCTATTCAGCCTGCTGTTCTGTAAGCCGTTGTTTAGTTGAATAAATTGCCTTTCCAGATGAAATGTCTGTTCTTGGGCTTGGATTTGGTGAAATAATTTTCTAAATAAATACGATGTATAGTCCAGTGTGACTTTTTTCCTCTTCAAAATGCATTTTTGACTGATGCCACTTATACTCCGGAGCGACTTGCTGTATAGTCTGGAAAATAGGGTAGATGATCGAGTTTTTTTTCCCCGGTTAAAGGTTGTTTGCCAAATATATCAGGATATTGACAGATTGTTTTTTTTATATTTATTCAGAATGACTGTGAAGAGTGACTGAAGATTTACAAAAAATGTCTGAAATGTCAGCCGCACTTAGGGGCTAATCACACAAAACGCGTTTTAAACACTCGAAAACGCAAGGCGAGCCACGCTGCCTTTTTTGGTCACTTAAATAGCAGTGCGACGCGGCTTTTTATATTGCTAGGCAACCACCATGACAGCTGTCTTGTCAATCAAATATTGAAGCATGAGTGCTCTTTTGCTGTTAACTGCCATATTAGCAGGAACTTTAAAAAAGAGGACGCTTCCTCTGTCCTTGATCAAGAGTGAAAGGTGCACAAACACACAGGAGACACTGAGTGAGTGCCGTCCAGTTGTAACTTTAAAGCAACTTTAAACTCTGTTACCACATCGGAAGTCCCGCCCTTCGCCTCATTCGATTGGACAATGGAAAAACACGTATGACGTTGGCAGCTTTTCTGCTCTGAGCGGTCCTTCAAAAATACGTGGTGCCACAGGCGGCAAAAAAGCAAGATGTATAGGGGTGGCAGTGGCTCAGTTGTTCATGTAGGTATCTACAAACCGGAAGGTTGGTGGTTCAATCCCCGGCTCCACCTGACCAAGTGTCGAGGTGTCCTTGAGCAAGACACCAAAGCCCAGCTGCTCCCGACAAACTGGATGGCGCCTTGCATGGCTGACACTGCCGTTGGTGTATGAATAAGTGAGTGAATTGGTGAATGTGAGGCAATATTGTAAAGCGCTTAGGATGGCCATGGGTCTATGAACGCGCTATATAAATGCAGTCCATTTATGTTTGGCATAACGCTCACTGCCCATAGAAAATCATTCAAAAAAGGCGCATGCAACTGCCATAAACGCGATTGGTGTGATCGGCCCCTTAGAGGGGTTTTGCATCAGAATTTTTTCATTGTATATTCTGTTTAATTTCATTGTAAATTCTGTTTCTTTTAAAATATGCTCATTTTCCACCTCCCCTAGAGTTAAACATTTGATTTTTACCGTTTTTGGAATCCATTCAGCCGATCTCCGGGTCTGGCGGTATCACTTTTAGCATAGCTTAGCACAATCCATTGAATCTGATTAGACCATTAGCATCGCACTAAAAAATAACCAAAGAGTTTCGATTTTTTTCCTATTTAAAACTTGACTCGAAAATAGTCCCCTGCTATTGAAAGTTACCAAGGGAACTATTTTCAGGCGCTGCGTAATATCGTTGCATGTCCTGCAGCCATGTTACGGCAGCAAAGTCCTTGATTATTACGCAAGAATAAAGTATAGTTCAGCCCAGTCTCCTGAAGATGCGTATAAATAGCACGAAGTGTAAAACTCGTGCAATACATACGCCAAATTCCACTTTGGCGTGCATATGATACGCCAGTCCTTCTCATTCACTTAAATGGTGCATCTTTTTTTGTCTTTTTATTTATTGTTTTCTCAATTTTTTTGCTATTTTTTACCATTTTCGCTTGGGTTTAGGGTTAGAACAACTTTTTGTTATATAAAAATGACATCCTAACCCAAATCCCAACTCTAACCCCAACTCCAAGCGACCATGGCTTAAATATGGACAAAAACATGGAGAAACATGTATATTAAATAACCTCATTAAGCAAATCTAAAATCTAACCCTAAACCCAAGCGAAAATGGTTTAAAAAACAGAAAAAAATTAATAAACCAAAAAATAAAACAACAAAAAAAGATGCACCGTTTAAGTGAATGGGAAGGACTGGCGTATCATATGCACGCCAAAGTGGAATTTTGCGTATGTATTGCACGAGTTTTACACTTCATGCTATTTATACGCATCTTCAGGAGACTGTATTGTATAGTTCATAGCCATATCGGTCAAGTTTTAAATAGGAGAAATATCAAAACTCTTTGGTTATTTTTTAGCGCGATGCTAATGGTCTAATCAGATTCAGTCATTTATGCTAAGCTATGCTTAAAGTGGTAGCGCCAAATTTGTAGATCGGCTGAATGAAAAAAATCAAATGTTTAACTGTAGGGGAGCTGGAAAATTAGAAAAAAATTGGAGTGAACCTTAAATTAGAAATATCTCATGTTTTAGACAAAGGATTATTAAAGGAACAGTATGTAGGATTGTGGCCAAAACTGGTATTGCAATCACAAAACTTGTGGCTAAAACTGGTACTGCAATCACACAACTGGTGGCCAATACACAAAATGACAACATAAACATCAGTTGAGGGCTGCAACTCCACTTTTAAATGATAATATCCTGGCCGGACCACTGTTGTCAGTGATATAAGTATTTGAAATGAAAATGATTTCTTAATGTCTAGTGACATATCAGGGCCATTTTATGATTAATTAATATAAATTTCTTACATACTGTTCCTTTAAGGATTACTTTAGGTTGAAGCAGTAAGTATATAATACAAAGACAATTTCAAGCAGATATCATCTTGTAGTCTTGTAGAAAAACAGAGCATTAGTTGGAAAATTGTAAAGGATCATTCATGGATTAGTTCTGCCTTATGTCAGTGAATGGGAAGATTTACCCATCTTTAGACCAGGGGGCGACCAAGAGCCATGTTCTGCATTAACATCTCTCTCTCTCTCTCTCTCTCTCTCTCTCTCTCTCTCTCTCTCTCTCTCTCTCTCTCTCTCTCTCTCTCTCTCTTTCTGCCTTTGGCTCTCTATCACTCTCACATTCCCTTTTTTTGTTAAAACAGAAAAAGAGTATAAAACACATTTTAGCTTGAAGGCGAGGTAAATTACATGACGGATTCCCTGTTTCCTGACTGATATACTGTAGAAATCATAATAAAAGCTCTGGGTGTAGTGTAGCAGCTAAATTAAACAAGCACAGCTCTCAGTCTAAACCAATCAGAAATAATAATCACATTGTACAAAGACGCAGAGAGCACATAACTGGGAATAATCAGTCTAAAAATTCATGTCCAATATTTATGCAAAAGACCATTTAATGTACATACGGTATATGCACATATATTATGCATGAAACGTCAGTGTTTGATTACATTCATATAAATTAACCTGCGATTTCAAGTGCAGTCTCAAGATTTAATATAACAAGTGCTGTTTTCCCAGAGGTGTATACTTTTACTTGAGTTTTATATTTTATATAGTAGAAAGTGTAAGTGCTTGCACGAGTCCGGGAGTTGATACGTGGTTGTCAATCTTTTCAGAGTGGTGTTAGTGCAATGCTGTTTGGTTTCTAAGGTGTCTTTGAATATTGGTAGGTGGTTGCTAAGGTGTCCTGGGTAGTTGCTAGGACACTGAAAGGATATCCTATATGAATATGTCTCGCCGATGGACCGTTGGCTGATTGTCTGATGCGCAAGTTGCATAACATTTGAAACATTAGGAGTCTTGATGTTGTCAACTGATTGGTTGAATTCTTCAAGATTTCTGAGAGGTGATGCAAGTTTTGCGGAAAAAAAACCCAACAACTTCCAATTCAGTGGTCTCATTTTTAAAGCACGTATGCACAAAACGGGCTGGGAACATGCGTACGCCAGAATGGGCTTTCAGGGTGGGATCTGAATATGATTCATGTACGTACACTTGCAGGTGATCTGTGATTTATAAAGGGAACATTGCCTTCACTGTAAAAAAAATCCGTAGAAATTACAATGTTATTGCAGCTGGGTTGCCGGTAATTTACCGTAGATTTACATTTATGTAATTTACTGGCAAAAATCTGTTCAAAGTTCAATCAATTTTAAATATTAACAAGTCTTTATTTTTACAGAATAAAACTATACAATAACAGCCTCATGCAAAGCATTTTGGGAACCAGAAGTCATCATCAACCTTTTTCTGTTTTTTTGCTTCAGATTTTGTTTCCCAGAATGTTTTGCTTGATGCTGTTTTTTTAGTTTTACTCTATGAAGACAAAGACTTGTAAATGTTTAATGTTCATTTAACTTTGAACAAAATGTTGCCAGTTAAAAACATAAATTTAAATCTACGGTATATTACCGTCAACCCAGCTGCAATTTATACGGAATTTTTTTACAGTGTTGTTTTGTATTAATATTTTTTGGTGTATGCCATTTTTGTCTTTTGTGCGTATGTGAGCTTTTTTGTAAGGATCCTACGCACCGTTTTATAAATGAGACCACTGGTCCTTTTGCGTGTGCATCATGAAATGAAAATGTTCAACTTGAGATGCTTTCAAAGAAGCAACCAAAGATGAGCATAACCGTGTACATACTAATATTGTAACGTTTAATTACTATTTTTTTCTTACTGACATTTTGAAACCAACATAGTATAAAATGCCACAAATAAAACAACTGCGTTAGCTGAATACCTTAAAGTTTATAGCCTAGATATTGGCATCGATTCATACTGCATTTAATGCTTTCTCGACAAGTGGATGCGATGAGACCTGTTTTCCTTGTGACGTTCGTCAAAAAGCCCATTGTGTTTTATTCTTTAATCTGTAAACAAAGCTGTGATTGGTGCTTTACTTGTCCTCTTTGAAAGGCGCAATGAGGTCCAGACCTTCTGCCGTCAGTCTAAAGGTCCGGTTCACGAGACTAAATGGCTCCTGACCTGTCAAAATCAAAAGTAGCCATGTTCAAGTATCCATAATAATCTGCTATCTATTTAAGACCCAAGGTCCTCTGTTACTGTAAGTCTGTAAGATTTGTTTTGCATAATTTTAGTCATTTGTATTCGTAGCATAAACAATGCAGAATTAGTAACAAGCTAAAATATGTATTAGGCATTAGTGATTTGACAATCTCATGGTATCTCATAGTATGTGATAATCTCATAGTATGACCATAAATGAGCAACAACAGTGATGCTCGCCTTAACAAATGGTATTAATTGGAAAATGAACAAGAGAATAGAAAGAGGTTGAGAGAAAAAGATTTTCACAAGGGTTTAATAGCTTCAAGGCAATCTTAAATTCTCTTGCGCGCACACACACAACCTCCCTCCCTCCCTCCTGCTGTCTCTCTCATCCTTTCACATCCTCCCTGCTTACTCTCTCTCGCTCTCTCTCCCTCTCTCTCTCATCACGTGTGCATCTCTGTGAATCGCAGGAGCGGCTTTGTGCGTTTCTTTTTGTGTGAGGCAGAGAGGCTCGGCGCTGCTCTCCTCCAAGGGCTTCTCACACTTTCTCTCATACACAGACGTCAGCGTGCTCGCATCCACACGCTCGCTTCCCAGACAGCAGGGCTTCCGCCATCCCAGACGCTGTCTGTTGCTCCGTCTGGGGGACGACAGAAAGAGAATAGGGATTTTATCCTGGATTGAATCGGCATGTGTCCACCGAGCCAGGCATCATCCCAAGGTTGAGCGGAGCGCGACCGTTGCATCAGGAAGCAGGGAGGGATGGATCACGGGGAACAGGAAAGCAGGACGTGGAGCTGAGGTTCCATTTTTTTTTTAAAGGATGCTGTCTGGTTCACGACAGGACCGTTAAGAGTTTAGTTGACGGATCTGCTGCTCCTGCGCTGTAGTAGATGGAGTGTGCATGCTGTAGGAGAGGGCTGTGATTCAGGTATGTGTGTTTAGTTTACCGTCTCTCTCTCTCTCTCTCCCGCTTTCTCTGCTAAGTTAAGCTGTTGCATCTGAAGCCTGGTTGGTGTTATCTGAAATTGCATTAGAATCGATTTATTCGCAGTTAAAATGTGTGTGCTCACGCTGCATTAATGCATGAATACATTTTGATTGTCACTCAATATTTGACCCTTAATTTCGCATGCCATTAGACTTTGTGATGTTCAGGGAGGTGGGGGCCAGAGGGCGACCAATGCTTTCAGCCCGTTGATGCTTTCAGCCCGTTGATGCCTTCAGCGTGTTTTACTCGGTCAACATCTGGTGGCATGCACACGCAAGCGAAGGGATGATTGAAGTGCTCGCCGGATTATCACCGAGAGAGCTTTCTAATTCCCAAGGCTCGTGGGCTTCTCAGATTTGTCGCATTTCTCAGCTGGAGCTCGCACTGACAGCATGCATTAGCGTGTGTGTAATGCATGCACGCATGTGGGGATGTTGGCACTGATTTGAACTCAGAATTAGCCGTTTTCATTTTATACTCCCCATCCGTTATCAGACCGTGGTCTGTGCATGTCAAGGATTCTCACGGTAGTGATTGAATGCGAGGCGAGCAATGGGTTGTAATTGTGTTAGTGGGTGGGGCACACTCTCTCTGTCTGTCTCTCGCCCACTCTCTCTCTTTATCTTAAATATGCATCGATGTCAGAGGAGTGTCTGTGTGTGAGGTAAGGGGTCAAGACCCTTGCGTCTGCAATGGATCGATAATCCATGCCTCCTCTGCATCAAGCTCTTAGACGGGCACACATGAGCTTCTTTCCACCCTCAGGCCGACAGAAAGAGAGAGAAAAGAGACCGGCTAATGAGCTGTCTGTTTATTTCAAGCATTGCACAACAATCTGTCAAACTCAATCATTCGGAGCAGCTAAAGAATATGTGAACTAAACTACAACTGACTTAAAAAAAAATCAACTCTTTTGCATTTGTATGTCTTGATGATAGTGTAATTGATTTTGGGGCGGTTTCCCGGACAGGGATTAGACTAGTCCTAGGTTAAAAAAAATGTAAGTGCTGTTCAAACTAATAATTACTTGCACTGACATATCTTAAAATACATCAGTGCCATTTGTTTTGCTTCAAAATGCACACAAGTGATGTTATAAGTAGGCTTGTTTGTTAAAACTAGTTATATTTCATAATTAAACTAAGGCCTAGTCCTGGTTTAAGCTAATACCTGTCCGGGAAACCACCCTGTAAAGTTTTTAATGGCAGGAGTGTAATACTGTTGGCATATAATTTGCATATCATATTAACATATACAATAGCTCAGTGGTAAAGCATTGCATTAGCTGCACAAAAGGTCATGGGTTTGAACTCGGGGGAACACGCATATTGAGCAAAAGTATCTGCCAAATGCATAAATGTAAAACTGGAACCTTGAGCTGTTTTGGCACCTTTCCATTTATATCATGAACACATTGGTATTCCTTGTGTTTTAGGGAAATTATAAAATGCATTACAGTTCGGTTTAATAAATGTCACTCAGTGTCATTGCTTCCTTTGAGAGTTAAATTATTAGGAGAAATTAGGATTGCATCCATGCTGATCTTTAGCATTGCACCCAATGAAACTATTAGCAGTACCTGTTGGGATATACAGTACTGTATGTACAGATGTTACTGTAAGCAGATGTAATTGATGTCTCATTTGCAATTCTAGTAGATTGATTGAGGTGTGTAGTGCTGTAAAGTAATTGCTTAATGAAGAGACTTTAGTTTTGTCATTAATCACAGAAGAGCTAAGAAATTAATTAATCCTCAGGTCCAAGTATTTGTTTCCTCTTCTCAGACTGAACTTTGCAAGTAGACATCGGAAATTAACTTGACAAATGTCGCACGTTTTGCAGTATTAATCATTGTCTAGTTAACTGGACTTTAGACTATTGGATGGATTAACAAGTGTCAAATGGACAAACCAAAACGGTCCCTAAATATTAAAATCGTGGCCGAGTGACCCTGATGGTTCGGTTGCTGGGATTTGTTTTCATTAAGCGTCTGTCAGCAGAGCTGCAGTGGATTAATTATGGGTAAATATTAGGGATGCCACAATTCTCAATATAATATTGAACCGTTCGATAAGGTTTGAGATGACTACCATGGTCCCATACACGCATATGAATTGCGGTGTTTTTGGTTTATGCGTCCAAATCCGTCTGTTTTTTATTCCCTGTGCATCTGCAAATCCACGCGCCTCTCCGCAAGTTTAAACATCTGTAGTGTGGATTAATTATTTGCCTCCGTAGATGTGTTCTCTTTTTATCTCCTCTCAAAAAAGGGTAGGTTTCTTCAAAAATACCAAATTTATAAAACAAAAAGCTGAGATAATTGCATTTTTGTAAAGAACTTTTGTTAAAGATCAGATTCAGAACGATGATCAAAACATACACAAAGTTTTTACTGTTTTTGGATCAGTGGATGCTTCAGTGTTTTATTAGTTGGGCAAGAGTGACACCTAGTGGATAATAGCGGAAATATGGATTGCAGTAAAAACTTGTCATTGGCAGGGAAGCGTTTTCTTTTAAAAGTCCTGTTCTTTCTGTGTTTTTGAAGCTTTGATTGTGTTTACAGTGCACAATATAATGTGTTCATGTTTTACGTGTAAAAAAACGCGGTATTTTTTCACACAGTTTACTTATTTGTATAGCGCTGTTTTCACTGTCCTCAAAACGGGCTGATGTCTTCCTTCCTTCTATGAAGTCCCTCCTTCAGAAATACGTATCGTGTTCTGATTGTGTAGTTTGTTTAGTGTGTTGTGATTCGATAGCAGCTTAGCTTGCCATTAGCTTAGCTGGTGACTGACGTATTCCTGTGGGCGGAGTTTAGTCAAAAAACTGTTTTATTGACGTCATTCAATCGGGAAGTAGAGGGCTGTAGTCCAAACCGGCCGTTAGCTGTACGAAACCTCCATTCACATAGCGGTAATCCATGATCGCTGCCTTCCCTCGTGTTAAGGAAACCAAAATATGTGTTATTTTTGATGAGTATTTGTTCCAGAGTTCAGTTAAGCAACTAGTTAAATGAACCCAGAAAATGTTTATATTTGATACAACAATGGGTTAAAACAACCCAGCATAGTTCAAATTAAAACTCAAGGGGCTGGTCTCGTCCCTTTCTCAGTAAAATGACCCACTCTGAAACCAGATTGGAATTTGTGCAGAAGATAATTTTCCTGTAAAAAGGCTGTAAATTGAATCAAATCCACCTTCTCTAAGACTTCAGATAAAAGGGAGTTTAGAGATGGGAAGGAAATGATTCATCTCTGTAGCCTCCAAGCTCTTTTTTAGTAAAGGAGAAACCCCAGCTTGTTTAAGAGAGGATCTCAACCCTGTTGTAAGAAGTTATTTACGATGCCAAGTATAAGAGTGTAAGATAGCACCATTCATGAGTTTTTTTTTTATCAAATGAAAATAATGCCAGTAACACGATGAAACGTTGACTGGTCCTTACATATAAGCCAGATTTTTATGCTAAATCTGTGTAACATGATTTTAGGGTGAAATATAATCTGGACATTAGAATTAGACAGAATTTAGCACTGCTCATAGAAATGTGCTTGGCCTTGGATTTTGAATATGACTATTTAAGCTTTTATATTTCAGTAGTGAAGTAGAGAGAGAGAGAGAGAGAGAGAGAGAGAGAGAAAGAGAGAGAGAGAGAGAGAGAGAGAGAGAGAGAGAGAGAGAGAGAGAGAGAGAGAGAGAGAAAGGAAGACAGCGGGTCTGTGAACATTAAGGTGTCTGACTCCAACAACACATCTGTCAACAACTTCTCAGCTTTCCTCACATACACACGCAGGCCTAAACCTGTATGGTATGGTAGAGCATTACCCTGAAATAATGTGTGTATTGTTTGTGTCTACATGCAAGTTTGCATTAGGGATGCACCGCATCCAGGATTCGGATTCGGCCAAATACTGGGGTTTTTGACGGGGTTCGGCCGAATCCTAGATTTTTTTCCACCGAACCGAACCCTAGGCTTGCACTACGCTGGTCGACGTCACGCGGCCGTTGATTACACACATCAGGTGCTGACGTTTTTCTTTCGGTGAGCCTTAGGGGCGGTTCACATTTAGCGGACGCGAGCGTGTCGCACCGCATCGCTTTCATTATGCATAGGCTTATGATAATTGTCAAAATAGTTTTTCCCACTTGTCATTCTGGCATAATTTTTTTACAGTTAAAATTAAATAAAATGAAAAATACACTGCTGTGGACGTTGTTTACTTCATTAATGTGTTTTACTGTGTTAATGGAATAAGGATGCGAATAGGATTCGGTATTCGGTTTCGGATTTGGCCGAATTTTAAACAGTGGATTTGATATTCGGCCGAACCCAAAAAATCTGGATTCGGTGCATCCCTAGTTTGCATCTATGCAAAATTCACCACATCATTGCTGGAGTCTTCTGGGTGGTTTATAAGGGTTGTTCGGTGGTTAAAGTGTTCAGAGTGTTTTCAAAGATATTTAATTTTACCAAGATGCATCACTGGTATTAATATGAATGGGGGAGATTGCAATTGCAATAATCCCGCCTTCCAGTAAAAAGAGCCAATCGTCAATCGATAAAGAATGACATCCTATGGAGTATCTCTGTAGGCGTTGCAAATATGGTGGTGAAGCGACTTCCTAAAAAAGACTTTGATGTTGCTAGGTGGTTGCTATGGTGTTGCTTACGGGCTCTTTAAAGGTCCCGTTCTTTTTGTCTGTTTTTGAAGCTTTGGTTGTGTTTACAGTGCGCAATATAACGTGTTCATGTTTAACATGTAAAAAAACGCTGTATTTTTCACACAATTTACTTATTTGTATAGCGCTGTTTTCACTGTCCTCAAAACGGATTGATATCTTCCTTGTTCAATTAAGTCCCTCCTTTAGAAATTTGTATCGAGATCTGATTGTGAAGTTTGTTTAGTGTGTTGTGATTCGATAGTATCTTAGCTTGCCGTTAGCTTAGCTGGTGACTGACGTATTCCTGTGGGCGGAGCTTAGTCAAAACACTGACATCATTAAAGCAGGAAGTAGAGGGTTGTAGTCCAAACCGGCCGTTCCCTGTAGGCTTTGAAAGGCAAATTCTGTTAAAGAAAATATATCGCCTGGCAGTGAACTTTGAGCTTTATCATTTTACAGGTATTATTTATGCTATTTTAGCAACATTACACACTAACTAAAGTTTAAAAAATGGGATCAGGAAGAACGTGACCTTTAAAGTTCTTGCCTTCAGATATGTAAATAAGTCTATAGGAATATTTCACCTGTTTTAATACAAGCCAAGTATAACACAATGTCTTATACTTCAGGTTTGAAGGTGTGAAGAAATCTAACAATAGTAGAATGAACCTTAACAAACACCACTTAACATTCACGCCAAGCAATCTTTATTTCATTGGTCATTATAATTTGTTAGCCCGACATTAGCCATCTAATTATACACAATGAGACCCTACAGTGCAGTGATGCAAAATGACTTTATTAATCATCTTTTCCTATCATTCATGAATAACTTATGAGGTCTCAGGCGTAACCATTGACGCCTGAATTATTGATTTTCAAACATATTCTTCTCACTTAAAATATAGACACTTGTACCCCTTACATCTGAGTATGTTGTTTTGGATAATGGTCATATTGTGTTTTCTAGTATTTAGATTTGACCATTTAGCTGTAATTATTATGCAGGTTGTGTCACTGGGTCGTAGGATGTTATACGTGTCAGATTACTAAAGACAGATTTAATCCACTTCATCTACCAGAGATCAGGTGTCCTTCTGAATGAACTCTGCAGTGATCCTGGTCTACGCAGTCAGAAAAAAATTATCTCAAGCGGTCCCTTTGGGCAGTACCCTTTAAAAATGTCTTAATATATTTACCATTTAGGTACCGATATGTATACATTTGGTACCAATATGTACCTCTGAGGTACAAATAGTCTCCATTTTTTTGTACCAATATGTACCTCTGAGGTACTAATATGAACTCTTTAAGTGCAAATGTGTAGTATTTGAAAGGGTACCACCCTAGAGACAGCCATTTAAAAAAAAAAAATCTGAAACTGTAGAAGACCATCAACACTGACAAACCCAGATCAGTTCATGACTAAAAATATGTGTTTTTTGTGTGTGCATTAGATTGTATAAGAATGTAAACATGTATAATAGTTTCCCCCAAAATGTATTGTTAGCCCCTAATCTTTTCTTTATGAGTAAGATGAACCTACTCATAATGGTCCTTAAATGTGACGCTAAGATCAGTTGAATTGGACCGGGTGGCAAAATGTAATTTATAATGCATTGTAAATGCATGTTTTTAATTTGCTAATATACTAAATTTGTTTTGTTTTTTCTTTTACAGACACACAAAGCCCTTTAACATGTGCCTCACTGAGGATGTGCAGTGATTTTTACTTGGCACAATTGTATCTGAGGTCAACTCTTCTCTAGACCCGCTCACACCTCAGGTTTGACTTTCAAACTTTTAAGTATTTGCGTTCTTCCGCTTCAGCACCGAAGGATTTAAGACCAGTTTTGCGACGCTGCATCCGGAATGCAAAACTGCTGAAATATCGCCCTCCATGGTTTCTGCCCGTTTCAAAAAGCTATCGTCTTACATCGTAAAGATTTGCAAAGGAATGTTTACAAAGAAACTGGCAAATACTACGAAGAAGAAAGAGAGCCGCGAAAACAAAAAAGAACCTAAAACCTCCCCCGAGCTGCACGCACGGAACCCAACACTGTCCACCACATTGAAAAGCACAGTTAAAAAGATCTCCAAATGTTCATCGGCACGCAATATATCTCTTGAGGAGGACGATGGACAAAACGACTGTTCCTCTCTCTCACCGACATTTAGTTACCGCGTAGCGATTGCAAACGGACTGCCAAGAAATGCCCTCTTTCTGAACAATAATGAATTTCATGAGGTCTTGTCAATTGATAGCAATTACTCTGACTCTCTGAACGAGGCGAAACTTGTCCATAGATTCGATGAACAAAAAGCTTACACGATGCCAGTAAGAAGGAATAGGAAGAGTTTGATTAGTTTGGCGCCCTCCGATGGAAGCTCAGAGGGAGAGCGGGGAGAACGTAGCAGTCTTCACACCCTTCGATTGGGAGCTCTGAAAAAGTTGAGAAAATGGAAGAAGAGCCAAGAATGTGTTTCTTCAGACTCAGAAGCTAGCAATTGGAGAAAGACTCTTGGCATCAGAAGCAAATCTCTGGACCGAGCTGGGCGGCAACAGAAGACCACTACCCTGGAGCCAGGATCTAGCTCGACGGGATGTATCAGTCAGACTCAGGATGTGATGGAAATGATCTTTAAAGAACTTCAGGGAATCAGTCAGATCGAGACAGAGCTCTCAGAACTGCGAGGGCACGTCAACGCCCTCAAAAGCTCCATCGACGAAATCTCCAGCAGCGTCGAGGTGGTGCAGAGTGAAATTGAGCAGCTGCGTTCGGGATTCGTTCAGTCTAGACGTGAGACTCGAGACATCCACGACTACATCAGACAGATTAGCCACCAGACCAACAAAGCTGCTCTGAGATTTCTAAATGTGCCTGAGCAGAAGTATGAAAAAACCGAAGAGCTTATTTTTCAAATTCTGAAAGAGAAAATGGGTTTTGCAGAGGCACGCAAGACATTTAAAATTGAACTCGCCCATCGACTAGGGCAACAACGAGAATGTTACAATGCTAAACCCCGACCCATTGTTGTTATATTTTCAAGCCCGCAAGATAGAGATTTAGTTTTGAAAAAATGTTATAAGCTAAAAGGGACAGGCATATCAATTTCAACTGATAGTCTGGCACATGATTCGAAAGAAAGGAAAGACAAGGCAATCGCCTCCTCTCAGACGTATGAAAGCATGGACATCAAGGTTTCAACTAAAGACAAGGCTGAAAGCGATGACTGGGACTCCATGGAAAGTGACAAAGAGCTAGATGAATTAAGTAAGAACAAATATGCAATTGTGTCCAAACCACCTCAAAAAAGTAAATCGGACAAGAAAAAGTCTCATGATCACCGGCGGCTTGCCGATGACACTCCGTACTCTGTCCACTACGCTGATAATGCGGCATACGATGACCCAGACAAGCAAAGCAAGTCCTACTATTCTGACATAACATCTGGATGGCTTTCCCAGAGCGACTACTCTACACC
Organism: Misgurnus mizolepis; assembly: GCA_025389145.1. NCBI lineage: Eukaryota > Metazoa > Chordata > Actinopteri > Cypriniformes > Cobitidae > Misgurnus > Misgurnus mizolepis. The sequence continues at coordinate 25,562,985 of JAIFKI010000025.1, read as the reverse complement.
CAAACTCAGTCGATCCGAATCTGACTGTTCCAAACTTTGCCAGTCATATTCCGAGGACTTCTCAGAAAGTCAGTACTTCACCAGAGTCAACGGCTGCTCCCTGCTCTCATCCTCAGATCAGGAACTTTGGCAGAGGAAGCAAGAAGACATGGCGTCCTCCTGGTACGCTAGTCCTGCCAGTCAAACTTTGAGCCAAGATCAACCTTACGTGGAACATAATGAAGTCGAAACCACTGAGACTATTGACAGCGGTGTAAGTAATGGTCTGGTTTGTGTTTCAGGGGACAGGAGCCATTACAGTGGCTCTCAACTGTCTCTGCAAGGTGATCTCTCACCGTGGAAAGATTGGCATCACCTTGAGCAAGGTGCTGATTCAGGTTTGGATGCTTCCACTGAACAAAACATAATCTCTGAGATCAGTAGCCCCTTCGACCCTGCAGCCAACCCTGGATTCCCTGAGAAAATTACTAAATGTTTAGAGGTCGATTTGCAGTTTGAAGGCGAAACCTTTTTTACTTTAGATAGCACACCCGAGACGGCACAAGACCAAGATATAGATATAGAACATGAGCTTATTCTCGAACCTGAGTTGGAGCCAGAACCAGAACAAATACCAGAACCTGAACCAGAGCCGGAGGTTGTAATCGAACCCATAGCAAAACCACTACCGGTACCAGTTGCTGAACCACAACCAGAAAAGAAGCCAAAGACCAAAAAGGTCACAGCTAAACCTGAATCTGCTCCACAAACGCTGAAACGACAAGAGGTTAACCACCTCCAGCAGAACCAGAAAACCTCAGCCATGTATCGTAGCCAGAGTGAGATTAGAAATGAGAAAGTGGAGGAGGTACCTAAATCCTGGAGCAGCAGGCTCAGCATAGACCTCAGTGAAAAAACGTTTGGCTTTGGAGGATTTGGATCCACCCTGCAGAGAGCCAAGTCGGCTTTGGATTTTGTGTGGAATAAAAGTTCCCAACCCACCAACCCCCCGGTCGAAGAACCAAGCAACACCTCATTCATGGGCAGGTTCAGAACCACGTCCCAGTCCACAGCCAACAGCTCAAGCACAACTATCGACTCTGACGTCTACACAGAACCTTTCTATTACAAAGCAGACGAGGAAGAACAAGCTACTGAGCAACCGGTGGACAATGAGACTCATTATGTGGAGGTGATGGAGCAAGTGCTAGCTAATCTGGAGAACAGAACAAATGCAAATGAGGTCGAGGAGCAGTATCAGGAGGAAGAGTACGACGTCTCCCAAGAGGGGAACCCTGTACTGGAATACGACTGCAGCCTTGATGAGCAATTCGATGAGGAATATAGCGAGGAATATGATGACAATCCGTTGACCGAGGATACAGAAGAGTATGAAGTGAGTATGGTGGAGTACGTTGAAGAAACCGAGGAACAAGAAGCCGAACCTGAGGAACAGGAGGAGGGTAAGGAGGAAACGAAGGAGGTTCAAGAAATGACAGAAACGAAAGGAGAAGATGAGGTAAAAGAGACTGTAGAACAAGAAGATGAGAACAAAAATCTTACAGAGGTTCCTGTCCAGGAAAAACCACCTCCCAAAAAAAGGATACGACCCACCTTCAAAGAAGCAGCGTTGAGGGCCTACAGAAAGCAGATGGCAGAACTAGAACAGCAGATCTTGGCTGGAGGTACGAACCTTTCAGTTTTTATTACAAACTTTAGTATGTCTTATGTTACGATTTGCATTCGTGTCACAATTTTAAGTTTTCATTTTATTATTTTGGTATGGGTTTGCAATGACAGTAAGACACTGGTTTATCTGAGGGCCACAGTTTACTCTTTTGAGGGTTGATTTGAAGGGCAAGCTGATAGTTGCCAGTATTTGATGTTGAGTAGTTAGAACGGCTATTGATTGTGTGTGGGTGCGTGGGTGCCTCTGTGTATTCATGTTTGCCTTTGTGTGGATAGGTCTGTGTTTGTGCGTTTGTCTCTCTTTTGTTTCTCTCTCTCTCTCTCTCTCTCTCTCTCTCTCTCTCTCTCTCTCTCTGTGTGTGTTTGTGTGTGTGTGTGTGTGTGTGTGTGTGTGTAATAGTTGTTCAGTTCAGATAAAAGTGTACTTTAGCTTTTGTGACTTTCTTATATTATCTGGTTGTATTGCAAATTAACCATAATTTCATCCATAATTCAATTTATATTTAAACATTTATGGAAAAGGAATAGTTCACCCAAAACATCAGGCCATTACCCTCTACATTGTCTAAATTAGGGATGCACCGATACAAAATTTCTGTGCCATTACTGACATTTGATTACTTGAATGATATTAACCGATACTGATAGTTGGGCTTTTATTCCTTGTTTCAAATTATTTATTTATTTTTATTTTGATGAAAGCCTTGATGGTGGCCTAAACGTCACAGATTTTTAACTAATAAAAGTTTAATTATTTTCCAGAATGAGGGAGTATTGCACAAGTTTTTCATTTTGTTTCAATGAAGCCATGAAATCCTAAAAGTGCTGAGCGTACAACCTGAAACTCTGTCACGTCACCCATTTTAAAATAATCACATATGAGTTATGCATTTTTCCATGCCTTTTGATTGCCAGGATATAATCTGCCCTGATCATCCGCTGTTTTTTAACAACTGAAAAAAAAACCTATTAAAAACTGCTTTTATCTGCTAATACTGATTATAGGCCGGTTTGTGAAACTGTGGGAAATAATTCAAGGCCCTGGGAAGTTTTTGAAAATATACATACATAGATACAGGTCATTTGAAGTGCTTGAATCTATTTTATGCAAGAAGATTTCTGGTAAAATATCCATATTATTCCCTGTGTAGTGTAGGATAATATCATAAAAATTCTAGACTTTTTAAGCACACATGCTAAACTGTTCGCTTTAAATGCTTATATCTTCTGTATGTGAATGTTGATTCATACCAAACTGCTTTTTTGCATAGTTGTGTTTGACAAATGAAAACGTCTCGGGTTACATATGTAACTGTTGTTCCCTGAGAAGGGAACGAGACCCTGCGTCTCCCTTGCCATACTTCCTGCGTCCCTGTAACGCCGTCTTTTGCAATATTTCAGATAGCGATATACTTCCTGGCTCCCATGTCACCCTGTCTTTGTCGTTAAGCCTCCCCATTGGTTGAATTTGATATACACATTCAGACGCACTTACCCCTGGAGGCGTCCCCAAAGTGTCACCGCAGTGACGCAGCGCGAGTTCCCTCGAAAGGGAACTGTAACAATGTATCTTAAAAGGTAACACGATGCTCTCACTTGAAATGTGTCCCCACATCCTTGAATTTGAGGGTATTGGATCTGGAAAGTCCTTTTAACTCTTTCACCGCCAGCGTTTTTAAAAAAAGTTGCCAGCCAGCGCCAGCGTTTTTCATGATTTTCACCAAAGTTTAATGCCTTCCAGAAAATGTTCTTCTTTAAATAAATAAACATACAATATACCAAATGAAAGAACAGACCCTCTGCTTTCAAACAAAAAAAACCGTTTCATCCTACCTTTAGTGGTTCTTTTGCAATCAGCTTTTGAATATGGGTAGGTTTTTGCAAAAACACCATATTTTGAGCAAAAAGCAAAAATAATTCCATATTTGTGGCGGACTTTTCATAGAGATCCCATTCAGAGCGATCTTTAAAACAGACACGGACATGCAGCCGCTTGCCATAGGGCAATACTTCCGGTTTTAAAAAGTTGCGGAAGGGCGCCACCTGGTGGATAATAGCGGTATTGCGGAAAGACAGAAAATCTCGTCATTGGCGGGGAAGCGTTTTCTCTTAATTGACGAGATATCTCGTCAATGGCGGGGAAAGAGTTAAAGGTCCTTGAATTTGAAGTTAACTAAGGTGTGGGAACCCTGAGATATGCATATGTGTAATTTTTTTTTACGAACTCTATCTTAAATAGCAAATAAAAAAAATAACATGGCTTGGCAAACAATATTTTTGAATCATATATTTCTCTGGCATTTGTGTTAAAACAATCCTCTGCCTTGTACCCCGCACTCTCTGATCTCTGTGATGCCGCTTCTATCAGCAACAATTGCAGCCATTTCAAGCGCAAAATAATTTAACCCTGGAGAACCCACGAGAACCCAAGAACCCATTTCTTCTATTAAACAAATTTGACCCAGTGCACAAATATCAGTAATATCACACGCGAAAATGACGTTGCCTGAATCATTTAAATATAAATCTCCCATAAATTTTTGAACTCCTAGAAATGCAAATGCAATAAGGTTGCAAAAATACCCAGACCACACCTTTTCAGCGCTTATTATCCACTGCGCGTCTTTAGTAAATCCCGACAGTCGTTATTTAACGGCAAAATTATCCTACAGGATCTGTGTAATGGTGCATGTCGTATACAGATGCTCTGTTTGACAGGATGGCCATTTCGATTTTTTTGACAGTCGTTATTTAATGGCAAAATGATGGTTAAGCTGTTAGTAAATACATCCCTAATATGAGCAGGTTAAGCATGTCGTATAGAAAGTGTTAGTAGATTTTATGTACATATGATTCCTATACCTGTAAACATCACTTCTGCTCATCATGTCTGTTATGCTAACCATTAGTTAACAGATGTTTGGAAATAATGACCAGAATGATTCATACAGTAGAAACAGTTGCTGTTGAATGTTACCCATGCGATCCCATCATCTGTGTCTCTATACATTTTTTACAGAAATCTCTTTTCTCAGTTGAGGAGTTTTCTTAAAAGCAAAAAAGAAACGTGAATTTCCACCCAGTCTTACTCACACTCACAACGCTCTTGACCTAGATGTGAAAATCACAGGCACAGCGGATGGTAAACCCAGAAGCACACTTTACAATAGCTGCTGGGATACTCCACTCCATTCATGCTGAACAGATGAATCGTAAACTGGAGTGAATCCCGATTACATAAAACATTAGCCACAAACCAGATCAGCTCAGGCCCGTCTGCTATCACATAAAATAAGATCAATTGCAATTCCTTACTATTAATATATTGTGGAGTATATTTATCAAGGTGGCTTACTTCATGTTTATGAAAATTCATTGCTTCAGAGCTCTGGGACATTCTCAGATCAGACTGGTGCCACTGAAAAATATCACTTCACTATGCTATAGACAGGTTTTCATCCATATTTCTGTTTAATTGTGAAATAAAATGTGAATACATCTTACAAGATGAATTTTATGTCAGTGTCAGTGCATACTGCCATGAAAGCATAGAGATGATGAACTGATATCTGTTTCGTCAATAATATAAATTGTAATTACAAATATTCTATTAAATTAGACAAATGCATAACTTTCACTAGATGTCTTAGACATTTTGACATCACTGTGTGCACTTAATATGTGAAATAATACAGTGCACTTTTAAGTGAAACTGTATGTTATGGAGAAGAAGATGGAAAATCTTTACTGTTTTATAAGTTTGGTAAGCACGCAGCCTAGTTGATAATAGCGGAATTATACCGTAAAAACACTTCCGGGAAGCGTCATTGGCAGGGAAACGTTTTCTCTTAATTGTCGGGATAACTCATTAATGGCGGGGAAAGAGTTCAATTAATTTCGTGAGCTTCAATTTATTACAATTGCTTTCGGCACAAATTATACGTTCATCAAATACATTTCCATCAAATCCACTTAATCCTGGCCTTAGGTCATTCAGGAAAACATGTCAAATATATTTAGGGGCTGATCACACAGAACGCATTTATGGCATTGGCAGGCACCACACGTTTTTCCGCTCAGAGTTTTTCAACTTCAGGTGTTCAGAGCGCTCCTGCAAAAACATGTGGCACAGCAGGTGGCAAAACCGGAAGGCATACATCGTGCAAAAACAGCACAAAATGCTCACTGCCCTTTATAAAAAACTTCAAAACGCATTCTGTATGATCCGCTCCTAAAACGCATTTGGTGTGATCGGCCGCTTAGAGGGTTTTGCATCTGAGCTCCTCATTTGTTTTAGATTTCACTTACATCATTTAAATTGAGACATTTCAAGCCTGAGAGAGAGAGAGGAACGCATCCTGTTTCTTTTCTACATTTTGCAGAAATCACAATCTTTTGTTTTGATTGTGAGTTTTTGCAATAAAATTGACACTTTAAGTTTTAAATGATCAAGGCATATTTTTATACAGTTTTTGCACTGATAAGACAAAAGCAAGGTGTTATCAGTGGTAAACAAACAAACTCAAATGTCTGAATATTTTATGGTAATGAGATAATGCAAATACATTCTTTATTTTATAATCTTTTTTCTTTATTTCTTTATTTTTGTGCAATTTGACTTGTTAATGTTTTTTTTCCAGAACGTTCTGTGTTGTTAAGGGCAGTGAATTTAAACAAAATTATTAAAGATAAATGAAGTGGGAAAGCTGTCTGTAGTATATTGAAGTCTGGCCTCAGTATTTATCTTCACACAATCACAAGTTTCAGTGTTCAGCTCTTCATCTCTCATTGTCTAATTAAAGAACTCAGATAAGAATTTATTCGCATGAATAAATATTCTTTATTGTGAAGACTTTGTCTGTCATGGATGCTTTAGTTTTCTATTTTTTTAAAGCTTTTTTAAATAGCAGGGTTATAGATGTTTGGGTCGTCTAGGATTTTGTTCATTGTGGCATATTGATTTTTACTTGGTAGTAGTCAACACTGCATTCACATGCTAATTCTTCTCAGGGTGGTTTGTGATGTTGTCATACTTATCTATTTTTTATTTATTCTTTTTTATTGTTTAAAAATTCTGTAAAGAAATGATAAATTAATAAAAAATATGAATAATGCAAATTTAAAAAGACGTTGCTAAAAGAACATTATTTGTATATTTGTTGATGTAATGCAATGTGTTTACACGGTTTAAGGTAAAAAAACGAATTATTTTCCACATACCTTACATTATTGTTGCTCCTCTATGCCCTGCCTTTCTGAAACACGCTTATTATAAGAAAGCTCATCATTCTGAAAAGCATGGAGTGCTCTGATTGGCCAGCTATACCATGCATGGTGATTGGTAGAATACCTCAAGCATGTGACGGCACGTCACGCCCCTTACCATATTTGGAAAATCAGCTTTCAAAGCACAGCGTCTAAATGTGGTGGCACAGCATCATGGCGGTGGTGGCAACAATACTACAGCGAGAATAAAAGTTATGCCCTCTTTTCTCTGCGTATACATTTTGCCGATGTTATGCAAATCTTCCCACACAGTGATGTAGACATGTGGGGGTGTGTTTGAATGAGACGTTTAGAGCCTTTTAATTCTCCAAAGACAAAGAAAAACGTGAAACTTTATCATATGACCCCTTTAAATATCTAAATTCTGTACAGTAATAAAAACCAGGGGGGTAAATCTGCTCACTAGTTAGAAAAGAACGTCATAATGCAAAATAACATTCAGACTCGACTCAAGTTCATTTTTAATAAACTGAATGTTTTTCTTATAGACTAAAGTGCCTGCATTTTACCTGGAAGTTTGGTTGCTGTAACATTGATTTTATTGATCTAATGAAATTGATTTCAAACAAACAGGCCACTAAAACAGCACAATACATTAAGACCACAATGTTTTTTTATGGTCTGAGTGAAGGGTTACAGTAAACATCTGCTCAACATTCAGTTTGACCATCTCATCCGCAATCTACTAACCAACTCGGTTTAAGCTCACTGTTGCCACTCCTAATGATGCCATGCGTTGATTGACCTCCAACGTCCATCTGAAGACTGTCAGTTTTATTATCCACATGGTCCAGTGATCCATTCAAATATTACATTGATCCCAGCTGTTACATCTCATCATCTGTCCAACATCAAAGCATCTGAGGTGATCTGTAAATGCGGGACAGATTTGGGGTGTTTCTAGATCATCTACTGTACAGGCTCACCATTGATGAAACTTAATCGCTAAGGTTTGAATCTATCCATAATTTGGAAATTGTATTTGTATGGATTGATTGTTTGATTGAAAGTCTATTTAAATATACATGAAGGTTCTTTCTTTTTGCCTGTCACTGCAAACGTTTCGCAGCACTATACTGTATGATCAATATAGCATCAGGGTAACGTGATATATTGGTTCAAGGTTTGTGTGTGCGTTTGTTTGTACTGTGAATGAGATATTGCAAGTGAGCTGTTTTGGCATTATTAGTTAATACAATTCATTATAAGTGTGTGCAGTTATTTATAGATAAAAGAGTGGATATGTGCCATTATTTCTAATCTTCCCTTTCTGTCTTTCTGCTTCTCTCCTGCAGACAGCAGCGCTCTGGATACAGAGGTCTTCTGTTCTTTAATTCGCTTGTGTTTTTATGTTTCAGTCTCTCTGTGTGTGTGTTTTTGTCTATTTATGATTCTTCGTCAAACATTAAGCATGTTTTTACTGCTCGTCCTCTGTTGTATTGTTTTGTGGTGATTTTACAATATCATTTAACAAAAGTCTGACATCACAGAAATGACATCACACTATAACTACTGTACTTCCTGCTTATATTTTTAGAGGTTGCATTGCATATATACTGTAGGGGAGAGTAGGGGCGAAAGTAACATTTTTTTTTAGAAAATTTTTAATTTTAATAGATAATGTTTTAAACAGATATATTTTTGCCGTGGTCAATAACTCACAAGTGTGGTTTATCAATACCAGGTGGAATTTTGATTCATCATTATGATGAAAATGTAAATATTTTTATTTAAAACACCCAAATAAAACTTACATTTGAAGAAACTATGACAGAAAATGAATATATATACTAATAAAATAACAGGCTTAAATAAACCCAAAACATAAGTCCACCTACAGTTCTCACGGACACGTGTTTTATCAACTGTCCTCCAGACATGATGGACCACATCTTTATTTCATTTCAGCCGTGTGGCGCGCGTGCACGCTCGCGGTTTGAAGCGTGTCCATGCTATTCTCCGAGATGTTTTATCAACAGGTTTTTTGCCCAGCTGCACTACTTCTTGAACTTCAGCCAGCTCCTTGTTTCATGTCTGCCATTATTGGACAAACGGATTAATCCAGGTGTGTCTGATTATTGTTGTTGTGACTACTGAGGTCAGGCACACCTGGATTAATCAGTTTGTCCAATAATGGCAGACATTAAACAAGGAGCTGGCTGAAGTTCAAGAAGTAGTGCAGCTGGGCATAAAGCCTACTGGCTAGTTATTCTCCAGACAGTGATGGTCCGGGCCACGTCTTTCTCATTTCCGCTGTGTAGTGCGCGTACCTGCTCTCGGTGTGAATAGCGTCCGTGCTATTCTCCGCGATGCACTTGATGGCCTTTTTTGCATCAAATTTTTTTTTGAACGACCTAGTTAAGGCGGTAGGGTTTCCCAGCTTAGGCGGCCGCCCGAACTGAATAATGCTGCGGGAAACCATGGAAGGCAAACTTCAGGATGCGTTAGAGCAATAAATAGCAGTGATGCGCGGGTTGGCGATTTTTCCAACCCGCGGGTCCCGCTTTTATGAAATATTTGGCCCGCCCCAACCCGCCCCAAAACTGTATCTATTTTTACAATACACACCGCTCCGCGCCTGCGACCATTAAAATAGACATACTAGGCATTTGTAATGTAAATTAAAAGAGGCTTTATTTCAGCCTAAAAGTGCTTGGAAACAGCCATTAGATTACATCGCCCTGTAAAGTGGTAACAACATACGTGAATGAACCATTAAAACCAGCATGGTCATATTAATATAGAGATAGGATAATGATAAACATTTTCAACATTTAAAAAGCAGCATTTGTATTATCTATTCACAAATTCCCTACCTTAATTTCTCCCGCAGATTCGCCCTTCCGTGACGTGACACCAAAGGTTTGGGGTTATCAAGTTACGTTGCGGAAGTTACGTTGCCACGTAGGCCTACAGTAATCCGTGTCATGTTTAGAGCTGCAACTATCGACTATTTTTTCAACCGATTTATCTATCGATTATTTTTTCGATTAATCGAATAGTCTAATGATTTTTTTATACATATAATTCCCCAACAAATAATAAATGTAACATCTGCCATTAACGCTAACATTTTATTTAAGCATTTTCTTAATTAAACAAACACACAAACCAAAATTTTCAACATGAAAAATAAAGTGGCAGTGCCACTTTAAAAGAGGCATTATTCACCTTAAACAATAAAATAGGCATATATTAATATTTTAAACATTAGTTTATGATTAGTACATGCATTAACTCAGCATTAGTTCAGACTGAAGTAAAAATAAGTTGTGATTCATGAACCCTTATATAAGATGTAATGGTTATATTATTACTGTTAATATTATTACTATTAGTAGTACTGCATTCTCATTTAACTTTAACATTTAACTTTTCTTAAGTTCCGGGTAAAAAACAAGTTCAGTTAGTATGATCTTCTAATATTTTATAAACAGCGTTTACGCCGCTGTTACTTTAAATAAACGCATGTCAGGAATACCTTACAAGACGAGCTTCTGTAATATCTGCGCACATATTCGCAAAAAAGACGTTCATTGGGAACTCCGCACTGCCAGCTGGCTTTCAGTGCACGCGGGCACATGCCTATCAGTTCTCAATGTGACAGTAACTTATTATTTCATAACTTCTTAATATAAAAACATGTCCTGCTCTTTATTTACTGTTTCAACATACTGCCCAGAAGCGATGCAATGTCGCGTCTGTCAGGCGTCTCGCAGCTCGTATTAAAGGAAGATGTAAACGCAGCTGTATTAAGCACAATATGTATTGATTCTATTGTTTATAGAGTAAGTATAAAAACTTACTGTAATAGTTCAAATTCTTACGCTGACGTCTCGTCATTTTGAGGTCGGAGAGCTCCAGGTTTTCTTCTTTTAAGATGATCATACACAGGTGTTGCGCTGCTGTGGTATGCCATTTCAGTTTTACACAGTATCTGTTTTATTTGGTCTCTGCTTAAAGTATTCCCACACTTTTGATCGCGTTCTGTCTGTTTGGTATAACACTTGTATCACCCGGTCGGAGCTGAAGCCCGCCTTCATTTCAAAATGTAAACAGTGCGACGCATCGACGCATTTCCGGCAAATCGGCGTAATTACGTAATCGACGTAATCGACTACGTCGACGCGTCGTTCCAGCCCTAGTCATGTTACTTCAATATCATAAAGTATATGCTCAGCATGAAGTCGAGCACACAAATTGTCGTCAGTATGGCCTACATGAAACACGACTGCCATCTACAGGTTTTTATATTTTCTGTGTCCCCCACCGAACACCCATTCTGCAGAATGCCGCAGAATTCTTGAAGTGCTCGCGGCATTCTGCTCTCTGAGACGCGCATTTTTAAAAGGCCACATAATAAAATATACATATATATATATATATATATATATATATATATATATTCCCAAATATTTAATATATATGCTACAGGGAATTACACGCAACATATCTGTTTTTTTATTTTGTTTTTAATGACACGCCCCAACACGCCTCGCATTAAAGTTACAAATTCTTTACCCGCCCCAACCCGACCCGCGGGGCCTGCAGGTTACGAGACGACCCGCGCATCACTACTAAACACCATTTAGATTGATCAATAGATTGTAACACATGAAACAAAAACACAACACATTAAGAGAAAGAAATGACAGCTTTAGGAAATTACTTATCATGGTCAAAAACAGATTTACGCACCTACACACCCAAAACGGTGAGGAAATAATGCGATATTTTTCAGCTCTGTCAAGGGTTGCGTGCTAAAGATGCTGTCATAGTGGAATGAAAAAGTAATCGGGGCTCTGAGAAAATTGCATTGTTACTTTCGTCCTGCATTATTTTCGCCCCAGTTCTCCCCTAGGTGAACATCGCTGTGCCTCACTCAAAAAAGAATAAAAAATAAATGTGACCCTGGACCATGAAACCAGTCTTGGTAGTATGTGAATTTGGAGCAATCGCCAAAAATACATTGTATGGGTCAAAATTGTAAATTTTTCTTTCATGCCAAAAATCATTCGCATATTAAATGAAGATACAAATATTTTGTGAATTTCTTACAGTGAATACATCAAAAACTTTTTTTTTGAGTGGATGCAGTTGTTTAAGTGATAGTTCACCCAAAATTTCTGTCATCATTTATTCACCCTCATGTTGTTAAAAACCTGTATAAAGCCTCATTCACTTCAATAGTATTCTTTTATCTTACTATAGTGAATGGGGCTCATGATCGGTTTGGACATTCCTCAAAATATCTTCCTTCGTGTTTATCAGAAAAAAGAAACATGAAGGTGAAAAATTATGACAGAATTTAAATGTTTGATTGAACTATCCCTTTAAGGACTTCATTTGGACAACTTTAAAGGTGATTTTCTTAATATTTAAATTTTTTGCACCCATTCCAGATTTTTATCAGCAGATGTATGAATCTCCCCCTATGGTCCAGGGTCACAAATCGTCAGCTTGTAATCATAGGGGAGAGCTATAATAAGTGCTATATAGCACCTATGTAGAACCATAATTGGTGCTATAGCACGACTATAGCACTATTTGACTAAAGATAGGTGCTATATGACACTTAAAGTGGTTTCCCTATGAGTACAAGCCAATAAATTATTTTTAGTGCTATTTCGCATAGTTGCCATCCATTATCACCCCGAAAATTGTTTTTTACAATCCTGTTGTCTTTTTTAGGATTTGTTTACATATATCAGTTTATACTTTGTCTTATTGTTCTGTGCAAGTCGTAAGTGAGCTGTTTTCTTGTTTGACAGGGTTGTGTTAACATTCTGGATCCAGCCAAACTGACAGGTGGAGAGTAAGTAAAACCCTTATGAATATAAAACTCACAAGTGAAACGCTGAACTGCTCTTTATAGCATTATAAACACAGTACAGGAATATTTCTGTGTGTATATATATGACTATGTATTGAATAATAAAGTATTATCCAGTATTATCCAGTCATTTAGATGCTGGAGGGAGTTTAGGTTCAGTTGTAGGATTTCGTCCCCGTCTGTTCTTCACTGACATATTGTAGTGCTAGAAGAGCAGCAGTGTGTTTTATTATTATTATTTTGGACCTGATCTGGTGTTAATTGTTTTGCTATGGGATGTCTCCAGGTTAATGAATGTGGTGGTGATGAATTACATTTTTGGTAATGAGTTGTTAAAAATAAACCAAGCACTGTTGACATTTACACAGAGACCCCGTTGTCACCGAGCACTGATGATGTCAATAATGCGTCAAGCATATGTGCCCCATCTCTGTATGCAAATTTAGACTGTTACCCATTGGTGCCAATCCTGTGGACGCTTTATCCACTGAAATGGATGAATAAATGCCAGATATGCAAATTATCGCTTTTGAAATTCAGGAGCATCTCTGATTGGTGGATCTCATGAGTTGTGATATCTACAATCCTTTGATGAACAAGCTGAAAAGGCGCGCTTCACATTTCGTGCCTAAAACTGTGCGGAAAGCATGACTGCACCGCTTTCCTCCTTCTTTCCAAACATAGATATGTACACTAGATGTCACCTTGGAGTTTTAAGCATGCGTCAAAACCGCCGCCATCTTGGAACAGGGGTCTTGTCATAGGAAGTAGCTAGGTAAAGTTGTTTCAAGATGGCGGCTCTATTTGACGCACCCAATCCAATGAACTATAGACCAATTTAGAGTAGACGTCACAGTTACGTCACTGCAAGCTGCGCGCGCAATGCGGTTGCAGAAAAACAGTGGAAATGAATTAGACACGAGTGAAAAGAGCAAGATAACTCACTGGAAAATGTCCGGTTGTGCTGTTAAGTGTCAGAATAAGAATGCCAAAAAAGATGGCTTTCATTTTTATAGAATACCATCGTCGAAGACATCATTTGAAGATAAACGTAGGTGTTTATGATTACAATAAGCCCTTAAACGGACAGAATGGAGCAAGGAAATCATCTGGAAATCTTTTAATAATTAGAATAGAAAATAAGTAGAGAAGATGTCCGGTGTTCTGTCGAAGTCTGTTCCCTCCATGTGTTTCTTATAGCGTTTTTATCACGTTACAATTATAATTTATTAAGGAAGAAATAATAGAAAACAGGAAAATTATGAACTATTTAATAAACGCTATTATATATAATACATGATATTATTGCTTTTACATGTACTTTAGCGATTCAGACTGTAAAAATATTTGATTTAGCAAAAAAGAACAATACATATACATTACATACATGCATATCAGTAGCCAAGCCATTTAAACTTTTTATCTATCTAAAAAAATAAACGTAACGTGATTAAAACGCTATAAGAAACATGTATTAAAGGGAAACATATAGGAATCAGACTTCGACAGAACACCGGATCCATAAAAATCACGGTTTAATGCTAAAACACTTCACAACCCTACTGCGGAGCAGTCACTTTCTGCAACCAGTTTGGCTCCGCCCACAAAAAACGTCATCTCTGTTTGCAAACACGAAATTGGTCTATTGTAGCAAAGGCGACATCTAGTGTATATATATCTATGCTTTCCAAATTGCTTGGGCGCTCCCGTAGCGTCTGCCGTTGCTAAGTAACCTAACCATTGCGTTGTGGTTGCCGAGCACCCACCAACTAGAAAAGAAATCGGCACCTATGTGGTCACTCATGTATTCGGCAAAACAGAAAACATATTAATTTGCACAGTATGCACATGACATACTCCAAAAAGTGTGTTTTATGCACTTTCATAAAAAGTGGTCAAAATTGGGTCGGTACCCTTTAAAAAAGGTCCCATAGACACATAAACATTTGGTACCAATATGTACTACTAATATGTACTCTTTAGATGTAGGGGCACGCGGGGCAAAAACTAACGCGGGGTTAGTTGTAATACGGACTGTTTACATTTTTGCACAAGGTTGAGCGTTTTTTGGTTTTCTGGTATTTTTTCACGCTGCCAAAAGATGATCTCCCACAAATTATTGGAAATGTTTTTTCAGAGAGTTATTGATGAACGAGTGTTTTGGTGGCATGCAAGTTAATTTTTTCATCATATGTTTTTTCGGTTTATACATTGGGTGTGTAAGATACCAAATGTCATATTTATCAGAGTCTTGTTGACTAAAACATAGCATCATTTTGAAATATGTCTGCAGCTCTTAGCAACTTTTTTGGTGGGCTTGAAAATTTTTTGACCCAGCGGGGATAATTGTAACGCTGTGTTAACCCCTCAGCAATAACGAAATGAAAACCGTTAACGTTAGCGTAGTTCTTGCCGTTGTTTTAAATAAACTACACACAAATGATTGCTGGCTGCCAACAAAATAAATGTGCCTGTCTTATCAAAAATCATGTGTCAAATGTATTTTTGTTCATATCTTTAATATTGATTGAATAAGGTCACATCAAAGATTGAAATCATAATGGCTAAAATTAGACTTTGATGCTCATTATCTCAGAATATGATTTTGAAACTGTAGTATGGTTATTACAGACTGGGTCACATAAATTTTTTTTGTCATAATTGTGCTGCTTTTTCTCACATATTTAGACATTTGTATCCAATTATACTTAAACTACTGTTAGAAAAGGGCTGGCTGGATGAATGAATACAGTGTGGATACCTGTCTATTATAGACAGATATATAAACAATATCCACTTCAAGTATATAGACAAAATAGTATTGAAATAGCCTGCAAACTTAATTTTTAGCAAGTGTTACAACTAACCCCCTGCCTGTTACAATGAACCCCACCTATGGGGTAAGTTGTAACGTTTGCACTTCTGTCACGTTTGGTGTAATTGTCCAAGAATGTTAAGTAGTAGAAACAAACTTCAAATGTTCATTTGTAGCAGAGATGTGTGTGTTGCTTGTCTAAGCAAACTTTTAATTAATTAAACTCAAATATTTTTTTAATGATTGAGCCGAAACCAAAAAGCGTTAGGTTGTGCCTCGCTGTCCCCTACTTTTTGAAAGGGTGTCACCCTTAAACTGTAAAATTTAGCTCAGTTCTTGCAAATGAAATAAGACGGTTGGTTCAGTTTAACGGAGGAAGGCTCAGTCACGTCACAGGTAAATTCAATGGACTGTGTGACACATGAAGTAAAAGCGGTTATTATAGCCCTTACCGTACCCCTCCCCATGTTATCCCCATTTATGCTATAAATCACTCGACTGCTTTTTAGCCCTGTAATGTTTCACACCATACAGCATGATTATAGTATTAATAGACTCTAAATCTGCCTTCATCCCCAGGGTTGGCAGCATACTTTACGGCATTGACAGTATGCCAGATTTACGCCGCAAGAGGACCATGCCTATTGTCCGAGACCTGGTGAGTAATCACGTCCAGTGTGCTTATGTTTGACTGATGGAGGCTCGGATGACTGTATTAACCCATCGTAGCCACCGTGCCACTGATACGCCGCAAGTCAAGCGTGTTTCTGCAGTGCACCAGCGAATCTGTACTGAAAAACTAATAGCGGAGATGGAGGGGCGTGTTTGTGTTTTGATGCTATTTTAGGGTTTAATACGCTCCACCAGAGTAAAAGTAGGTCACTCGTCTGGTGTTCGAATCATCAGTGTCTTTAAATGTGTTGTGCTCGTATACTTATGATGATGTTTTATTCATACATTCTAGTATTAGATGACATGGTTTCGATTTGCAGCCTCATGTAGTGTGTTATATGTTTATGTTTTTTGCATTTGTGAAACATTTCAAAAACGTTATATGTCTTTTGTTTTAGGTCATTAGAGTTTGTCTACGTTCACATATACAGTTTGTCTAGATTTTATTGTGTAAATTTTCAGTTTTGGAGGACAAATGTTGATGCTGTATCTGTCCATATTTTGCATGAAATTAAAAACCAACCGTGTTTTGGTAAGTATGGGTCATCGTTCTGTTTTTACTTTGATTCTGTGGTTCATTCTCATTGCCCATAACTGTTATGGGTGATATTTTTCCGTGAGTTGTCAGATTTCCTTCTTAGCCAAAGCAAACATATCTCAACCGATATTTAGATGCATTAATAAATTGAAATGTTGACAACTCAACCCAAAAATATAATTGGGACTTCATTGACTTCTGATTTAACTGCGCCTCTTTAAATCATGTAAAAGTGGCGTGCGGCAAAATCCTTTTACAGCGTGTGTGAAGTCAGTGCTGTACCGGGTCTGATCAGATTTTTCCCATCATGCCTCTGTCCTCTGTTTATTACCCTGTTTGGGCTGTGTGATTGCTTCAGGGCAACGACAGTCAGTCACATGACCTGCGACGGGATCAAGGGACCCGTCCTAACCTACTGTACTGTACACCGAGGGCTTTGGATCAAAATTTAGACCGTTTGGTTACGTGGCCTGCAGCAACCCTCAGCATTTGAAATGCATGTTTAAACTTACATCAACACTTACGTTCATGTAGAGGTGAAATCTACCCTACTTTCCTACGCATCCCCGCTTTAAGGGGCTATTAGCAGCCCGCTTGGTCTTTACCCGCGGATCAGGGTTTAGATGGTAAAGACTACCTGAGTATTGTGAGCCGTGATGCCTGCCAATGTAAATATGGCTAATTGTGGCTTCTTGACTGGCGTGTCCTGTTCTCCCTCATTAATTCTTTCTCTCTCTCTCTCTCTTTCTCTGTCCTGAACTCTTTGGGTCGTGTTTTTAGCTGGCTTAACACATGCAGTCTGATCTTGTCTGTTTTGTAGCAGCTTCGGCTATAGGCAGACAGATATGCAGTATACGACTATATCAGATGCTTTACAGCAGCATTACAAAACAATTGCACAGCAAATGCATGGGTGAAATGAAATTTTGTACTGCATGTTAGAGGTGAGTGCAGTTTTTAAGGATTGTGGCTTAGACGAGAGTCTCACCTCTGCAGCTTTTACTCTGCTGTTCAGAAAACATTCACGATCTGATTTTCTGCATGGTGATGGATATGAATTCACTTTGTGTTGAAGCGGCTCCGCTGTCTCGCTTTCTAATTTTGTTTTCTTCTTCTTCGCTTCCGGACACTTTAGGCTTTGGTAAGTGTCTTTGCAGTTTCCTTTAAAGGTTTGGAATGGTGTATATGAACCTTTCTCTTATGGGTCAATGACGTGATGATTTTGTGTGTCCGTCAGTGTTGGAGGTAACGCATTACAAGTAACGCGCATTATGTAATAATATTACTTTTCTGAAGTAACGTGAAGTAACACATTAATATTTAAGTTACTTCTTTTAAAAAGTAATGCAAGTTACTTTTCAGTTTAATTAATTCAATTGAAAAATTAAAAAATGTACTGAATTAAAGCCTCAGCCAAGTAAGAAAAAAGTAATGCAAAAGTAACTTAAAAGTAATGTAAGCATTACTTTCCATGAAAAGTAACTAAGTATCGCAATTAGTTACTTTTTTGGGGAGTAACTTAATATTGTAATGCATTACTTTTTAAAGTAACTTTCCCCAACACTGGTGTCCGTATGGTTCAATTAAATGTAAAAGAGTTAAAATGTTAAAATAAATTTGCAGATTACTTGCATACATTATCTTTTTTGAGGACCAAGTCTAAAATTTCTGGTTTTATATCATTTTGAAAGAATTTTTGGGGGATACTTGCAAAGATGTCAATGTGGTGTAACCAGTTTGTGTCAGTTGGTGTAACTAGTATTTTTTTAAATGAAAATATAAATATATTCATAAAAAATGTGGAATAAAATATAATCATAAGTTTAGTTTAATATGTAAATTTTTACATCATTTGTCAAAGATTATTTAGCAAACAAAGCTGTTTTCAGCATATGTCAGGACAAATATTACAAAAACGCATTAAAATGTACATTATTTAGTAATAATTAATAAAATAATATTTTTAAATTATTTTTTTTATGATTATGCTAACATGCCATCAAGGTGGATAAAATATTTAATATTTCTCATTCTTTGGCGCAATTTGCGGTTACACCATTTGACATTTTCAGGTCCATTCAGTCTTAACTTTCATAAAAATGGTGCAAGTTCTGTGGTTCTCTTACTTATTTACTGGATTATTACACTTTTTTTTGTTAAAAGATGATCATTAAAACCAGAAAACTGATCTGAAGTCAGATAAACTTCAATATTAAAAAACATTTAAATAATTGGAAATCTTATGGTGAGTTCACACCAGACGCGAAGGAGTTTTTTTTTAGAATGATTTACATGTTAACTCAATACAAAGATGCGATAGACATCTTGCGGCGCGATTCACGTAAATAAGGTGGTGCGAATGACTCGAATTTAGGTGTTTGGTGAATATTCCCACTACGTTAACCAATCGAGAGCTTGCTCTAGTAGTGACATGATAATGATGTAGCAAGCTGATGTAGAAATATGAAACAACAATGGAGGACAAAATCAGCATCGCTGTATGTGGACACCCAGAATCATCTTAGTTTTTTTATAGAAATAAGAATAAAAAACGATTTTGCTTGGAAGAGAGTGAGTGAGGAGTTCGGACAATTGAGCTATATACAGTTCATATTGAGACAACAAGCTAGCTAAAGCCAGCAAATTTAGCGTTTTTGTGTCTGAATTATGCGAATTTCACACGCAAATTATGTGAATTTCATGTGCGAATGAAGCGGGTTAACTCAAATTGTTTAAGCGTCCAACTACGCACTTATAGTGCGATTTATCCGCGTCATCCGTGTCTGGTGTGAACGCACAGTAAGTACAAGAAAAAGGTTCTTGATAAGTGAAAGTTTCTTTTCTAAAGCATCCTTAAGTGTGTTAATTCAATCTGAGGGAATAGATTTGATGTTGTGAGGCCAAAAATGAATGGGTTTCCTGCTGTGTTTAATTTAACAAATTAAATCTTCCTTTCAAATTATACAGAATTTCATTAAATAATCAGATTTTACATAACAAATATTGTTACTAGCCTTGTGTGTCTTATCTAACAGATTCTCAGACTTAATTTTACTTTTTTTAGTTATCTTTCAATCTTTCTCTTTTTACTGATTTTCCCTTTGTTCTTTCAGACTTTGGCTGCTCGAAAGGCAGGCATTGCGTTTGGCCTCGTGAACAGATCGACTTTAAACAACGAGGAGCTGGTGAGTATTAAACATTGATGGACTGATGTAAACACATTTTGAGCACTTGGGAACTAATGTTGAATATATAATATAATACTTCATATATTAAAGAGCACCTATTATGCACATTTTTACAAGATGTAAAATTAGTCTCAGGTGTATCTAGAATGTGTAGTTTCAGCTCAAAATACCCCACAGATCATTTATTATAGCGTGTCCAAATGCCTCTGTTTGGGTGGGAACAAAATCGCAATTTTTTGTGTGTGTACCTTTAAATGCAAATGAGCTACAGATCCTATCTCCCTTACCAACAGAGACTGAGCACTTTTAGTTAAAATAGATCTGATTCCTGTAAATACAGTCTGAGAGAATAATATATCACGATTGAAGTTGGAAACTATGGTAATGCTAGACTGTGGGCGGGGCTTTCTCAGTGTGATGTCACATTGATAAGAGAATCAAAACAGATTCTCTTATATTTAGATCTAATTAATTCTGACTGTAATGTGAAAAGTTAATCTGAATGATAGTATGATCTGACTGCACAACAGCGTGTCTGTATTTGAGTATTAAAGGTTGTAATGCACATGTGTTCAAAAATCATGTGACAGCCATTGAATCATTGCTAACCTTACAGCTTCAGGTCAGCCTTTCATCCTGAATTATTTTTTAACAGTTTGTTTGTTTAACATTAATTCTTAGAGGACACTTTTGTTGTTCTGTATTTAAACCTGCTTGTCTGACGTTGGATTCTTCTTTTTGACCCTTGATCAATGATTTCAGTTTAATTGAAGTCTGGTACTTTAGAGGCGCCAAAACCCTGAATCAATAGAATAAGAATTACTCCAGACCTCCCATTAATTGATTGCTGTCCGTTAGTAAAAGGAATCTTGGAATGGCACGAGGAGATGTGATGTTTGGCTTTCTGTTGCCATATCTGACAGTAATGGTGCTTTATGACCTCCTGGGACATGTTTGGAGGTCATAATTCAGATGTGTTTGATTTTGGTACAATCATTATTAGGATATGAACTGATGGCTGTGTGATAAACAACCGGAACAACGCTGGCACGTTACATGCGTATAAATCTCCGAAATGGTACTGAAAAAAAAGTTCAAATATAGAGATGAGGGCTGTAGCTGGCCTGAAGATTTGTAAGTAGGCCGAGCAGATGTCTGAGGATTTTAAAGGCATTAAATACACCAGTGCGTGAGAGAAATAAAGACAGAGAGAGAGGATGAGAAAACGAGTGGGTAGGATGAGAAATAAGAAAGACAGAATCCCTTCGAGAAATGATTGCAGAAAACAGCACAGGCCTCCATATGCTGTCGATGACACTGGAACACAAGGACAGTAACTGTTATATCACTAGCAGTTTCATAAAATCTAACAGCTAAAGGCAATGCTGAGCTTATGAGACTATGAGAGAGAGAGAGAGAGAGAGAGAGAGAGAGAGAGAGAGAGAGAGAGAGAGAGAGAGAGAGAGAGAGAGAGAGAGAGAGAGAGAGAGAGAGAGAGAGAGAGAGAGAGAGCGTGAGATCATTTGTGATGTTCAAATGTCAGTGTCTTGATTTTAAAGGGCTGATCTTTTAATGCTGTTGCTTTAAGACCGCACTATACAGTGTTTTTAAACATGCAAATGTATTTAGATCCCACAGGATATAATGTCACACTCCAGTATCTTTTCTGCAACACTGCAAGCCATGGAGATTTGATGTTGATACTCTAGGTCTAGGTCTGTATGGATTATTGAACATGTTTACATTGATATAAATGAAAGTGAGCCTGAATGCTTTAGTGCAGCAAAATGCTTTTGTCTGCACCAGAAATACATAACAATTTGTGATTAAATCTTAGTTTAAATACCTGTTATTACAGTAGCTGAGTTATTTGCCTTAACTGTTTTCGCATAAGTCAAAAACCTACTGAGCCCCTAAGGTGACATTGGAGTAAAAAAATCGAAAGTTTAGTTTCATGTGCTCACGCGAAACCTTCATGTGCAGAATTTTTTTTTAACTTTAGTTTTGCATACTCACGTGAAACTTTCATGTGTGTGTGCGCGATAGTTTCACGTGCGCACACGAAACTCAACTTTATTTCATTTTTGCTCCATGTCCCCTTAGGTGTGTCACCAAACTAAGGCCCGCGGGCCGACTCAGGCCCGCCACCCCCCTTTGACCGGCCCCCCAGCCCTCTGCCCCCCACTACTTGAACCGGCCCTATGAGGAAATTTTATTTTTTCAATTGTTCTGTGGAAAGTAATTGTGTCGTTGCAACAGGCTTCACTCAATTTCCTATATATATATATATATATATATATATATATATATATATTATAAGAGTGCTTGACCAGACGTATAAGTAATTTCAAAAAGAAGAAAAGGGCCGCACTTTGCATATAAAACGTATATTTATTGCACAGACACGTTTCGGCTTTTTGCCTTCCTCAGTGTGCTAAGGAAGGCGCAAAGCCGAAACGCGTCTGTGCAATAAATATATGTTTTATATGCAAAGTGCGGCTCTTTTCTTCTTTGGAAAGTAATAACATGTTCGCATCTGGTATTTTGTTGATTTTTTTAAAGTAAAAAAATGATATTTAGTTATAAAATTACCTATATTTGTTACATTTTCATCACCCGACATGCTTGTGATCAAGCAGTAACAGACAACGCACGTGCAGATCACTGTCCAGAACTAGCAGTGTTTTCAGGACAGCAAAATGGCTAGCATTAAACAAAAAGATGACAAGTGAGTGCAGAGTTTAAAAGAAGAGTGGACCAACGATTATTTTTTGTTCAGTGTAAGGACCGTGCAGTTTGTATTATATGTAAGAACTACCCAGTCTCACAAAGTTTCGTGATATAGTCACGTATTTTTTTGATTCTTTTTTCGTGCTATTATCACGAAATTTCGTGTTTTTTCGTGATCGTATAACGAATTCCTGTTTTCGTGTGATTATCACGTATTGGTTACTCAACTGCTTTTTCCTATTTTTAAACCATTGTCGCTTCGGTTTAGGGTTAGATTTGGTGCTTGCATTAGAATGTCACTTTATATTTGGTTTATACTATTTTTTCTGATTAATTTTTTTAATATGTCGCCTGGCGTTGGGGTTAGAGTTGGGTTTGGTTAGGGATGTCATTTTATGTAAATCTAACCCTAAACCGAAGCGACAATGGTAAGAAAATAGGACAAAACAGTTGAGTAACCAATACGTGATAATCACACGAAAACAGGAATTCGTTATACGATCACGAAAAAACACGAAATTTCGTGATAATAGCACGAAAAAAGAATCAAAAAATACGTGACTATATAACGAAATTTCGTGAGACTGGGCTGGTAAGAAAGTGTGGTAGTTTTCAAAGATTATAATCTGTGTTGTCATCACGAAACCAGCAACAAAGAGTATGCTAGCTAGCGAGGGCAAGCAAGAGAAGACAGGATTCGAAGGATGAAAGGTGTACTGGCTGCACAAAAGAATGTATTCCTTTGCCAAACTCAGGTAAACCAGGCTGCTGTCTTAGCTAGCTATAAGGTAGCTCACATACTAGCTACCCATGGAAAGCCGTTTACTGATGGGGACTAGTAATCTCTACTACACAATGAGGCCTGCTGGTTTTCATTTTGGTCTGGGTCATACAATTCCATGTTATATAGCTGACCCGGCCCCCCATCACAGTCAGG
The DNA here is from genome assembly GCA_025389145.1 of Misgurnus mizolepis. NCBI lineage: Eukaryota > Metazoa > Chordata > Actinopteri > Cypriniformes > Cobitidae > Misgurnus > Misgurnus mizolepis. The sequence goes on along the minus strand of JAIFKI010000025.1, from coordinate 25,539,318 downwards.
ATTGATAATGTGGTCCCCAGAGAAAAAAGTTTGGTGACCCCTGACGTATGGTGTCTGCATGAACATTGAAATTACGCTTACGGATAAGGGACAAAAAAGGCAACATCCGTTTGGACCGAGATCTATGATTGGTTGAACATTTTTTGGTCCTACGCCTTTCACAGATGACATTTAAACAACTTAACATAGTGATTGCTATCAGGATGTTAGGAGACTTTTAACCAGCATAACTAAAAATGTTTCTGGATCCCTTAATTTGTGAAAGTTTTACATTTGCTTGGGGTGGTTTGTGACAAAAAAAGAGAGTAGGAGATGGAAACACAATTTTGGACGTAGCAAACTTTAAACCCATGTGATGTTTTTTTTACCATATATGGGACTCGGCGTCAGCGTAATGCTCTTGCTGCTATTGCCTGCATCAAAAAGTCTGCATTGCTTCTTCTGCACTGTTAACCCTCATTTTTTTTAATCCAAATAAATAAGTACACTTAACCTATACCCTGAAAAAAATTTGTTTTAATTTAATCCACAAATTGCATGATTGCATGAAATTTTGAGCTGAATCCATTTATTTTAGCTTATTTAAATCTTTGGATTTGAACATTTTACCCATCATGCATTGCAGCATACATAAATTAACTGCTACTGTTATGTGAGTGTTGTTTTGCTGTTTGTTGTCTTTATTTATACTAATGGAGTTGCTTATTGTTTTGTGATGAAGTTAAGAGCTCATCTTTTTACTTTATGAGATTTGATACTGTCACCATTATTGAGACTGTGTGAAGTTGAATCCTTTGCTTTATTTGATGTTACCTTTGCTTTACCAAAGTGTCCTCTTTGTTGAGAGTTAACTTAACATTACAGTTTTATAAAACTATGTTAAAATAAGACGTTTGAAATAAAGTTTCTCACATTGTAAAAGGAAAAATGTAATTGCCTATTCAACAATATAAACTTAAAATTACTTGTTTGTTTAACAAGGCAAAATTGAATTTTTTAGGGCACCCTATTTACCTTGTTTTTTGTTTTTAGTTGAATCAACTCATCTGGGCTTACAGTGTGTGCACAGAATTTAGTTTGGCAAGTAAAAGCTACACTGCTAGTAAATGTATAACTTGTCCAATCGTAACTAAATGCAGTCCTGTCTCTATTTTCTAAGCGTGCTTTGTTTTATTTAATGTTGGTTACTAGGTTATCAATACCACCGTCATTCGCTTGAACAACTTGATGAAAACACACCTAATTTGTTTTGTTTTTTTTTTGTTTTTTTGCTTCACGTTTGAATGGAAACCCAGAGTAGTTTCTAATTACATCCATGGTATGACCTGGTGTTTAAATGATAGTAATCTCTGCTATTTTGCTAATATAGTTCAGGATGGCTTTTTATGTTTGGTATTTGTGGTATAGTTAGGCTATATTGCAGTAGAAAATGTTTTGTCTCTGAAAAAGCAGACAGCTCCCAATTCAGATATATGTAACTGCTTGCTTAATTCACCAACGACAGACAGGCAAACTACTTTTTAGATGTTGACAATTTATTGTCACTGTGAAGCGTTGTAAGCAAAATTGGAAACTGTTCTGCTGTTGTGTTTCTATAAAAGACAAAGCATCACGTGGGTTTGGAAAGATATCAGAGTGAATAATGAGCGTCTTAAAATCACAGTGGCCTGTTTGCTTCTGCGGTGTGATGGTTTTAGTGAGACGGGCGTGCGGTCTGCTGCCGTGTGTTTGACAGATGTTTTAATTTCTCTGTTTCTCTGAGATTGTGACCACTTGCTTCAGCTTGAGTAATTACTTTCTCTCTCTGGCTTACAGCGTGGTGTTTTTTACTCATCTGCTATCTCTGGAGTTGCTGATTTGAACAGAAAGTTGTGTTTAAGTTTAGACAGCTGTTCATCTTTATTGGATAACATGAAATCTCACTGTTAATCACACATACTGCGTACAGTATCACCTCATGATGCATTTTTGTTCAGAGCGTACATGATTAATAAATTATGATTAATAATGTTAAGACCTAGTAAGTACCCTGTTAGAAAAAGTTATCAAACATACCCCAGCTGTCACTAGGGCAGTACTCTTTAAAAAGGTCCTAATAAGTACCATTAGGTACAGATATGTATAGATTTGGTACAAATATGAACCTTTGAGATACAAATATGTATCTTTGAGGTAGTTCTATTAACTTTTTAGGTGCAAAGCTGTACTTTTGCAGTGTTTACAAAAAAACTGTAAATGTGATTGGGTAAAACTTTATAATAAGGGCTTATGAATCATGAACTAATACCTAAATTAATTCTTACTTAAATTTAAAGTAAAGCTGAGTTGAGGCATGTACGAATCAAAAACTAATGAAGAGTCATCATTAACTACAACTTGACTCATGACTCAACACATGGATTCCTTGTTAACTAAAAACATGTAATGTTGTACTTAATGGATGTACTAATCATAAACTAATGAAGAGTTATCATGAACTTAGCATTAGTAAAAAGTAGAAATAAATGCATGACTTAGTTCATTATGATTTATGGACCCTTATTATAAAGTGAACCCACATTGGTTAATGCACAACATGAACAATTGTATTGTCATTAACCAATATTAATAAATGCTAGAATAAAACTACTGTTCATAGTTCATGTTAGCTAATCCATTTACTTATGTTAAAGGATTAATCAATTTTCTTAAAAGAAAAATCCAGATAATTTACTCACCACCATGTCATCCAAAATGTTTTTGAGGAAAACATTGCAGGATTTTTCTAATTTTAATGGAATTTAATAGAGCCCAACATTTAATACTTAACTCAACACTTAACAGTTTTTTTCAACGGAGTTTCAAAGGTCTGTAAACGATTCCAAACGAGGCATAAGGGTCTTATCTAGCAAAACAATTGTCATTTTTGACAATAAAAATAACAAATATACACTTTTAAACCACAACTTCTCGTCATGCAGATCCGGTCGTGATGAGCCAGCGTGACACCACGCAATACGTCATGACGTCAAGAGGTCACAGAGGACGAACGCGAAACTCCGCCCCAGTGTTTACAAGTGTTGAGAACGAGGACCGTTCCTACGTTGTTGTATGTCAACTGATACTAATTAATGTCTTTGTGTCAGTTTATTGTTTACAAGGGTCCGCAAATGTGCGTTTCATATATGTAACACGTGACCTCCCTACGTCACTACGTGTTTACGTTAGGTCGCGCTGGACCGTAAAAGTTGTGGTTTAAAAGTACATATTTGTTATTTTTCTTGTCAAAAATGACAATCGTATTGCTAGATAAGACCCTTTTGCCTCGTTTGGGATCGTTTATAGTCCTTTGAAACTCCGTTGAAAAAAAACATTAAGTGTTGAGTTAAGTATTAAATGTTGGGCTCTATTAAAGTCCATTAACTCTTTCACCGCCAGCGTTTTTAAAAAAAGTTGCCAGCCAGCGCCAGCGTTTTTCATGATTTTCACCAAAGTTTAATGCCTTCCAGAAAATGTTCTTCTTTAAATAAATAAACATACAATATACCAAATGAAAGAACAGACCCTCTGCTTTCAAACAAAAAAAACCGTTTCATCCTACCTTTAGTGGTTCTTTTGCAATCAGCTTTTGAATACGGGTAGGTTTTTGCAAAAACACCATATTTTGAGCAAAAAGCAAAAATAATTCCATATTTGTGACGGACTTTTCATAGAGATCCCATTCAGAGCGATCTTTAAAACAGACACGGACATGCAGCGGCTTGCCATAGGGCAATACTTCCGGTTTTAAAAAGTTGCGGAAGGGCGCCACCTGGTGGATAATAGCGGTATTGCAGAAAGACGGAAAATCTCGTCATTGGCGGGGAAGCGTTTTTTCTTAATTGACGAGATATCTCGTCAATGGCGGGGAAAGAGTTAAAATTAGAAAAATCCTGCAATGTTTTCCTCAAAAAACATAATTTCTTCTTGACTGAACAAAGAAAGAAATCAACATTTTGGATGACATGGTGGTGAGTAAGTTATCTGGATTTTTCTTTTAAGAAAATTGACTAATTCTTTAACAAATGCAACCTTACTGTAAAGTGTTACCCTATGTTTTCAAATGTATTTAATGTTTTTTTGCAAAGTGTAAATATGTAACCTTGGACCATAAAACCAATCATAAGGGTCAATTTATAGATGTATACATCATCTGAATGATTAAGCTTTCCAATGACCATGTTTACACGAACCCTCATAATGCGATTATAATGGGATTTTGGTAATATTGCTTTTATACTTTGCCGCATGTAAACACAATACTTTGCTAAACAATGCGATTAAGCAAGTATAAGCGTATTAAAACAGGTTCCATACGCTGTTTTTAATTGCAGTATGCGGCCATGTAAACACTTTAATCGCATTGAAACCACACTTACTGAAGTGCGCATGTTTTTGTTCCCTGAACTTTGTCAACATGTCTCGCTGTCAGCAGTCTGTCGTCCAGAAGTAGCTTTAATAACGCGACAGCAACATTTAAAACCGTTACAGGCAACGTCGTTATACAGTATTTCTGTCTTTATCACCGAATAACGAAAAATGTTTAAAAACGTTTTTTTTTTTCATTTAAAGGCGTGGTGCATAATTTTTGAAAAACACTTTGGAAAAGAGGATTGGATGTATAGACCGTTTCAGCAGTAACAACATAAACAAGCGGCTGTCGCGGTCCGCACGTAACTTCCGGTAAACTCCGCTAAGAATAAATAACAACAAAGTTCTTTAAACGTAGTTTATTTATATAACAAGCAAAAAAAAAACAACAACACATAGATTACCTAGGAAATCAAAACATTTGTTATTTTCGAGGAGGCATTTGTTCAAGAGATCAGTTTAGCAACTAGTCAGACCATTAAAAAAACGAAACCGGAAGTAAAGTTCGGATCCAGACGTGTATCACGTGCGTCCGATGAAACCGTCTATATCAAAACACACTTGTAGCCAATCAGCAGTAAGGGGCATGTCTACTTACTGATATCGTTGCCTGGGTTGCGTATGTGTGGGGTGGGTCTATCAAAAGAAGGTCCAGATTCTATTGGGTTAGGGGCGTGTTTGTTTAGGTGATTTCAAATGTCAACATTGGCGTTAAGAGATCATGCACCCCGCCTTTAATGAAACTAAATTAGAACAGTAGACAGTATACGTGAGTTCATCATTTTTGCTCTGCATTTAGCTGTGTGTGAATGATAAGCACACCCATTAACAAATTATCAGAAAATAAAAACGAGTGAAGAGGTTAATAGTCTAATAGTTAATAGAGGTTAAGAGGTTAATAGTAATAGTCATGTAAACATCTTGCTGCGATTAAGTCCTTGCTCTGATTATTGTAACTAATCGCATTATTGGTGTACTTGTAAACGTTGTCATTGATGTATAGGACAATAGTTGGTGTAGATACAGCTATTTGAAAATCTGGAATCTGAGGAGGCAAAAAAATCTAAATATAATAAATAAATCTAAATAGAAAATCGGCTTTTAAGTTGTCAAAATGAACTTCTTAACTCTTTCCCCGCCATTGACGAGTAAACTCATCAATTATGAAAAAATCGCTTCATTGCCAATGATAAGTATTTCCGTCTTTCCGCAATACTGCTATTATCCGAAGTATAAAACCCGGAAGTATCGCAAACAGCTTTATGTGTGTGTAAGTTTTAAGAATCGCTCTGCATCTGATTTCTATCAAAAGTCCTTTTACAAAAATGGAGTTAACGGGTTTTTTTTTTTTTGTTTGAAAGCAGAGGGTTTGTTGTTTCATTTGATATATTGTATGTTTATATATTTTAAGAATAAAATTTTCTGGAAGGCACTTTTGTGAAAATCATGAAAAATGCTGGCACTGACTTGCAGCTTAAAAAAAAAAAAAAAACAAAAAAAAAAAAAAATCGCTGGCGGGGAAAGAGTTAAGGGCTTATTATAAGTGTGCATATAGATAACCATAGACCTTACAGATGACAATAACTTGCACTTAAGCATTTCATCCACTCATTTGATATATTTACAGTAGGAATTTACAAAATATCTTCATGAAACATGAACTTTACATAATTTCCCAATGATTTTTGCCATAAAAGAAAAATCTATAAATTTGATCCAAAATATTTTGGCTATTGCTACAAATATACCCATGCGACTTATGATTGTTTTTTTTGTTCCAAGCTCACATAAACAGTATATGCTATGCACCCTTAAAGTATTTCATATAACTAAGATGCCTGTCATTAATGACTTTACTCCTAATTTTTGGGAATCATCAGTTTCTCCACACTTGTTTTACTTGCACTTCAAATTTAATGCCGTTTTACTTTTGGACCTGAATTTTTCCACAGAGATCCGCAGTGTTTCCCTCTCCTTATCTATTTTTACGACTGCCTTGCTAATTAGCCTGAATTCACTGTGCAATACTTCTGTTTGTTCATTTATCTATTTATAAGCCATTTGGATGCAGCAGATCTTCTCTGTAGCTCTTAATGTAATGACTCTGTGGGAGGAGAGCAGCTCACACTTCTCAGCAGAAATGCATCATGGGAAATGAGAAAAGAGCAGTTTAGAGAGCTGTATATCTCTGTCCCACCTCTACTTGTTCTGTATCCGCTTCAGCTGTAGTAGAGCAGATTTACAGCACACATTGATTGTAATCTTTCACAAGGCCTGAATCCCTCTGATAACATGTGAAAACTGTGAACTACTCACAATTAACAGACAGCATTCTTTGGGTGAATCTATCCAAACCTGTTAACATCATGTCCATGATCATGTCAAAAGACAAAAATAAGAAATCATATTTTGTGTGAAGAAAATAAAAACTGTTTTTGAGATCATTCGGATTGCTATTTATGACAATTAAACCCAATGTCCCCTCTACAGTTTTCCTTACTATGATGAAAATACCCAGCCGGTTCTCATGAAATGCGTATAAATATCAAGCAGTGTGAAAAGTCATGCAATACATACACCAAATTCCAATTTTGCGTGCACATGATATGCCAGTCCAAACCCCAATTCTAATTCATGGTTTAAAAATAGACAAAAACATGGAGAAACATCTACACTCACCTAAAGGATTATTAGGAACACCATACTAATACTCTGTTTTACCCCCTTTCTCCTTCAGACCTGCCTTAATTCTACGTGGCATTGATTCAACAAGGTGCTGAAAGCATTCTTTAGAAATTTTGGCCCATATTGATATGACAGCATCTTGCAGTTGATGGAGATTTGTGGGATGCACATCCAGGGCATGAAGCTCCCGTTCCACCACATCCCAAAGATCCTCTATTGGGTTGAGATCTGGTGACTGTGGGGGGCATTTTAGTACAGTGAACTCATTGTCATGTTCAAGAAACCAATTTGAAATGATTCAAGCTTTGTGACGGTGCATTATCCTGCTGGAAGTAGCCATCAGAGGATGGGTACATGGTGGCCATAAAGGGATGGACATGGTCAGAAACAATACTCATGTAGGCTGTGGCATTTTAACAATGCTCAATTGGCACTAAGGGGCCTAAAGTGTGCCAAGAAAACATCCCCCACACCATTACACCACCACCAGCAGCCTGCACAGTGGTAACAAGGCATGATGGATCCATGTTCTCATTCTGTTTACATCAAATTCTGACTCTACCATCTGAATGTCTCAACCATCAGACCAGGCAACATTTTTCCAGTCTTCAACTGTCCAATTTTGGTGAGCTTGTGCAAAATGTAGCCTCCGGTGGGGTCTTCTGCTGTTGTAGCCCATCCGCCTTGAGGTTGTGCGTGTTGTGGCTTCACAAATGCTTTGCTTCATACCTCGTTTGTAACAAGTGGATATTTCAGTCAAAGTTGCTCTTCTATCAGCTTGAATCAGTCGGCCCATTCTCCTCTGACCTCTACCATCAACAAGACATTTTTGCCCACAGGACTGCCACATACTGGATGTTTTTCCGTTTTCACAACATTCTTTGTAAACCCTGGAAATGGTTGTGCATGAAAATCCCAGTAACTGAGCAGATTGTGAAATATTCAGACCGGCCCGTCTGGCACCAACAACCATGCCACGCTCAGAATTGCTTAAATCACCTTTCTTTCCCATTCTGACATTCAGTTTGGAGTTCAGGAGATTGTCTTGACCAGAACCACACCCCTAAATGCATTGAAGCAACTGCCATGTGATTGGTTGATAAGATAATTGCATTAATGAGAAATTGAACAGGTGTTCCTAATTATCTTTTAGTTGAGTGTATATAAAGTGACATCCCACACTGTAAAAAAATTGAGAAACCCATAAAACGACACAAAAAGATTTTAAGTGAAGGGAAGCACTGGTGTATCATATACATGCAAAATTGGAATTTGGCGCATGTATTGCATGGCTTTTCACACTGCGTGCTATTTATATGCATTTAATGAGAATGGGTTGAAATACCAGTATAATTATACCAGACAGTATAATTCTCAGCTGTCAGCTATATTTAGTTCAGTGAATCATTTAAAATCCCACCCATTTTTCCATTAGATGAAATGTTACATATGCTACATATATGGACATAAGTATTGGGAAACAGCACTCAATTATTGAATTCAAGTGTTTCAATCAGACCAGTTGCCACAGCAGTGTCCATTTACAAACATTTGTGAAACAAAATGATTAGTTCTGCCAAAAGCTCAGTGACTTCAAGCGTGGTACTGTAAATAAATGAGTAAATGTCATCCCTTTTGGATTTTATTAAATTGTATTATTTGAAAGTCTCAACTCAGAAGACCACGTAAAGTTACTGAGCAGAGTGAAAGAATACAAAGGCGCATGGTGCATAAAAATCACCTGGGGCCAGTTGCACCAGCTGTGCGTAAGTTACAACTTAGCCTAGTTGCGACATAAAGGGCCACTAAGTTACAAGTTATGCACTACTAGATATTTTTGCTTTACACCATTAAACTTAGTTAGAGCTTAACTATGTACAAACTAAATATCTATGAAAGCCTCAGATCAGGAGTAACGTCCTTTATACGTATATGACATATCTTAAGAGAGAGAACATTATGTGAATAAATTACAGTACCTTAATAGCAACTCTTCAACGCAAACCCATCATGAACAGTGCAAGCGCACCTTTATGTGCCTCAGTCTATGTTGGGCATGTCAAATAAAATCATAAGTCATAAACGAATGTTGTGTCTCATATCAGTATTTATTTATGGAGCCTTATTCATTAAAAATAACTTTTTTGAATTAAAATACAGCTTCAATATATATATAAATATAGGTTGTGCGTGTTGTGGCTTCACAAATCTTTTGCTAGAGGTCAGAGGAGAATGGGCCGACTGATTCAAGCCGATAGAAGAGCAACTCTGAGCGAAATAAGCACTTGTTACAACCAAGGTATGCAGCAAAGCATTTGTGAAGCCACAACACGCACAACCTTGAGGCGGATGGGCTACAACAGCAGAAAACCCCACCGGGTACCACTCATCTCCACTACAAATAGGAAAAAGAGGCTACAATTTGCACAAGCTCACCAAAATTGGACAGTTGAAGACTGGAAAAATGTTGCCTGGTCTGATGAGTCTCGATTTCTGTTGAGACATTCAGATGGTAGAGTCAGAATTTGGGGTAAACAGAATGAGAACATGGATCCATCATGCCTTGTTACCACTGTGCAGGCTGGTCGTGGTGGTGTAATGGTGTGGGGGATGTTTTCTTGGCACACTTTAGGCCCCTTAGTGCCAATTGGGCATTGTTTAAATGCCACAGCCTACCTGAGCATTGTTTCTGACCATGTCCATCCCTTTATGACCACCATGTACCCATCCTCTGATGGCTGCTTCCAGCAGGATAATCCACCATGTCACAAAGCTTGAATCATTTCAAATTGGTTTCTTGAACATGACAATGAGTTCACTGTACTAAAATGTCCAACACAGTAACCAGGTTTTTAAAGATTTTAAATTAAACATTATGCTTGGTAGAAATTATGGTTCTTTTGTTTAAAACGCATCCTTTTAAACCATTTATTAAAATCATAAAACATGTTATGACTCTTTGATGTATTATTCAGCTATAATCAATCTTAATGTTGGCATGTTTTTTTTGCCTACTTTGTTTTGCTCAACTGTGTGTATGTATGTGTGCTGAGGACAGGAGAGCATAGATCATCATACAGACTCATTTAGACACGTACATCTCCATTGATTGGGAAGTCAACATCTGTGTATCATTCTGTCCCTAACGCTCATCTCTTAATAATCTTTCTCTCTCTCTTAGAAACTGCATGTGCTCCGAAAGACCCTTCAGGCATTGATCTACCCAATCTCCTCCACGACACCTCATAATTTCGAGGTGTGGACGGCCACTGCACCCACTTACTGTCATGAATGTGAGGGTCTGCTGTGGGGCATCGCTCGGCAGGGCATGCGCTGCACGGAGTGTGGGGTGAAATGCCACGAGAAATGTCAAGATCTCCTAAACGCAGACTGCCTTCAACGTGAGTCTATAATTTAAATCATACTTGATGCATTAAAGGCTCATATTATATTTAATCGTATCGAACTGTACCTGAGTACGATTGTCCTCACTCCCCCGCTGGTCGACACTCACAATACAATTATGATCCGTACAAGAGTACACTTACGTCATTAAACAATACAATTGTTTTGAAGAAAACTGTAATTATAAGTTATGGCTCATGCGTTTTGCTCTCCGGCATGTTAAGCACTCTCCAAAGCAAAGTGAAACCACTTCTACAAAGCGTACCAGGGTACGGAGCAATCACGCTAACTAAACCTACTTCAGGTGATCCTCACGAAATCCAGATTTAGAAGATGTCCAGCATCAGAATTTTTAAAAAGCACATATAAAATTAAGGTCTGGAATTACTATAACCATTATTTAAAATAAAAAATATTTCTTATAGAATTATTTCCTTTTTTTTAGATTATCATTATCAAAAATGATCATTACCACAACATGATATTACATTGCATATATTTATTTACAAATTCATATTTCGGTTAGGGATGCTAAACAATTAATCGCGATTAATCGTTAGCATAATAAAAGTTTTTGTTTATATCACATATGTGTGTAAACTGTGTATAATAAATATGTATATATATATAAATATGAACACATTCATGTATAATTTTATGAATTTTTTTTATAAATTAAGTATTTATATTTATATATAATTTAATTATACATAAATATACAAATGTATATACACATGTAAACATTTCTAAAACATATACATGCATGTGTGTACATTTATTTATACAAAGTAATTATACACAGTTCACACACACATATATGATGTAAACAAAAACTTTTATTCTGTTAACGATTAATCGCGATTAATCGTTAAACATCCCTAATTTCGGTAATGAGAACTGAAAAGTTGTCTAGGTACTAAGACAAACAAAATTTTAACTTTTATCTGGAGAGAAAAATAAGAACAACTTACCTGGTAGCCATCTTGAGTGTCACAGTCAATTATGTCCCTAACAACATTTTTTTTTTTTTTGAAAATGTTAGTTTCTTGAGGGCTTAAATAATGATTGAAAATTGTTGCGGAGGATGAGAAGATTTGTCTTGGACACATTTATATTCCTTATTATTGTGTCCAAATACCACATGTTTCTTTACTGTAAATGTTTATAGTTTAACATGCACTGAAGCTTTTTATTTTTTTGATTTTTTAATTATACATTTTCAATGTTAAAGAACCCAAATCCAGTAATGGACACGTTGTGGTAATGACAATTTTCCCCTTAAATGGGGAAAAACAACAAAATTGGTTTGTATGATGACATTTGAAATCATGTGCAAAATAGTACATGAAGAGATGTTTGTAATTGTATGCTTCTTATTTTGATAGCATTTACTTTTTTATCAAAATGTTTCATGACACCTCATAAGTCTAATTTCGCGAGAATCACCCACTTGGGTACGGTATGCATATTGTAAGTACGTCCTAAATTGTTTAAAACTGCATCCTTAAAACCGCCTAGTCTTGTGAAACCTCTAGGAAGTTTTGTACAAGCACAAAAGCCGTTCATAAATACTGTCGTCAAAGTCTACGATCTGATGGTTTTACAGTCTCTGTTCATGGTTTTAACACTGCTGTTATCCGAATAACTGTCTTCGCTATTAAAAGACTCAGACGTGCCCCTCTCAAATGAGTGCTAAAGTCAAACGGCACTTAAGCCCTGAGGGTGAGATATATGTTATAGACTGCTGTAGAGTTCCTTAGTAAACCTCACAAATATGGCCGTCTGCCAGAGATACAAATGGGCCTTTGCGGAGTGAGATTTATTAAATGAGCCATCAAAGTCATCATATTTAGTGGGTGCTTTGATTAATAATAAAAACAGCTTAAGATATCTGGTGTAGTTGTTCTCCTACTCTTGCTTTTGTTGGACTTATGTGAACCATTTACTGTATTCATGATCTATTATCTCCACATACTATTCATATTATATCTCTACAGGTGCGGTGGAGAAGAGCTCTAAACATGGAGCTGAGGACAAAACCCAAAACATCATCATGGCCATGAAGGAACGAATGAAAATCAGAGAGAAGAACCGACCTGAGGTGTTTGAGGTAATCGAGGAGATGTTTCAGCTCTCGAAGGAAGACTTCACGACACATCTGAAAACAGCCAAACATGCCGTGCTGGAGGGGACATCCAAATGGTCGGCAAAAATCACCATCACAGGTGAAGAACAGTAACAGACTATAATATATAAGCATGTTTTGTTTATTATTTGCTGTGGAATAGATCAAAGCTTCCCAAACTTTGCATTTTACGACCACTGAAAAAAAATATTTTTGTCTTGTTTTCAGTAGAAATATCTAAAAATTCTTAAATTAAGATGCTTTTTATTGATGAGCAAAATGACCTAAGAAAATAAGTCTAGTTTTTGGACAAAAAACCTATATAATGTAAGTGAATTTGTGCTTAAAACAATCAAAAATATCTGCCAATGGGGTGAGAAAAAAATCTTAAAATAAATCTTTTTTTCTTAAACACTTAATTCAAGAAACATTTTCTCACCCCATTGGCAGATATTTTTGCTTGTTTTCCGCTTCATGTCATTCAGAAATACAGCAGAATCTGTTAAATACGTCGATTTTTTTAGCAAAGTCCTCTAAGTGCATGGAAGATGAATTAGATGATGGCATGTGGAACGACCGTGAATCACATTCAAACTTGTGTCCCTTGTGAGTACTCAGACCTGAATACAACCTAAAGGCGATAGTGACATAAATCACAGCGCCAACTAATGTGTGGTTCAGTTTCTTCACTTTTGCATTCATCATTTGCAATGTTCGTAGTTGCATCTTTAGTGATTTTGCAACAGTTTACTACATTTATTACACAGGATTGGTTTTATTTTAGAAGTAAAAAAAGGAAAAAAGCTTGCATGCACTTAGAGGGTTTTGCAGAGAAAGACAGTCAAATTTGTTAAATACAATAAAAATGACTCAAGTGCCATTTGTGATAATAAATCATTTTAATTACTGACTAGGGATGCATAACGATTAATCGTGATTAATCTATAGCAGAATAAAAGTTTTTTTTATAAAACGGCCCGTTCTGGTTCTTCATTCTGATTGGTTGAAACGCGTTGTAAGCCGTGATAAAATACCCCGGTAACCCCACGGTTCAGACCGCATTACATAAGTATCACAGCGCCACTGTTGCTGCGTACTGATTTATGAAAATAAACACCACACTCTTTAATCATATTTTTAATTTTCTACAATTGCACAATATAATAGCGGTATAGATAAATGTCAATAAATATTGTTGATCTCTTACAAAAGTTCTTCACAAAAATGGAATCGTCTCCGCTTTTAGCTGAAAAATTTGAGAGGTGATAAGAGAACAAATGAAGGTAGGATGAAACTTTTTTTTTTTTTAAGCGGAGGGTCTGTTCTTTCATTTGATATTTTATGTTCATTTAAAGAAGATCATTTTTCTGGAAGCCATTAAACTAAAACTGGGTGGCAACTTAAAAAAACTAAATGCTGACGGGGAAAGAGTTAAGCATGCTTCCACGCATATTTGATTATCACTTCAACAGTTGCACAGTATAAATGTTGATGTATAAATTAGATAAATGTTGATTTATAAAAATAAACACCAAAGTCTTTAATCATATTTTCAGCAGCACTTGATTCTGAGGAACTACTTTGTTTGGCGGAAGAGAAATTTGTACTAATATAATTACAAATTATTTGTGTATTTATTTTATGAAATCCTGCTAACGTTATGCATATGAAGTAACCATTTTATAAAAGCAATAAGCCCCTCAAAGCAGTGGGGTTACAGTGCATTTTATAACAGCTAAGGGGGGTTGTTAGGCACAACGCGAAGCGGAGTTATAAAATGCACAGGTAACCCACTGCTTCTTGGGGCTTATTGCTTTAGTTTACATCATATATGTGTGTGAAATGTATAATAACTTTGTGTATATATATATATATATATATATATATATATATATATATATATACATAATTATTATTCACACACATATATGATGTAAACAAAAACTTTTATTCTTCTATAGATTAATTGCGATTAATCGTTATGCATCCCTACTACTGACTAATAACCTTATCATTACGGTTAAAGTAAAATGACTGAACCTAAACATTAGTGCCATTTGTGATAATAAAGCATTTTAATTACTGACTAGGGATGCATAACGATTAATCGTGATTAATCTATAGCAGAATAAAAGGTTTTTTTATAAAACGGCCCTGGTTCTTCATTCTGATTGGTTGAAACGCGTTGTAAGCCGTGATAAAATACCCCGGTAACCCCACGGTTCAGACCGCATTACATAAGTATCACAGCGCCACTGTTGCTGCGTACTGATTTATGAAAATAAACACCACACTCTTTAATCATATTTTTAATTTTCTACAATTGCACAATATAATAGCGGTATAGATAAATGTCAATAAATATTGTTGATCTCTTACAAAAGTTCTTCACAAAAATGGAATCGTCTCCGCTTTTAGCTGAAAAATTTGAGAGGTGATAAGAGAACAAATGAAGGTAGGATGAAACTTTTTTTTTTTTAAGCGGAGGGTCTGTTCTTTCATTTGATATTTTATGTTCATTTAAAGAAGATCATTTTTCTGGAAGCCATTAAACTAAAACTGGGTGGCAACTTAAAAAAACTAAATGCTGACGGGGAAAGAGTTAAGCATGCTTCCACGCATATTTGATTATCACTTCAACAGTTGCACAGTATAAATGTTGATGTATAAATTAGATAAATGTTGATTTATAAAAATAAACACCAAAGTCTTTAATCATATTTTCAGCAGCACTTGATTCTGAGGAACTACTTTGTTTGGCGGAAGAGAAATTTGTACTAATATAATTACAAATTATTTGTGTATTTATTTTATGAAATCCTGCTAACGTTATGCATATGAAGTAACCATTTTATAAAAGCAATAAGCCCCTCAAAGCAGTGGGGTTACAGTGCATTTTATAACAGCTAAGGGGGGTTATTAGGCACGACGCGAAGCGGAGTTATAAAATGCACAGGTAACCCACTTCTTTGAGGGGCTTATTGCTTTAGTTTACATCATATATGTGTGTGAAATGTGTATAATAACTTTGTGTATATATATATATATATATATATATATATATATATATATATATATATATATATATATATATATATATATATATATATATATATATATATATATATATATATATATATATATATATATATATATATATATATATACATAATTATTATTCACACACATATATGATGTAAACAAAAACTTTTATTCTTCTATAGATTAATTGCGATTAATCGTTATGCATACCTATTACTGACTAATAACCTTATCATTACGGTTAAAGTAAAATGACTGAACCTAAACATTAGAGCCTAAAAAAATTCAGAAATTCAGCGGCTGTCCACAGAGGATCGGCAGATCGGTCTGTTGATTGGGAAATCTGCCCAGAGTTTTGCTTGTTTTCTGACAGCTCGTTCGGCCAGACGACAACAACCATCTGCTCTGATGAGAAACGTAGGCACCCGCAGAAACATTTCTGAGTCATATAGACTCCTATCTTCAGATGTATGGCCTTGAATTGCTCCATTTCTGTCAGGTTTTGTCATATTTGTTAAGCTTTCTGCTGGGTGAGGTTTCTCATTAAAAGCGTCAGTGATGTGTCTTCACCATACTGTAGTGAACAGCGGATATGAATTATCGCCAAGCTTTTTATTCTGTCAGCGTGTCAATATAATAGTAAAAGAAAAACAGCTCTCGGCTTTAATTTATCCTGGCTTGCCTGGATCGAATTTTCCATTTTCAAATCTATTCATACACTCCTGATTTATTTATCAAGGCTCTTATAAACACAGACCTTTACATTCTGATTTAATTTAAACTGATGGATTGCAGATCTTAACCAGGTAACGCTGCAGCAGCATAATCATTTATTTAATCTGCTTTTTGTCCTGTTTTCACAATATTATTTAAACATTCATAACAAGATGTTTGCCTGAGAAGCAAAACTATGTTTAGTGACAAAATCTGTTTTCAGAGCTGTTTTGTCCTCCGTGTTACCGCATTGCCAAAAACATTTTTTATGTTTTAAATCTTTAAAAATGTATTCAGGTTTATGTTAGCAGGTCCTAGTTTCTCTGGAAGTCAGACAGTTTCATTTATATCTCAAGCATTGCCTCTCAAGTAAATCTGTTTTTGTTTTAGATATATTTATCTTTTCCCAGAAAACGGGTAGAAAATGTTATTTTGCAGATCTGAGAGAGAAAGAAAGAGAGAGAGAGAGAAAGGGAGAGAGAGGTTCAACAATAATAAAAACAATATCGCTGTGAAAGGCACTGATATAACATTAAACCCTTGAATGTTTGAACACAGCCCTGGATACAAATACACAAACGCTCACAACAGCATTCTGGCTGAACTATATTAGCCTCTTCAAGTAGCCCGTGACATTGCACCAGTCTCTGTCTCTCTCCAGCCTCAAGGATATATGTTCACTGAATAATTGAACACTTTCTTCTTTCATTTTTAATGAGGCAAGAGCTTCCTGTGAACTACTGTTGCCTTTGTGATGGATGGGGGACACGGCTGGCATTCCCATTCACCGACTTTAGTTTCACACAGTTTTTATGTTAATTGCACTATTGTCTATCATGAAATAACGTTTTTGTTATCTGCAAATGTACAGTAACTGACCGATGATGGCTGGGTGCTAATGGATGTTTCTAAAGCCGTTTCACACTTAGATTTCAGAAAATACACAGAAATTTGTCTGCCAATGATTTTCCGAAATCTGTGTGTGCATTCACAAACATACTGTAAAGATGCCATAAAGACATGTGATGTATTTAAAGTCCTGTGATTTTTCTCTCGAAAAAACACTAAGGTGTCCTCACTACGGCACGCCCCTTATGGCATTGTTTCTGCCTCTTGTTCACACAGGATGTGTTCGCGCATGTTACGGCAATGTTAGGTCCTCCTTATGGGAGCAATCCCAGAACATTTATGGGACGTGTTTGTGTTAACACAGATGCCTCTCTGCCAATTTACAGAAAAGTTTTGGGACCAGAGTGCTGTGTGCATGGAGTATAAGGGCCCTATTTTAACGATCTTAGCGAATTGTCTAAAGTGCACGGTCTAAATGGGCGTGTCCGATTTCACTTTTGAAATGGTTTGTGCACCATGGTTTGTGCACCAGACGCATGGTCTAAAAGGATTGTTCCTATTCTCGTAATGAGTAATGGGTGTGTTTTGGGCGTGCAATAAACCAATGAGACTCTCAGCTCGTATCCCTTTTAACTCTTTCACCGCCAGCATTTAAAAAAAAGTTGCCAGCCAGCGACAGCGTTTTTCATGATTTTCACCAAAGTTTAATGCCTTCCAGAAAATGTTCTTCTTTAAATATATAAACAAATGAAAGAACAGACCCTCTGCTTTCAAACAAAAAAAAACGTTTCATCCTACCTTCAGTGGTTCTTTTGTAATCAGCTTTTGAATATGGGTAGGTTTCTGCAAAAACACCACATTTTGAGCAAAAAGCAGAGATAATTCCATTTTTGTGACGGACTTTTCATAGAGATCCCATTCAGAGCGATCTTTAAAACAGACACGGACATGCAGCCGCTTGCCATTGGGCAATACTTCCGGGTTTAAAAAGTTGAGGAAGATAATAGCGGTATTGCGGAAAGACGGAAATCTCGTCATTGGCTGGGAAGCGTTTTCTCTTAATTGCCGAGATATCTCGTCAATGGCGGTGAAAGAGTTAAAAGCCAGTTGTGCTGGCACCATGCAAATTCCCTATTTAGATGGTGGAATTTGTAAAATAAAAAACTAAGCGGAGGAAGAAGCTCACCAGTTTAAGAGTGATATTAGAAAAATGCATTGTTTTCATTTGTATTGAAATTGTTATTTTTTGTTTCAAAACCTTTAACCCTCTGGGGTCCGACCCTTTTGGGACACTGTCAGATTTGCAACAAAAAGATGTAAAAACCATTTAACCCACTCACTCACATGAAACAATACATTGATTTAACTTTTGTAAGACACCTTTTGCTGTGTAAAGGCAATATGCAAGGGCGGGTCAATGGTCATGAATATTGATGTGTTTCACACCAGAGACCCAACCCCCTAATGGCTCAGTGAGGAATGTTGGGACAAAAGAATGAATGCGGGGAGACTTAAAAGAGAGAATATTTTGCTTAGGTTACAATAAAGTACAAAAGACTTAAGACTTTATTTTTATCTGAAATTAGTAAAATAAAAGTCTTATAGGGTTGCAAAAAATGCTAAAAACATGAACAATACAATAGAGTTAAAAAGCTTTATTGTAATTATCAATAAAGAAGCATTATTGTAATTATAAATAATAAAGTAACAATACATGTAACAATATTCTATATGACCAGTACAATATGGCCAGTACAATATGGCTTAAAAGAAAATTATTCTAAATGTCAGCTATGAATGTACAGTTTGGTGTGCATCTAAAAATACTTCACAATATAAAAAATAAGGTATACATTTGTAAACCATCACACACTGTAACTCTTTGAGAATGGAGTTAAATGTTGTCGTGCCATTGTTCAAAACAGTTCCTATTTAACTGAACACACAATGGAACATTACATGTTTGTCGTCTTCTGGGTGACCCATGTGCACATTCCATGAAATAGTGCAGTATCTCTCTCTTGACATTACTCTGGCAGGAAAAGGCACGGAGAAAACATCGTCCTGTCTCCAGTAGTGCCTGATGGAGATCATCTTTACCATGGCCATATAAAATAGTAGTCCAATGTAGCGTTACCTCTCAGTGACTCTGACATCTTTCCATTTATACTTGCAACCATTTGCTGTTACCCTGGCAGCCTGAGCGTTGGTGTTACTGTATGGCTTAGATTTGAAACTGCATCCTCCGGAAAAAACATTTTGAAGAGACTCGGGTGTGTGTGCGTCTGCATGACTCAGCTGATGTCCAGGTTCCCGTGCAGGAAAGAAACGCAAAGTGTGTGGAACCACATCAATATCAGCCTCTGTTTTCCATGACAGAATGGACCTGCTGCTGCTTGCCTGGATGTTGGTCTTGACTCTTTTTGCAACAGGTGCCTAATCACTGTCAGTGGTAAATCTGTAAATAAATAAATAAATAGTTTCGGTAAATAAATGGTTTCGGACCAATTTTAACATCACAGTTGATATGCGGCCAGGTCTCTGGATTTTTTAGGCTTCTCCACCTTTATATATAATAATTTAATTAAAAGAAACGTTTAGACATTGATAAATTATAAAAGAAAGACGTTTGACCTATCGCACGAGTCCACCACGCACATTTACAATGCACCTGTTGCAACGGTGGTTAGCGTCTCCGCCAGCAGCAGGACCAGCGCATCGGGGAATATGGAGAACTGAATAAAAACCTTAAATACTGTGCATAATCTATAAAAGACTTCTTTCGGTAGTCATGTAAAAAATGCGGTGTAAAGCCTTGAATTTTAATTGATGCATAGCGAATGTGTAAGGTAAGGCAACCTGCGTGTTTATTTCGTTTTGTTTTGATTTATTATTTTTCTGCACCCCGCCGCGACTGCGAGCAACAGAGCAGCCCCCCTCTGCTTTTAAAAAAAATAGTGTGTTGATAATAAACATTTAAACTAACATTGTTATATGCTGAAGGCTGAAAATATATATATTATATAGACGTTAAGTGTTGATTTGAGAGGCTCATTTGATCAAACAAGTGGTCGACGTTAGCTGTCGGCCGCTATCCGCTTGGTCATTATCAAAAACCTTAATTTAACAAACAAAAAAGGCTCTAAAATAAATAAAAGATATTTGATCATTTTGACAGTTAAAACTGAACTGCTTTAATTTCTGCAATAGTCATACAGCTGTTAGGAATCTGTGTAAGGAGTTATTTTTGTTTTTTCTGCGGATTTCTTTTGCAAAATCTATGCGGAATTTTGCAGAATTATTTTAAATGTTTTAAAAAGATCTAAGAGAATGGGAGCTGTGGATATTACAAAACAATAAAATATTTTATAATATAGGCCTATAAAATGTATATAATATTATATAAATGGCTGTAAAGTGTAATAAAAATACTAAAGTAAATAGAAGTTCTTCACTAAAAGAATGATCGTATTTTTATTCGTGATCAAAAGTTTGAGCAAAACAATCGTGATCATAATTTTTCCTGTAATCGTGCAGCCCTAATAGAACCTTTTAATTCCAAGGGGACGAAATGTAACTTACACTTTATGAATTTCTGCATGCCCCCGTGCGTCTTGTATTTTCCAAATTACTAAGCAAAATATCAGTAATAGTCTACTAAAAAAACAGAAAATCCCGCAAATGTGACTTACCCTGTATGAATGTCCGTCGCATTTCTGCAAATGCCCGCTGAAGAGGAGAGTGATGCTGCCACATTCCTACAAGTTTTTAATAATTAATATAATGTATTCTCCTCAGTACCAAACTTATAAAGCAATACTAAGGCGGTAAAGCATAGTTGAGATAAGATAATTGGGTACATAGATGCGCTGTATATCTTTGTTAACGGGCCATTACCGGACATATTTATGGCTAAACATTAACACATTACATATCTCCGGACACATTTACAGCACATCGATACTGCATCGATACATTTACACCCGAACAGAGTCGCGTAAACAAGACTTGTTGAGGCATAAACGCTAGTCAAAATATATTCTAAATAGTGATATTGTTTTATGACATATTGTATATTTACATTACACTAATACAGTCATACTGTTTAACGCATGACATATCTCCGGGCGCATTTACAGCACATAATTACACCCGAGCAAATAATCACGTAAAGAAGCTAAGTCGGCATGAACACTATAGTTATAGTAGTGATATTGCTTTATGACATATTCCCATTGGCATACGGTTTAATGTAAGAACTATCATTTTAATGTAAATACAAGTTACGAGACGTTTATATAAAGTCATTATGAATATCTGCTTGCAAATAGTCAGTATACAGTATATAAAAGTTTACATCACACAACATTTCAACAAATGTAGGTAAAACTTACTCTTCAGAAATTATATCCTCAGCTGGATCAAGTCGCTCTTCAAAATACAAACGTTCATCGTCGGAGTCCTGCTCTTCGTCTGAAGAAACTGTGAACTCTTCCTCGCTGTCCAGGAGCATCTGTAGAGCTTCCTCACCTGTAAAGCGTGTCATTTTCCCAGCGCATCGATAAGTGAATGAAACTGTCAAAACTTGCTGCTTCTCAAAGCATTGTTTGGGGGCGTTGATCTTGTTTGCATAGCCCGCATCAGGTAATTTCCATATGAATGGCGCGCACGCGGGTAGGTGGGATCACATTAGTGCTAATGAGGTCGAGCAAGAAAAACTGTACCTCTCTTTACTTACATGTCGATTACACAAACAGACAATGAGTTCTTCAGATTTTAATTACATCATGTAAAAGTAGACATTTCAGGCTTTCTTTAGACACATGTATCATGTTCGTGTGACAAGTATTGGCGGAGTTATCAGTTCATGTTTGTAACGTGTTTGAGGAAGATGGTCAAGGAGACAGAGATGTCGAAATGCACTCCCTGTTTATTTTCTTTATTTGCCAAAAGCACACGGTTTTGTTGTTATTGTGAAGGCACTCACATTAAAGTAGACACTTCACAGTTTCTAATGATGTATTACATGTATGTGTATGATTATGAATGACGGAGTATTTTAAGTGGATGTCACAGGAAACAGGAAAAAATGCGTCAAAACGCGGCCCCGCGTTTTTGGACCCCAGGGGGTTAAAAGTCGTTTTCTTTCAGTCATGGAAGTAAAATTAGCAGGCTTTTAATTGACGTAAATGTATGGATGACCATCTGTGTTATCCCAAAAAAGAATTTAAAAATATGCAAGAAAAGGTTTGTACTCTAAAAATACTTTATTTGTAACAAACAGGAGATTACGAATTTACAAACGTGCGAAGAGCCGAAACGTTTCAGCACTCGGACAGAGCCATGAGAGTTTTGAAAAGCATAAAGGTTTTAATCTTAGCATATCCACAGGTACAAAGTCATCAAAAACAATAAATCTGTGGGGTAGCATAAAAAAGCGTATTACGCTCATTAAATAACAAAAATAATATTTCGTCAATGGTGTAGTCTATTTTGGTTGCCTCAAAATAGCAACGCGCCAACAATGCGCCTGAACCTCGTTTTTAGACCAGAACGCCCATGGGCGCAAATGCATTTGCTATTTAAACAACGTGGTGCTAAACGTGAAAATGATAATTGCGCCAGATTGGAACTAGCAAAAGACACTTGCATCACGCATTGCGCTCAATTGCTCAAAAAGTGTCCTGTTCTTTAGGCCACAGCATTTTATCTCTTGTGTGAATGTTTACGTTTGTACTAAGCTTTGTTCTTTCTTTCTCTAGTTTTATGTGCTCAAGGTTTACAAGCCAAAGACAAGACCGGCTCCAGCGACCCCTATGTCACAGTGCAGGTGGGAAAGACCAAGCGCAGAACCAAAACTGTCTTCGGCAACCTCAACCCCGTCTGGGACGAGAAGTTTTTCTTGTGAGTCTCATGTTTTCTGCTGTTTTGAATGCATAGTTATGATTTCTTTTTCACTGGGTGGGTGCTCGGCAAAACGTCATGCAACGCAATGGAAGACGCTACTGCAGCGCACAACCGCTTTAGAAAGAAGAAGGAAAGTGGCACGGTGGCGTTTGTACGTGGTTTAAGACGTGAAATGTGAAGCTCCCATTATTTAGTGTATAATTCATCAAACATTGTTAATATTACAATTCTTGAGGTCCACCAATCAGACAGGCTCCTCAATGTAAAAAGCATTTTTGATAAAAATTAATTTAGCATATCTGGCGTTTTTCCTTGGATACTCGGTGGGTGCTCGGCACAGGATTGGCGCCTATGATTGATAGTAAGGGATGTACAGTATAATCTTACATGCATGCACAGTATATACATGAATAATTAACTCTTTCGTCGCCATTGACGAGTTATCTCGTCAATTAAGAGAAAACGCTTCACTGCCAATGACGAGTATTTTCGGCTTTCCGCAATACTGCTATTATCCACCAGGTGGCACACTTTCGCAACTTATAAAACCAGGAATTATCGCCCTACGGCAAGCAGCTGCATGTCCGTGTATATTTTAAGGATCGCTTCTCAGCTTTTTGCTCAAAATGTAATGTTTTTGAAGAAACCTACCCATATTTATGAGGTGATAAAAAGAGGTAGGATGAAATGTTTTTTTTTTTTTTTTGAAAACAGAGGCTGTGTTCTTTCATTTAATATATTGTATGTTTATATTTTAAAGAAGAACATTTTCTGGAAGTCATTAAACTTTTGTGAAAATCATCAAAAATGCTGGCTGGCAAGTTAAAAAGAAACGCTGGTGGCAAAAGAGTTAAAATAATATCAATGAATGTGTTTGTATTAAAAAATACAAAATATGGAAAGTTTTCTCTCATTTAAAAGTTAATATTACCACGTATTTTGCTATCAGAAGCATGCATGGCTATATATGTTATATATGTTCATTGTATATATGCATATTACGACTAGTGGCACAAAAGCCCTGCTGTAGATCAGATCTGATTTTCTTTGCATGATCTTTGCTAAAGACGTGAACAGGTTTATCTGGGATTATTGACATTTCTCACATAGTAAACCTTTGTAAACAGAGAGCTTGAGATGTTGTTTGTATTTCTCAAAATTCCTGACACTCAATTACAAACAATTTTTCAAAAAGCCTATGAATAATTCAAAGTATAAGCTTTCATTAATTTTATATTTCCCCTCCATTATGAGTATAAAATAAGCCTTGTCTTGTTGATACGCGAAGGGGCTGTTTGAAAAGCCTCTACAGGTCATAAATGAGAAGTAATGGGAGTCATGTTTAGTCCGCTGGCTTAGCCGTGGCCTCGTGGGACTGTTTTCTTTCATATTTCTGAAGGCAGCCTTTGTTGAAGCGTATCCTTGAGTTTTGTGAGTATCACATTATTAAGAAGGCCAGGCTCGTCATCCTGTCCCATCTAGGTTGTAGTTATTGTTTGCAGTCAGTGTTTTTCACCATGCACAAAGCTTGAACCCTGAGATCTCTGGTGTTGTTGTTTTAAACTTGTCTATGTGTTTTTTTTTTGCTGTGAGTGTGATTCTTGGATTATTAGAGACGGTGATTAGAGTTTTAGCTTGTAGCTTTATATGACCTCTAATCCTCAACGCCAACTTTAATTTCAGACTGAGTTCACAATCTTAATCCTGAGATAAACGTCAGCCTTCGCATGTGTTCCTATCTTTATTGGACATACAGAAATCTCTCTCATAATCTCTTGAATGTTTAAAGAAAATGTCTATATAGTATAAGTTGTATATTCTGAATCATCCTTGTGGGTTTCGAATAATCTAATGCCAATTTAATACATTTAAATCCCTAACCTTAAAGGGATATTTCCCTAAAAAATGAAATTAATGTCATTATTTATGTACCCTCAAGTTATTAAAAACTTATATTAAATATATATATATATATATACACACACACACACATATTCATGTATGTATTCAGGAAACATACATTTACGTGTATATATTTATTAATATTTTTATATATTAACAATAAAAATGGATATATAAATAATTTTTTTCTGAAATGTATATATGTATATGTGTGTGTGTGTGTGTGTGTGTGTGTTTAAATATACATAATAATTACACACAGTACACACACACATATTAGGCAAAAATGCACTTTTATATTGTATGCGATTAATCGCAATAAATCTTTGCCCAGCACTAATTTATATATAATATAAATCACAAAAATAAAAAATCACACTGAAGGGGCTTATCTTATCACACATTTTCCCACTTATTACGTGCCTATTTATCTCATAAGTAAAGTAAGGAACATTAAAATTTGATTTTAAATATTTTATTTGCTCATTTTACACAAATGCAGACATTCCACGTTTACTTTAAGATAAGATAAGGTGTTCAAATGTCACAAACACACGTTTAATCATTTGTAATCATTTGTAAATATAATGTCATATATGTAATTAAGGCATATTTATATTTATTTTTTGTGTAATATTAAACTGTACCTGTCAAAATGTAATGTTGTGGCTGGCCAATCAGAAATAGCATTTTAGAGTGCCGTGTCATAAATAAATTTGATTTATATAATTTAATTAAATACATTTTCTGAAATGTATGCATGCATGTGTGTATTTTATGTATACATAAAAATTACACACAGCCTACACACATATATTATGCAAACACTTTTATTTTGTATGCGATTAATTGCGATTAATCATTTGACAGCCCCAATATCTAATCAAGCAGGAAACAGGAGCACCATTGACTTCCATAGTAGAACAAAGACATTTACACAGGTTTGCACAACTTGAGTGTAAGTAAACGACGACAGAATTTTCTTTTTTTGTGTGAACTTTCCCTTTAAATACTGTATGAGCAATAACTGTGATATTTGCCTCGGTAAACCCGTTGTTGCTAAATCTAGATTAAGGTCCAGCCTCGTTGGCAGTTTTCCATTATGGGTGTTCCAGGGTCATTTCGCCCAAACCACTCTTGTGTATCACCCTGTTAATGGATGTTGATGGCTGTTGAGTAATGCACACTTTAGCCCAAGACTGATGTCATGAGTTTAAAGAGGAAGTAATGCAGCGATTCTGTGACCGGTCGTTGCTGGAGTACTGAACTGTGCTGTGACACATCTTAGGGAGCTATGGGTAATGGCCTCTGAGCATTGTGGGAAATGTTATGTTGATGTAGGTATGAGACCAATGGTTTCTGTCTCCACAGATATCTGCACCAATCACTGCTGTCTCAGTGGAGCCACTAGCCAATTAGCAAGCAAATGAGATAGGAAACATGGGCATTGAAGCTTTTAGAAGAAAGTAGAAATGAGAGAGAGAGTATGAGAGAGATGGATAACAAAACAGGGCAAACAAATACAGTATATACTGTAGTGTTAAGCTGATGTTATATAATGTTTTTGCACTAGATGTGCAAAAACAAGATGTGAACAAAATGTGGTTTATGCAGTTCAGGCCCTGTTTACATTAGAGTAATTGCGTTTTAAAATGGCATTTTAAAATGAAAACAATCCTTGTTTATACTGGCATTTTAAAAAGAATCTTCATCCACACTATACGCGACCATAAACGCATGAAACATGACCAATCACGTAACTGGGCATGCGCATAAAAGTGTAAAATAACTTGTTACTCTAATAATAGCTTACCTTTGCGCATTTATGCAGCCTAGCGGTGTGCGATATTGACAAAAAATCATACCTGGATCCTTTGCTAGCAACTACAACAGACACTATTTTTGAACCTATAAAAATGTGTTTGGAAAAGTCTTATACTGTTCTTGCTCCCCCCTACAACATATTTATATGATTAATAGGTTAATGTTGATGTTATAAACCAAACAGACAGGTCTTTATGATTTAAAACGTAAGCATTCAAGTGAACAGTACTAAACGAACTTGAAGCAAAAATAAATTTCAGCAAATGCAAACTTCAATCAAACATAATAAGAGGTGAAGTATAGCTTTAGCCTACAGAAATGCTTATTGCTTTAATGTAGGGAGTTCCTCTTCAGGCATTTCACGCTGTTATATTTATAATAGTTCATTGTTCGCAGTTCATATTTATGATCTTATAGTCCATTTGAAAATTTTCGTACGAACTGACTGTATTATTCAGAAAAACACTTATCTTCCCTTACCTGTCGCTGTTCAGTGCGTGTGTGTTCCCTCTCACATGCGTTCTCCGACAAAAAAGCGTGGCCGGCTAAAGTATTAAAAATTAATATGACGTTAATTTTTAAAAGTGTGCGAGGTCCGTGCACGTCCTCCGCTAGCAACACAGAAATAGCAAAAAGCACAATCGGCTAAACGAGCATTAAATATAAATATGACGTTGATTTTATTGTTTTTATTAATTTATATTCACAAAACGTATCAACAAAACATTGATTAAAATTAAGAGACAAATTATATGAAAATGAAATTCATTTAAAAGTAGCAAACCAAACTTAAATTAAACTCGAAAATAATGTTTGACCCATTACAATTATCCCTTCATATTGGCCTTTACAATGCCCTATATGGCGTTTAAAGGGATTGTTTGGCCAAAAATGATATTAAACCCATGATTTACTCACCCCCAAGCTCTCCGAGTTGCATATGTCCATCGTTTTTCAGACAAACACATTTTCGGCTATTTTAGAAAATCTTTCAGTTGATTAAATGTAATGTTACGGGGTCCACGACCTTCAAGTCCAAAAAAAGTGCTTCCATCATTCACAAATTAAATCCAAACGGCTCCAGGATGATAAACAAAGGTCTTCTGAGGGTAATCCGCGCGGTGTTGTTGTAGAAATATCCATATTTAAAACTTTATTAACGAAAATAACTACCTTCTGTTAGCGTCGCCATCTTAGTCGCGTCCGCGTTCAGGATGAGCGCTTACACAGCCTACGGAGGCTACTCTGCTGCTGCTCTGTGCCCCCGCCCTCCGAATTTGTCATACGTCACTAAGAAAAGTGCGTACACTAAGCTAATACTCTCTCCTGAATGCGGACGCGACTAAGATGGCGCGCTACCGGAAGGTAGTTATTTTTGTTAATAAAGTTTTAAATATGGATATTACAACACCGCACGGATTACCCTCAGAAGACCTTTGTTTATCATCCTGGAGCCGTTTGGATTTAATTTGTGAAGGATGGATGCACTTTTTTTGGACTTGAAGGCCGTGGACTATGGGTGGACCCAGTAACATTACATTTAATCAACTGAAAGATCTAAAATATTTTCTAAAATATCTGAAAATGTGTTTGTCTGAAAAACGATGGACATATGCAACTCGGACAGCTTGGGGGTGAGTAAATCATGGGTTTAATATCATTTTTGGCCGAACTATCCCTTTAAAATTACAGTCTATCTTTTTCGTAATAAGCTAACTAAATTTAAACAAAACATAAACAACATTCACACCCAACAATACTCAAACATAAATATAAAACAGACATTATCTATAAAAACAATCTGATGTAGCGTTTATAATAGCTGGTTGGTAGATGTTTACTATTTTACTTTTTTAATTATTTTTAATTTTCAATTTTTACTTTGAAAATGATGCGCTGTCACGTTAACATCAGCTGTTCGTTTACACAAGACTCCGTCTACGTTTATTTACACTGCAGCGCAACCTCGTAGTTTTCAAACTAAAACAGGGTCTTCACCTTTTACGAACGACTCCGTTTATGAGGGTCGAAAATGGTGGCGTTGTGTAAATGAAAGGCGTAAATGTGGCAAAAGTGATACGTTTTAAAAGGTAAATGCATTAATGTAAACATAGCCTCAGTCATTATCTCACACACCAGACTTGCTGTCTAAAAATGCTGGGTGATTTTCAACCCAGCATTGGTTTTACTCTTCCCCCGCCATTGACGAGTTATCTCGTCAATTAAGAGAAAACATTTGCATGAAAAAAACGTGTTCCTGATGAGTTTTTATGGTAATCTGTAACACCGCGATCTTACCCAACAATATATATTGTTTAGGGTCTGAACCTGCATGTGATATATTTGTACTTTTCCTGGAAGGCATTTTGTAAAATCTTTTGTAAAATCACAAAAAAATGCTGGTGGACAACTTTTCAAAAAAGGCTGGCGGGGATGAGTTAAAAATGGATGAAACTTTTAATTTAACCTATGCTGGTTTGTTTTAACCCATTGTGGGTCAAATATAAGCATTGTTGGTTAATATAACCCAATGGCTGGGTTCGTCCCTTTTTGACCCAATGGGTAGGTTAATCTTCTTTTGACCCAATGCTGGGTTGATAATAGTGTAGTAACCACATGCCTCTCTTTGTACTGCAGATATGCTATCATGATTAATCAGAAAATGGCCCAGTGCTGCTAAAATGTTTGTCTTTAAATGGCAAGAAACTTGATGATTTCAGGCACCCATAAGTACTAAAAGATAGTAACCGGAACAGCTGTCCTCATGCTTTTGGCCATGTTTGTTGTGTATGTAATGATGCACTTATCCACAGACTGTGCATTACATTCATTTTACTGCTAGTTTTAGCCAAATCACTATAATGCACAGCCACTGGCTTATTGCTAACAGCAGTATTCGGACATCAATGTTCAATGAACATCATAGTAAGACATTTGATTAATAATTATTCAATTAAGGAATATAATTGATCAGTCTTGCTGTAGGCTGCGACTAGTCATTATGTAATATGTACAGCGGTATCGAACGTGTGGTGGCTTCATCCAGAGTTGAACTGAGACTGGAAGTGAGCTGGAGGCCAAAAACGTTTGTCAAAGATCTCATAATTGTGTAAGACCAGCGGCCATATAGTGACAGTCATGAAAATTAAGTGAGGAATGTAATGAAGAAACCGGAAACTGAGCCAGAGGGAGAAATTCCAGAGAGAGAGATCAGGAATATTAAAAGAGATCACATTCCCTTGCTGTTCTATACCTTGCTCCAGTATTAGGCTACATGTCTAAAATGTGACGGGTCGACGGGTAATTATATACTGTTGAATCTCTGACCTGTTTAAGCTTTAAGCTATGAGAGGTTGTGCTACAGTATAAGTACAGTATACTGTGAATATACTGTAATCATGGCTATAGGCTACAGTACACAACACAGTAGCTTTGAAGACCATTGTAGGTGACCCTGTCTGTGAAATGCAAACTTTGTCTCATAATCTGATTTTAAGATTAGGTGCATCAAATTTTGATATCAGTCATTGATTTTTCCTGACATTTTGGGACTTTACCTTATTCACTGTATCCCCCAGAGTTATCTGTATGTCCATACATACCTTTTTCATCTCTGTGTGTGCTGTAACTCTGTCTGATACACCCACCACTAGCTAAACTTAGCACAAAGACTGGAAGTAAATGGCTCCAGCTAGCATACTGCTACCAATATGTGACAAAATAACGCAAACATTTTCTTATTTATATGTTGTGATTTGAATAGTCAAAGCATGTACAAATAACAAGGACATATAAGACACAGCCATCTTTTAACCCTATACATACTGGGAACTATATTCTCAAGTAGCAGTGCTTCGCCTTTTGAGAATATAGTTCCCAGTATGTTTACAGTTAAAAGATGGCTGTGTCTTTATTGACCTTGTTATTTGTACACACATTTGTATACACTATACAAATAGAGTATGCTAGCTGGAGCCATTTACTTCCAGTCTATGTGCTAAGCTAGGCTAGCGATGTGTGAGTCAGACAAAGTTACGGGACACACAGAGATTAAAAATTGTATGTATGGATTTATCTAACTCTGGGGGATAGGAAAGGTTGATTTTTGATTGATGGCTTGACTTAGCGTGCTCTCCCAACCTAATAGCATTACATAAAATCTCTTGCATTACGGAAAGCACACACGAAGGCTACGAGCTACGAGAATTTCTTGGTTGTATATTGCAATAACTAATTTCACCATGGACATTCAAAAATGGATTAAAGAGAATAAAAACTACAGCAACTGCCACAACCTCTGGGTCAGAGCTCCAAATAAGCAGTGTTGTGCTAATATGTACATATGTGGTTTTGTTGTTGTATATAGTATGATTGTTTAGAGCTCTGTCCGTTGCTCACTTTAGCTGCAATTTGGGGTTTTTGTTAATGAGATGTTTGTTTATAACGTGTTAAAACTAAGGAACGTACCAAAGCTATATGTATTTTCTAGCTGGGAGAATTATATGCATTCATGTGATCGCCTCCTCTCTGTATTTCAGACGCCCCCTCATCAGCCCTCGGCTGGCACCGGCACTGCTCCAAATTTTTTTAAAAATTAGGCATCAAACAAAAATGCATTAATAGGATAATGATACAACATTAAAACGAAGAGCCTCTATTCAATTGAATGAAAATGGTATGAAGAATGGCAAAAGCTACTTTTTTATTTAACCACTATAATCAAAGTATCTAAATCCAGTCTTAGAGCCTTGTCCTTGCGGAGACGCGTTTAGCTGTACAGGTATACATAATTTTTTTATTGAATCGCCATTTTGTCCAGACAAATCCAGCTTTTTGGGAGCCAGAATCTGCTATTTTTTAAACCGGGTCCCAAAGTGGATAAATCTGAAACTGACACCCTTGCGTCTTTGTGTGTACAGCCAATCCGTATATTTTAGCTCTTTTCTCACACAGATTATGGAAATACACAGAAAAATTTATACATTTACTTATCATCCACTATTTATCCCTATTTAACCACACGCGTGCATTTATTTTCTGATCATGAACTTGTGCATTATGTGCGCTGTTCTTTGAAGCTGCCAATCAATCTCAGTTTCAGCACGGATAGTTCCCTGATTTTTGAATTATTCCAGTTTGTACATATTTCTAGTTGTGAATGTTGATCTGTATTTAAAACCCATGTGTCAAAGAGCTAAAGGGTAACTTGTTGCGATGACACAATACCACACGATACTTTAAAAAATATATAATTGTCGTGTTTTGATAGTGGAGTGTAAATGTAAAACAACATGTATATTTGACAAGTAAAATCTTGAAGTATTTGCATCGTTGCCCTTTTGATATTGCTCATGTTCCAGTTCATCAGCATCATGTTTTATTTTTCTACTTGCCTAAGCTAGTTTTTATTTGGGTTTGGTGTTTATTTTAGTTCAGTGTTTCGGTAATGGTGCGGCATTTTTACAATAGATACACAGCCTCGAGACACCATCACTGTGTTTCAGCAGTCGAGAGCAACACTGAACCCTCGAAGACTTCAGTACTGACAGCACGTCATAAAAGCAGCGAGCCCGTGAGAGAAGTTAGCCAGTGGGAAATTGCTCTGTCGGATTCAGTATATATGTGTGTGTATGAGGAGCTCCGATATGAAATAGCCTCCTAACACCCCCTCCGTCAAAAATGAGATAATGATATTGACTGAATGATTTCGGCACGTATTATACCGTACGTATAATCTTTGTGGTTTTGTTTGTTTGTATCTTATTTGACTTAAGATTGAATAATGATATTATCTGTGTCATTATAGGGCTTTACATCTATCAAATATTCCTACGAGTAACCGTTTTATGAGAGCTCATGAAGAGTCAGTGTAAATCTGTCATCAGAAACATTTTCTCTGTTCACACAAGGTTTTTTCCTCAGAAGTCATAATGTTTTAGTACGCAGCGTGTGCCATAAAGCATCACGCCAACAGATGAACAGATGGAGTCTAAAGTGTGACATGTATTTCAATCTTTTTAACCGCTTTGTCCAGACCGCAGGCTCATCTCAGTAACACGCGTAAGGACAAGTCGATTTTTATTAAACTGGTATATATTGATCTCAATACCTTCTGGAGTTTTATACAAAAGTTACCGCCCCTTTTGTTCATCAGTGGTCAGTGTATATTTCATTATCTGAATTTGTGAGGAATATTTGTACTCTATCTAACGTTTTTAAAGCAGCAGATATATGTTTATGTTATATGTTTGTATTTTTGTGATCAGATTCTGTCACTCAGTATTGGAGGTGCATTTCTTTGATTGGATTTGCATTCAGACTGTGATGTTTGTAGGACTGTGAGGCTTTTGTGTTGTCTGAATCTGTGGAGAGATTGTTTACAAGTGTGTGTCTGTTTGCTTTCTGTCTGTCTGTGTTTGTGAGAGTGTGTGTGTTTTTGTGTTTGTGTAGATTGACCACAGGAGGCTGAGTGCCCTGTTTGGATACTCAGTGGAGCATATGACCTTTAAAAGTTGTGTCTGTTTGTCGGTGTGTGTGTGTGTGTGTGTGTGTGTTTATGTGTGTGTTTGTGCCAGGGCCGGAGGGGGACTCATTTTCAGCCCTGGAGTTTCATGCCTTAGACCGGCCCACTTTAGTTCACGACTGACTATTAAAATAATATCTTTAAACCCTCAGTAGTATAAGTCTGCAGTAGTGCACTGTTCTCTGCAGCCTTGCAATTCACTGTATTTTTCAAATATATAATTTCATATTCTGTGCAAATGCAGTAAACAATTATAATTTTTGCCATAATCATGCAGCCCTACCATAAGACCATATTATTACTAAAGTAAACTTATTCAAAAACTAAAGGAAACAAATGTGTTTGTGTTTTCCTCTATATTTATATTTCTAAAAAATGGTGAGTCTTGAGATTAACTGTTGGGTTGATAACGTTTGGAAACCCCTGATATACACAAGCAAGATTTATCAAGTATGCATTTGAAACAAATGGAAAAAAGTCTTTTAGTACTTAGATCATGTCTATTGCTAAATAACGTAGGCTAAGGTAGGCCTACATTGTGTTAAAAAAAGAAAACATCATGGATATACTTTTGAAACTACTTTTTTAAAATAAACTAATGAGTTTTGCATCAAATATTTTTGTTCCTCTTGCAATAAACGATGAATAATAACTATTCATAGAGAATTCATCTATGACTTTTCATCATATACAGTTATAGTTCTATGAAATTGCAGCCCGTTTGTATTAAGACGCGCTCAAGTTTATTTAAAATATAATAGACGCGCGGCCGGCAAGCGCACTCAAAAGACGCGCTCAAGTTTATCTAAAATATAGACGCGCGGCCGGCAAGCGCACTCAAAAGACGCGCTCAAGTTTATTTTAAATAGACGCGCGGCAGGCAAGCGCACTCAATAT